>CM063498.1:93584593-93604593 GCA_032207245.1 Pardosa pseudoannulata | reverse complement strand
AAATGCCTACGAGTAGGAAGAAATCTTAAAATAATAGCCTAAAGCTATTCTGGAAATAGTTCCCCTGATTGTGTGCATAAAAGGACTTAATACTTCATGAATATCGTTTTATTTCTTAAAAAATCTGTTCAATTTTTAAACCTTAATCAATGTAAGTTCCTGCTCTTTCAATTGCACTCAAGTAAAATGAATTCTAGAGATTTGTTTTTTAATTTTGATTAAATAAAATCTTTGTGGGATTTTTTTTACAATTATTTAATTTTGAGTTCAATTTTTAAAATATTTTTTGAACTTAAAATTTAAAAAAGTTTACACACATATGCAATTTTTGTGAACAAAGTTTCTGAACATGATCATAATTGTTGAATAATATAAATAATTTTAGAAAGGTGAAAATTTATGTGTTAGTTTGCATAGTGAAAACATTATTGTACTAAGTCGTTTGTTTGTCTTTTTTTCGGAATTAAGTTCGTATTTTGGGGATTATTTTATTTTTATAATTGTTACTGTTATAATTAAAATTTCCCATAAAATTTTATATCATATAAGTTTTCTGTGTGACTAAAAGTCGAAATTTTGGTATAACTTTGTATTGTAACTTTGGTGTAACTTTGAAATATAATAAATTTATCATTGCCACTTCAAAGAAGATAAAAAATCCTTTTTACCATGCAATAATCTTTTTTTTTGTGTGTGTCTGTGTTTTGTTTTGTACAGTGAGAAAGTATAAAGATAAAACTTAATTTTACAGTCAGAAAATTACATATATCCAGCTGTTTCTAAATATCATAAATAGTAAAAAATAATATATTTGAGTTTTGAATTAGTTTGAATTAGTGAACTATTCTATTAAACGTTCATGGGATGCAATATTTCTTCCCCTTTAGTCATGGCGTTTTGCTTTTAATTTGGATTAAAATTAGTTGATATCTTAGCGATTTGGCTATTTTAATGATAATTGTAGTTAATATTTTCACTGTATAACTGCAATAGAAATAGCATGAAAGATATATGGTGGTATATACAAATTTGAAAAAAAAATTATAATATATTTTTTTATTTTATTCTAAGCAAATTTACATTACGATAGACTGATGTTACTGAAGTATTTCTTGAATTATAGCACATAAAATACCTAAGATTATATCTCCTAAAAACATATAAAAATTTCTCTATATGCATATTTTTTCATGATTTCAAAAATCTTTTATCCTATTTGGATGATACTATATATTAGATGAGACCTATGTGTAATAAAAAAACTAACAGTGAATTTTAAAGTGTATAATGCGAGTTCAGAATTTATACGCATAAAATATTGTTTTGTTAATGTGTGAAATTAAATTTTTTTAAATCTCCTTCTTATGAAACTACAAATTTATGATTACAAAGTTTTTGCGATAGTTTTTTTCAGATTAGTCTAAAATAAAATATTTTAACTTGACTTTGGGCTATTAAAAATATGTTATCTGTGAATGTTTATTTAGTAATATTTTTCCGATAATTTTGGTACCTTATTTGTACCGAACTTTTGTATATTTCTTTCATAACTTAACGCACATATATGAACCTTTGTCTCTCTTTGTATATATATATATATATATATATATATATATATATATATATATATATATATATACACTGTCTACCTATAAGTATTTGGACACCTGTGATAGAAAAGACTAACTTTATACAAAATCTATAGTTGGTAGAGCCTCCACGAGAGACAATTACAGCGTAAACCTTCCGGGGCATACTTTCCACAAGTCTTTGTATTACAGTTAGTGGTATTGTCTCGGTTTGGAGTAGACATAAAAGTTACTTCACCGATTTTGGACGGTTTGTGCACCCCTTATTTCGGCTATCCAATTAGTCACAGAGATTTTCGATAAAGTTCAGGTCTAGGCTTTGGGCACGCCAGTCCTTTCATTGGTACCATACCAAGCCTCGGTTAACCTGGAAACATGACAACTGGCATTGTCGTCCTAAAAGTAACAGGGTTTCAACCCGTAAAACTGCCACAGTGTAGGAATCACATTGTCATCCAAAATAATGCATTAGGCATCGGCGTTGAGCTTACCATGAATGGGGGCCAAAGTCCCAGTCCATACCAGGAGAAACACCCCCAGACCATAATTCCACCTCCGACGAACTTGACTGTTGGCACAATCGTTCTGGCAGGAGACGTTCTCCAGTCAGAAGCCAGACATAGACCCTGCGATCCGAACGGTAAAGGGTGAACCTTGATTCGTCGCTCCAAAGAACCTGTTTTTTACTAATCTACAGTCCAATTTCGATGTGGTTTGCACTACATTAACCTAGCAGCGCTGTTGGACTTTTTGATCATAGGCTTATGGGCAGCAGCACGATTATGAAAACCAAGCAGAAGTGCTTCCTTACGGTTGGTATTTATTGAAACAATATTCCCGGATGCCTCTTGAAACTCCTCGCGGATGAGGGCCATCGGTTGGGTGCTGTTCTTACGAAGTTCTCTGGACAGCACTCGTCGGTCTCTATCTCCCAGTTTCGTTGGTCTGCCGACTCGGGGCACATTCCGACAATCACCACTCACCTTTTACTTCTTAATCACATAGGCCACTGTCGATTTTGGATACTTCAGATCGCTAGATATGTCCCTTAAGAATCGGTCACATTAAGGATCGGTTATACCCGATAATTATACCTTTCAGAGAGCTCCGACCTTCGCGGCATCTTGCATGCGACTAATGCCGAAGCTGTTTCCTACACGATGTATACCGGTGAAGGACGTGACGTACCTCAGGACCCCAGACATCGTCATTTGGTAGACAGTATATATATATATATATATATATATATATATATATATATATATATATATATATATATATATATATATATATATATATATATATATATATATATATATATATATATATATATATATATATATATATATATATATATATATATATATATATATATATATATATATATATATATATATATATATATATATATATATATATATATATATATATATATATATATATATATATATATATATATATATATATATATATATATATATATATATATATATATATATATATATATATATATATATATAATATATATATATTATATTGATATTAATATATATATATATATATATATATATATATATATATATATATATATAGTCCTCTACACATATATAATATATATATATATATATATATATCTTATATAGAGACGGTTAAAAGACTGCTTTTATTGGGGTTGAGTTAAAGAATACTGAAAATTTTACTCACCTTAGTGAAGTACCTTCGAGGTCCCAATATATTGATACCCTTATCATCGACAAATAGTTTCAAAGGGGTATTCAAATATTTTATTTCTGAGCTTAAATCTCGATATAACCCTAAACCGTTTCGTTGCAAATGGACCCCATCTGAATATTTTTCTCTCTAAACAGCCATTAGAATACCTACGAGGAGGGAGAAACATTTTAATGGTAGCCCAAAGCTATTCTCTCGAAATAGTTCCCATGATTCTGTGCATAAAATGGACTTTATAATTCATGAATATTGTTTTAGGGTTGAAAAATTCTGTTCTCTTTTCATATCGTAATCGGTAGTTTTCTGGTCTTTCAATTACACTTAAGTGAAATGTTTTTGAGATTCTTTTCTGTTATTTAAATAATTCTACTAATTATTTTAATTTTTCATATCACAAGAAAAGCTTTCAACTTTGAAGTAGAAAATTAGATTATTAGATTTTTTAAACCTATCCGCCATTTTAGAAATGGTGTTTTTTTATTAATTACTGTTAGTAATGGACATTTTTATGTATTTGTAACTGACATATGTAGTGATTCAAAAAACAGTTTAGTCACATTGATTATTAGAAAATTCGCTTTTCATGTTTTCTGTTGGGTAATTATTGCATTTATAATATTATCTAATAGTGTTGTTTTAATGTGATTAAAGTTTTAATAACCTTCTGTGGAGTAGCTTATTTTATTTATCCGATAAGAATCAGACATCAAAGTACATTTAAGTCTGAAATCGATTCAGTTGGTTATTTAAAACTTTAAAGTAAATCTAAAATAACTTTTGAGTTATGTTTTTATTCCATACTTCAATGTGGTTTGAAGAGTGTTAATATACAAATTTTTGATTTTCATATCTCGTATATGTTCTGATATACGATTTGCCTCACATACAATTATCTCTATATATATTTATTGACAACTGGTAAGGAATCAACGTTTTTTTAAAAAGTAGCGTTTCATGCAGCGGATGAATCTTAATAAAATTAAATGCAGGGGGATCTATAATAGGGCTGTACTCGGTTTCTAAGTAAAAAAAGCTGCAAGAAAACTATTTAATTCATTCGAAAATCTATACGTTGGTCTGATTAACGAAAATAACTCCGGCTGTTAAACTTATTTCCGTGAACTTCCATGTAGTGTGAAATTAACTATGTGTAAAATGCTTACAAGATTATTCGAGTTTTTCAAATCTTGGCTGTTTGAAGAACATCAAAGTGTTTACTGTGGTAATAGGGATGAGAATGTCAAAAAATGGCACACATAAATTCTCCAACTACACAGGTGCAGTCTTCCTTTGGAATTACTAAACTTCACAGATTAATAGGTTCATATAAAAATTGTGAATTGCAATTGTATTTTTAACCAAACGACATATTCAAGATTATCTTCTGATTGTTAAATGCGAATTACGCTGGTCACGAAAGACATCCATGCTTCATTCGCCAATCAGAAACCTTCCACCCACCTTCCTTTAAAATCTCTGCTAAGCAATCCCATGGACCACGTGACACTACTTGAATTTTTTGGTATATTGATTTGAATTATTTATTTATTTGATTTATTTCATTGTAAATTTATTACAACTTTTTTTTTATTTCTGGCATAAATTTGTTTTATTCAAATAGTAGAATTTTTTACGTTCTTACCTTTTTGGAATCTCTAACTAATGCTGTTTTCCATGAGTTTGTATATTTTATCGTTAGGACTTAGCTATATACTATGTTTATGCACCTTATTGAGTTTTAAGAACCTGGTCAGTAGCTTGTTCAGCATTTAACTCTAAAACTCCTCGGAAATTTATTGTTTACTTTATTATGTTAACACCATATAGGCGGCCAACACTACTTAGAACAAATCAAACAAAGTGTATCCTCTTAATTTAGAAGCATAAGTACCCACTTAATATTGTAGGATGGTGTAAGGAGTTGTTAGGTATTTACTATATTTAGTAAATTTACTAATTTATTTAAAATTTTCGTATATACTGTTCTATATAAGTGCTTGCGGAGACCTTAAAATTTATAATTTAAAAGAAGTAGGCAAATTATAAAAAAAATTTTACTTTTTATACTAGATTTTTAAAATACATATGTATTTGCCAGAATTTTGCCAGTAAATATTTTTATTTCCTGTACTTGTAGTATTTATGCAGGTTTTTATTTTTAAATACATCTTTACTTTTTGGTTGGTGTGTTAATATTTTGACATACATATTTTGTAATATATTTTATAGTCTTGAATAATACTGTATTATGCATATTTCTTACCCGTTACAACAATATGAAGGACATTTTGCAAACCTCCATCCCTTGGAATAGATCATGTCAGCAAGTATTTTATCCTTTTGTTGCTACCCTATGTAGGTTCAAGTGGTCCCACAGACCTTTGTATCTTAGAAGACTCCAATGCATTTATCATGTCCAGTAGTAGAGGGACTGAATGATAGATTTCTAACAGTTGTAGATATTAACTTTGGAGTATCCTGGAAAAAGATGAAAAGCCCATAAAGTTGTGCAATAGACAGCTATTGTCTGATGTTTAAGAATGAAGTTCTACAAGGAGGACTGTGGGAAGACTCCGTTAACTCCAAGGAGAAAAGAATAAGGAGCTCATGTTTTGGAAAGCAGATACAGAGGATATATATCCGATTCTTATTCTAAGAAAAATCATCCAAAATGTTGGTTGCTAGAAACAGAGTAGGAAGAGAATATCCAACTAACCATTTCTCTGAATAAGGGGAGGAATGTGCTAAGACAGAAATATATATATATATATATATATATATATATATATAATATATATATATATATATATATATATATATATATATATATATATATATATATATATATATATATATATATATATATATATATATAATATATATATATATATATATATATATATATATAATATATAATATCTTATTGTTATATATATATATATAACAATAGAAGAAATTGTCGTGAAATATATAAGGAGAATAATATTATTTAATAGTTTGTTTGAAAAAGAAAAAACGGATATAAATGATGCATTTCAAATGAATTTCTCTACGATACATATATTTTTCTTTAAATGTTTTTTCTGTGAATATTTGTTAATTTGAAATTATCAGAAATTATTTGTACCAACGTATATTAACCTAATATACCAAAGACACATACATAGAACTGCATAGATCGGTGGAAAATATATATATATATATATGAATATATATATATATAAAATATATAATATATATATATAAATATATATATATATAATATATATATTCATAAATCAAGTTGTGCTATTGCGTTTGTTTTAGGGAACAAGAGCCGAATGGTGGTCGAATGAATAGACGCTGATTTTCAGTCCTAGAGTTCAAAGGTTTGAATCTCCCTTCTGGGATAGATGTTTGTTTGGCAGTTCGGTTCGGACTCAATAGTCCCCGTTTAGGAAAAGAGTAGAGCATATATCAACCAATCAACCCCCATCCTTGTGGGGAGCAGACACGATTTCAAATGAGGTACTGGGATCATTTGTAAACAACCATTCTTTTCTGTGAATTGTTGCATCATTCGCATCAGCAAATTAAATGTATTTTGTACCAACGATGTAACCTAACTACTACCAAAGTGACACAACACATATAAGAACTGCATAGAGAGTCGGTGGAAAAGATAATAAGAGTTGGCTGCTATGAAGAGTGGGGCCATATATGAGATCTCAAAAGTTAGAATGAATCCTGAAGGAGTGATTAAAGAACATTTTTTCACACGGTTATTTAGTTTTTCTGTGAACTTTAATCTTTATGTCACTACACCAATCAAGGTGAATACATTTTTTTGTTGTCTTCTCTGATATATAACTGAAACATATATCCTCATACTGTTCAGGAAAAATTATTTTAACAAATGCAAATAGGAGTACTATGTTACATAATGGGTACCCATGTTTATGATCTTGTTTTTGGTTGACTCTTACTTAGAATCAATGAAATTTTAAGGTTGAAAAACATATAAAGGATTAAATGATTATTTTTAGTTTTATATTCTTTCTGATAACTTTCTGCAAGAAAATTTTAAACGAATATATATACTTATATATCAGTAATGCTAGATTTTCTAATACATTTCTCTTATTTTATTAGACACAAAATTTTAAATATTATAACCATATCTTAATATTAAGTGCTCAGGAATATGTTCATTTTTCTACAATTTAATTATATATTTCATATGTAATTTATGAAATATGAATAACATGTAATTTATGAATAACATACATTTATGACACAAAACTTGAATTTAAAATGCTTATATGATACTATCATTTTCACTCAAATCTTTCCCGTTCACATAGATTAAAGCTAAAAAAATAGATAAAAATCGTATTTTATTGTATTAAAACGAAACCAAAATTTATGTTTCTTTGTTTTAACATTTAGTGGAAAACTTAGAATTCAATTTAAGATCACTTTCTTGTTGCTGTCTTTTATTTTGATTAAGAAAGGGAAACAATTTGAGCTGGATTACGATTGCTTTCAGAAAATTCGAAAGAAAAGTACGATATCATTCTTTTCGGCTGTTACTATCTTTCGATTTTTGGTGACATGATCGTCATTGAAAACAAACAGTAGTAAATTGTTGTAGAAGTATATTTAAGGCGTACATTTAAGGAAGAAGTACATTTAAGGCAGAATATCAGAAAGAAGGTATTTGTTATAGACTTTGAATCAAAGAGAGACTTTAAAGTTTTATGCTTATACTTTCTTATACAGAAATTCTGTCCAACCAGAAATCTCCTTTGAAAGCTCTAAGAGTATAATTTACTGGCACTAAACAATTACTTTGCATCATCACATTACATGGATGTTTTTAAACATATACCATAAACTCTATTTAAATTTTCAATATATTTTTTTCACAAAACAATTTTGGGTATTAATAGGTTAAGTTTCAATTTAAAACAAAATTTTATATGAAGTTATTAAAAGATACGTTTATAATATAAATTCCTGCTTAGTTTCAAATTTTTGAATCTATTTATATCGCAACATCTTAGTATTTATTTCAAATTATATTTCAAGTTATTACATTAGACAACTTCTTTATATTTAAATATTTACATTTTGTATTAATTTTATAATCTATGTAGAAGTTATTGACTGTTTTATGCAAAATTTTTAATGTAGATCCTTATATTTTGTTTTGAACATAAACCCAGTTTTTAACCTTTCTTAGGAAAGCTACAAATATTGACCGAATGTTCGAAGAGGTTAAAACTATAACAAAGATACACACACACACACACTTATGTATATATATATATATGTGTGTGTGTGTGTGTGTATATATATATATATATATATATTTATATATATATATATATATATATATATATATATATATTATATATATATATATATATATATATATATACATATATATGTATATATTATATATATATACATTATATATATGTATATATTATATGTATATATTATATATATATATATATATATATATTATATATATATATATATATATATATATATATATACATATATATATATATATATATATATATATATATATATATACATATATATATATATATATATATATATATATATATATATATATATATATATATATATATATATATATATATATATATATATATAAATATATATACATATATATAATATTTATATATACATATATATACATATATATATATCATATATATTACATTTATTTTTTTAAAATACTACAAATACATAATATTTTATATAAATATATATATATATATATATATATAAAAATATATATATAATATATATTTATAATATTTATATATATATATATTTGTGTATAAGTTTTTTGCATAATTCATTTTATTATTTCTATAAACTAATATTTTTAAAAATAAATAAAAAATACATTTTTTTTTGTAGTACAATATACAAAAGATATGTTGTTAACATAATATTTTGAGAAAACACAATGTTAATATATTTTTTCTAAATATCTGAAATTCTAAGAGAGGTAAAATTTTTTTATGTCTATATTTTTAATGATTTAATTCATTTAAAAAATTTAAATATTTCGACTACAAAAAATATACATATTTTAAATATTCTCTATAAATGCTAATTTTTGGTCAGAGAGTACTTTTGTTAATTTTGAACAGAGAGTACTTCATTTAAACATATGCAAATACTTAATTTAAATAGAGCAAAAAATATTAAAAAGAGAAAGCACTAAAAATTTTTTCATCGTTTCTTTTCATAAGTCCGATATTTACAGTACATACAACTCTGTAAAATACAAACACTAATAGGATTCTAAAATACGCTTGAATGAAACAAGGAATAAAGTAATTGTACTTTTGCTATATTTTTGGTATATTTATTTATTTATTTATATGTTCCAGACGATACAATACCCTTCAAATTGTCAAAATACCGATTTTTTTATTAACGTGACTTAACTTTCCAACAATTGTATGCAAAAATTAAAACTTGCATCCCAAAAGTTATTTAACCACTTAACAGTTTAATTTTTTTCACGAATTCCATTCAAAAAAAGCCACATTTCTTTATTGCATATTTTTATTCATTTTACATTTGTAAGCTGTTAAATGTTATTAAAAGTAATATTTCTAATTATTTTAAGCATGTGCAACAACATTTTTACCTAAAATAAAGTAGTTTTTTCCCTGGAAGATGTCTCTGGTCTCTCATGCACGCCAGAGAGGGAAGTGACTTTGACAGTTGTGTATATAAAAAATACAAAAATTTTCGATTACAATTACTACACAATTATTTTCGAGAGCATATGCTACAAGTAGATTTATATAACCTGCTTTTTCAAATATCAGATTTAGTGTGATAAATCTTGAAAGAGGGCAAAAGACATAGTCCATCGTCACAGTTCGGACAAAAATATCTATTCTCTTTTCTAATTGTTTTGCTGCGGTATTTTTCGTCAGTGAGTCATACATTAAACAAGTTATCGGGTCTTTGTTTTTCGCCTGTAAGTAGAATTACTTCTAAAGAGTATTTCTCTGTCAGTCTCCCAAAAACTCAAGCCAAAGTCAAGCCAAAAACCCGCCTAGCACTGTAAAACTTATCAGAAAGCCCGTGCTTTTAAACCAAACAGAATACACTTCGGAAACTAACATCTTGTGGATATCTCTACGACTAATTTGACGTTAAAAATAGAAAAGATGCGGCCAATCAGTGAGAACGACAAAGAAATCAGATTGTCCGTACGCCGTACTGGCAAATCGTTAAAGGCTCGGTATCCGATCCCGTACGGTGTACGTGCAAAACAGGCAAGGGGTTGAGTACGTAACTGGGTTTATTCATTTGGGCTTATTTTAACAGATGAAAGCTTTATGTAAAAACACAAACTTCATAGTTATTCACTTCATTAGAACTTTTTAGAATTTAGTTTTATAAATGGCTGATAACGCAAACAAAGCCTTGAGTAAAATTTTGAGGAAATATATACCATCTAAACAACATTTAGGACACAATTTTCTATATTTGAAAATTTTATGAATTTAAAATTTTACTTAATTTATTGTTTAATTTTTTTTTTTACTTTACTGAACATACTTTAACTTACGAGGATGTTCGCCGGACCTGTGACGCCCAAGTGTTATAAAAACATTTCACACAAAATTACACATTAGAATGAAACTTTCAAAATTTTCAATAGCTGTCGTACAGATCTTCTAGATCCCAGTAACATGTATTTCCGTAATTTTCTCTGAATATTTTTTTCTCAGATAGAGGTACTTTTATTTCATTTGGCCTTTAGAGAGTAAGTGCAGATGTATATAAGTTTGAATATTTATTTTGTGTTTGCGGTCGGAACAGAGATACTGTCCAAAAATACATTGTTATTTGATTTAAATGATAAATTATAGAGATGAAATATAAAAATGTGATGTAACAAAATACTTGTAAAAACAGTTATTTTAAATAATCCGAAATATATTTTAAACTTTCAAAACAGTATTTTTGGTAATTTCCTGAAAAAGGTTACACCGGGTCTTCGAGGCCCGTCGCGTTCTAGCGAGTTCAATAGTATTATAAGACACAAAACAATTTCCGTGTTTATTGTGATAATTAAAATTAATTGAAAAAAGTTTGAAAGGGTATAATGTCTCCCTAAAATGAAATTTGTATATAGGATTAAAATTTTTAAATGAAAACCATTCAATTAATAACATTTTTATTTGAAGTACAATAATAATAATTTGTTTTGAAATACCAGTGGTTTGTTAGACTATAGCTGAATTCGGATGATTACTAACATCCATACCACACTAGTTTGTTTCAATCCTTTAAAATCAGTACCGGTAGTTGACCAGAATCAATTATTAAATTAAGTAGAAATTTGGCTGACTAGCAATTTATCTCTTTGCTCTTTTTTCGTCTAATGTTAGTGGTTAGTTAATTGAAAAATTATTTTTAGTTCTACATTTTTCATTATTTACTTCTCATTTTATATATCTCATTGCACATTGTGAATAATTCATAAAAGGTGCAATGGTATTACAAGAATTTATTAACATAAACAGTTACAGAAATTCTTCAATCCATCACTATTTGAAAATAAAAATATTAAATTGACAGATAAGTATTTAATTGATATGTATTTAATTGATAAATATTTAATTGTCAGGTAAGTAAATTAGACACTAATGATTATTATTTTTATTTTATATCACAAGAAAAAATTAAGTTTTGATATTTACATTTTTTTTTCAAAATTTGTGTTTTCTGATATATTACCTCAGTAAATATTGAATTTGAAATTGTTTTGCTATTTTATTATTAGAGAAGAAAGGACCATAATACCATTTTTAAAATGGTAAATTTTAGCTGTAATTTTAATATGAGCTTTAATAATACTATATAATAAAATTTATAACATACTAAATTATACAAGAAAAGAATTCAGGCAAACTTTTTTTAAAAAATTAAGTCATCATATAATATTTATTAAAAATATTTCAGTGCACTTCTTAACAGTCAGCGGCTATCATTTTTATTATACAATTTACAAAAAGAAATTGAGTATCGATTTCTTACTTATGTTAATTACAATTTGTAAAAACAATTATTTAGTTTTCTCAGATAATTTTGCAATTTTTTCACTGACATATGGCATAATGTATAACAATCTAACTTGACGAAATACTAATGTTTTAAAATAAGCAAATTCACCTTTATGACAACATATAAACAGACATTACCCAGCAAATTGAGAATTAAGAAAACAGTAAAGTATCTCCCATATTTTAAAATCATCAGTAAAGCAAAAATAAAACTTTAAATAAATCATACAGTGTTTAAGCATTTTTTTTAAAGAAGGATGTATTATGGTTTGGTTTAGAGTGCTACGGTCTAGTTTTTGCAACACGATGGCTAATGAGACCGGAACCTACAGCTTAAAGCCTATTCCGAATGGCTACGAATTTCCATGCACCACGAACTCCGGTACCGAAAAGCATAACCATAACCAATCAGCCATCTTTCGGTTAGGATGTACTATGAAAGACAGTCTAATGACACAAAATAGCTATTATACTACAAAAATTTGACTCTATAATTCTAGTTAGACTTTTTAAGTGTTAAAAATTTCATATTTCCAGTTGAAATTTGTTATTTTGAAGGTTCTTTAAAATACTACTGAAAGTCATTTTATGTAGCTTTTGCAACCTTACTGTTAAAAAAGAATTGAAGTATAATACATGTGAGGTCGATTGTATTGAAACATAACATATATGATTTTATTGAAGATTCTAACAGTCCTTCAGTAGTTCCTGAAGTGTTTTAAAGTCATAAATCAAAAACAACGCAATACATCATTTTTCATGAATTTAGCCGGTTGAGTGAATTTTTTTTTCTGAACAAACCTAAAGAATCCCATGTTGTGTATTAAACATTAAATTACACTTCCTTTACTTTTTACCTTCTCGAAAAAACAAACAGCAGGGGATAAACCAAAAAACCTATTTCAACCCCGGATTTCAGTTTCGGGATCTCGGATATCGAAGAATATATACTCGCCAATGGAAAAATAAAAACAGCATTTTGGGGGAATAAACTTTGAAGGAGGGAACTAAAAAGGACCTAGCTTTTTCTAGCATTTTGACTCGAAGAAGCAGTATTTGAGTTTCCGAATCCACCCCCTAAATATCCCAAGTTTTATTGAGGTTATTTACGGCTCTAGTTAGAACGAACTTTCAGTTGTAAACGTCTACAAAGGAGAAGCGAAATCTTGATGAACTGGGGACCTTGGAATTGAAGTTTAGGTGAGGTAGAAGGGCAATAAGATCTTCTTTGAGAGAACTTAAAGTCTCGAAGCATTTATTGTCTAAGATCGATGATCTAAACAAATGGGTTGCTGATGTAAGCTTATCCAGATGTACTTTTGTTGTGAGAATTTCTCTGAAAAGAAAACTTAAGGTTTCGAAGTTTTCAAATTTAGATTTCTCCAAACAAAAATCTGTAAAACTGGATGGCTTTGAGGAAAAGGTTTTGAGTATTTTTACTGCACATTAATAAAGTGTATTTATTTTAGAATATATTGGTAATGTAGAAAAATATATATACGTACTTTGCTATTACCTATATATATATTTAGATTAAATTACATAGTGTACAAAATTATTGCAATAGGATATTTATACACTCAAAGTGAAATGTCCTATGCTGATTTTTTTAATTACGATTCTTGTATATTCTTGTATTATTTCTTTTCTCATGACAAATTGTTATTAAAGGCAATAGAGGAAGAAATATTACATTAGTTTTTTAAATTAAAAAAATTTAAAAATTGTATTAAAAAGTGTGAACTAACAGGTTTTTGAAAATAACATATAAATCTCTTTTATTTATAATTTTTCAAATCTTTAAAGGAACTATGTCTTCTACAATACTTTAAAGACATTTATAGAAATTTTCATTAAAAACGAACTTACCCAAACAAATTCGTGATGAAACTTTTTATGTTTCCCTGTAAAATTTTGAATTTGAGGTACAGTCCTTTACTAAGAATGATATGTATACTTATAATTAAATTATGAAATTTCATTGATATATTGTATTAAAGTAGCAGCTAGAGAATTATAACAATTTTCCCCTATAAACTGAATTTATATATACGTCAGTATGTAAAGAATTTCTGTTAAAATCGTCAATACAGTAAAATTTGTTTAAAATGAAAGTTTAAAATTACTTACTAGGGATCTCATTATAAATTCCAGTTGGCATTCAATAATATGAGTTTAAATGTTACAATAAAACAAAATTTATTGCTTAGCTGAAACACGAGTCAAAGTTCCTAAATTAGTTTGCTATCTGAGAAGGTAAAACCTTTGTGACAAAACGTAACAGTAAATGTAAAATCAAGATAATAAAGAAAATAATAAAATAATTAAAATCAGAAAACAAGTTTACAGCCGTGAACGAAGTGCATTATCAGTATGAGCTAGATGAGTGACATTTCTTCAGGCAGGGTTTGCATTGGTAATGCAATTATTTCGTACCGGTAGAACATACATGTGTTCAATATTTTCAATTAGTGTCTTATATACGTTAACTTTGAGTTTATTTCTATGGTATTGTATATTAATGTTACTCAATTAATTGTAAATCAATTTCAAGGACAATAGAAATTCGATTTTCAAAATTTACCTCTATTTAACTTTCTTTGAACTGTTATCTCCTTTTGAGAAAAAATAAAGCAAACTTGGCTTGTGACATTGCAGTTTACTTTGTAGCAACATGAGGTCTTATAAAAGTGAAGAACAATGAATGATGCAACATACTACTTTGAACAACAACGAGCATACATGCCTGAAGCAGGAATCGAACCGGTGAGCTCTGATAGCTAAAAATTGCCTCCTAAAAATTGATTCGGTCATCGACTAAATTAGACTTATTCAATGTTAAATCTAAATTTATTTGTTCTAAAATATCACGTGACCTTTAAAACATACACAAATAGATTTTTTTTAATCTTTAATTCATTTGATAGTTATTTGGTTTCTTTATCTATGCCTAACAGACTAAAATATCTAGCAGACTAAAATATTTCCAAAACACAATTATAAATAAAAATATATTAAATCTAGCGACATTCATCTATTAAGTTTGATTTAAAATTTATATTGATCAATCATAGTTTTCACAAATTACTTGCATGATATCGAACCATATGGTATTGTATGCATAAATTTTAAATTTTGTGCATATGCTACAGATAAGCTGAATAATTAAGAACCAAAATTCTGAGAAAAATCTTAATATTTTGTTATTTTGAAATATTTACTTTATTACAAGTTTATAAATCTTTATATTTAAAATAAGTTGAAATTGAAATAATATTTAAATTTAAAACTTGGAGATAGTCTAAGGTCTTTCAACATTATTATCAACAAGCCATATATAAAACCTGTCTAAATGAAATTGAAATAATATTTAAATTTAAAACTTTGAGAAAGTCTAAGGTCTTTCAACATTATTATCAACAAGCCATATATAAAACCTGTCTAAATGAAATTGAAATAATATTTAAATTTAAAACTTTGAGATAGTCTAAGGACTTTCAACATTATTATCAACAAGCGATGTATAAAGTATGTCTAAATAAAATTGAAATAATATTTAAATTTAAAACTTGGAGATAGTCTAAGGTCTTTCAACATTATTATCGACAAGCCATGTATAAAGTATGTGTAAGGAAAATTGAAATAATATTTAAATTTAAAACTTTGAATAAGTCTAAGGTCTTTCAACATTATTTTCGACAAGCTATGTATAAAGTATGTCTAAATAAAATTGAAATAATATTTAAATTTTAAACTTTGAGATAGTCTAAGGTATTTCAACATTATTATCGACAAGCCATGTATAAAGTATGTCTAAATAAAATTGAAATAATAATTAAATTTAAAACTTTGAGATAGTCTAAGGTCTTTCAACATTATTATTGACAATCCATGTATAAAATATGTTTAAATGAAATTGAAATAATATTTAAATTTAAAACTTTGAGGTAGTCTAAGTTCTTTTAACATTATTATCGACAAGCCATGTATAAAGTATGTCTAAATAAAATTGAAATAATATTTAAATTTTAAACTTTGAGATAGTCTAAGGTCTTTCAACATTATTATCGACAAGCCATGTATAAAGTATGTGTAAGGAAAATTGAAATAATATTTAAATTTAAAACTTTGAAATAGTCTAAGGTCTTTCAACATTATTTTCGACAAGCTATGTATAAAGTATATCTAAATAAAATTGAAATAATATTTAAATTTAAAACTTTGAGATAGTCTAAGGTATTTCAACATTATTATCGACAAGCCATGTATAAAGTATGTCTAAATGAAATTGAAATAATATTTAAATTTAAACTTTGAGGTAGTGTAAGATCGTTCAACATTATTATCGACAAGCCATGTATAAAATATGTCTAAATAAAATTGAAATAGTATTTAAATTTAAAACTTTGAGATAGTCTAAGGTCTTTCAACATTATTATCGACAAGCCATATATAAAGTATGTCTAAAATATCGAAGGAAAATATTGGAGTGTATGGAATAATATATTCTTATACATAACAAAATATTTAATTATTCGAGGTTTTTGCGACACAAAAGGATAGTAAAGATTTATAAGTATTTTCATATTCGAAGAACTCTGAGTTGTTTGTGTCATTCATTCATAAAACTACCAATATAGAAGCACGAATAATATCGATCGCATTAATCGACGAAGTGCCATGAAAACATTTTACCCCGTAACTCACCTTCTTACGATAGGTCCTAAAAGTACTGACGCACTCCTAAAAAGATTCTAGTCTGTGGAACTTTCGCTTTCTTTCTCTGCCCGTTTACAACTCGGACCGCTACTTTGCCCAGGCTGTAAATAACTCCGATAAAGTACACGGGTCAGCCTCCAGCACTTCGCTCCACACTTCCTTATTCAGGCCATATAAAAAAATGGGGTGGGGAGGCTGGAGGAGAGTGCCGGACATTTCTCGGGAATTTTCTGTTCCTCGGGAGTAAAATACACTTTTAAAGTATTCTTTTCTCGGTCGTGTAGGGTGCATAAAAGAGTGTCGCGTTTCGGGTAGTGACGTTTATAGGTGGAAAAGGCAGCGATTTATGCGAGAAGGCGGACACAGTATTTTAAGTTTTTGAGCAACTCTGGTCGTTTACGTTGATGCCCTACCTGCGACTGAATGTAATATTTCAGAAACACTTCCTCTGAAGCGAATGGCAGTTCAAGGTGTTAGCGCAGATTACAAAAGAGTTATTTAGGAAGGGTTTTTTTTAAGGTTATTCCGAGTTTTAAATAGTTAACGTTGAAAGGTTTTAGAAGAAAATTTTGAAGGAGTTGATAAGTGTTAGGTGTTTCAACACATTTTTCAAAGCTTTCAATCTGCTTAGTATGTACATTGCAGGTTTTCTGTTATGCTAATTTGATGTTTACTTTTTATTTTTTGTATATAAGCTAGTATTTTTTAGCCAATATGGGACCAAGGATTTTAATGACATTTGGTTTGATTTGCCCCTATTTTTCATAGTTTTGCTACATGAGGGCTAATGATATCTTTTACGTTGATGCTCTACCTGCGACTAAATGTAATATTTCAGAAACACTTCCTCTGAAGCGAATGGCAGTTAAGGTGTTACAGCAGATTACAAAAGAGTTATTTAGGAAGTGTTTTTTTAAAGGTTATTCCGAGTTCTAAATGGTTAAGGTTGAAAGGTTCTAGAAGAAAATTTTGAAGGACTTGATAAGTGTTAGGGGTTTCAACACATTTTTCAAAGCTTTCAATCGGCTTAATATGTACATTCCAGGTTTTCTGTTATGTGATTGTGAGGATTACTTTTTATTTTTTGTATATAAGCTAGTATTCTTTTTTATCCGATATGGGACCAAGGATTTTAATGACATTTGGTTTGATTTGCCCCTATTATTCATAGTTTTGCTACATGAGGATTAATGATATCGTTTATGTTGATGCCCTACATGCGACTGGATGTAATATTTCAGAAACACTTCCTCTGAAGCGAATGGCAGTTGAAAATGTTAGCTCAGATTGCGAAAGAGTTATTTAGGAAGGTTTTTCTTAAAGGTTATTCGGAGTTTTAAATGGTTAACGTTGAAAGGTTTTAGAAGAAAATTTTGAAGGACGTGATAAGTGTTAGGTGTTTGAACACATTTTTCAAAGCTGCTTAGTATGTACATTGCAGGTTTTCTGTTATGCTATTGTGATGTTTACTTTTTATTTTTTGTATATAAGCTAGTATTTTTTAACCAATATGGGACCATGGATTTTAATGACAGTTGGTTTGATTTGACCCTATTTTTCATAGTTTTGCTACATGAGGGCTAATGATATCGAGACATAATGACAATTCCAAACGCTGTGATGAATTCTTACAATAGTTGTGGGAGTCGACACTTCGAAATCGAGTACCGAAGGGTAGCAAAGATCGCAATAACAGATGCATATACGTATTAATTGTGTGTTGTCTTAACTGAGAACAGTGGTGAAAATCAATTCGATTTTTTGCAAGAAAGCTGCATGTGTTGCTTCAATTTAATCAGAGTCAAACTATTAGAAAAATACGGGTAATGTAGGTTTCTTAACAACACTAAGGAATGTGATACTTCAGTAAAGAATAAATCTATCAAAGAAACATTTTAGTTAGGGCAAGTTATGGTTTTTTTATTACTTTGCTGGAGAATGTGGATGTGACTCAATTTTTAATTATAAGTATAGATGCACTATCGTGCGTTAGATGGATGGAACTACTACACATGTGTTTTCTTGAGAACTGTGTTCTTTAAATACGCATGTTGTGAACTAATAACTTATTTTTAAAAAGTAACATTATCATGCATGTAACATTTTAAAAAGAGGCACATACTTTTGAAACTAAATCATGTCGTGAAATTCATGGCAAAAAAGAAAGGAAAATGCGATTTTTTAATCAAAATATTGTTTTACTGAATGAGCGTTTCAGTAAAACAATTTTTTGATTATACGTATTGTGTGTTATCTTAAGTGAGAATTTCAACACATTTGAAATTTGAAACGAATTGAAACCACGAAAAAAATCCCTAGAACGCATAAAACAAGAATAATTATCAATCGATTTCAAGAATTTATTTCGTTACAAAATTCATTTTTAAAAATATCATTTTATTTCTCTTGCAGTGTACTGATTTATAATTTTCCATTTTAAAAATAAAATATAGAATTTAAAACTTGTCATAAAGTGTATTTTCTACAAAAGAAATACATATTTATAAATACACGTTTTTTCCAGAAAAGATATTTTTATATAAAAAATTAAACTAATTTTCTTAGGAATCTTCACCTATCATCTTCTCAATTTGAAAGAAAATAATAAATTTATGGTTTATTTCAGCAATAATCATATTCATCTCATCAAACAAGGATTGAAATTTTGAAACAAACATCAAATTTAAGATTGACTTTTGGTACTTATTTTCCAAATAAAATATGCAAAGTCGCAAGAAAGCAACTTTCGACAATACTATCTTCTAAATGCTTACTGTGTAAATCACATACATATTTAAGTATATTGCAGATCTGCAAATCGTTTATATAAAGGTAATAAAAG
>CM063498.1:93554593-93579593 GCA_032207245.1 Pardosa pseudoannulata | reverse complement strand
ATTCCAATATTTAAAAATGGTTAAGATAAGTCATGGTTTGGGTTACGTTGAGGTATACCAACGGCTATTGAGACTTAAGTTTAAGATAATAGTAAATTAAAAAAAGAATTGGCTTTCAAACACAAAAATCAAAAATTTATAGTTTTGTATGCAGGGTGTGCTACATACCATCCTATGGATTATTTGTTCCCTACAGAGGTTCTTTCTATAAAATTTTTAAACACTGGGTAGAATATTTCAGGATTTGAAATACATTTACTTTCAATCAGAATTTCTTACTATTATATTTTATGAACCTCTATTAAAAGAACATTAAGATGCTCTCTGAACAGTTTTGAAATTGTTTCGTAAAATTTCTTAAGTTGTTTAGAAAGTTCACGAACTCATTGAACTATAGACTGAATCACTGGAAGTAACATTTAAAATAGGCTTTGGCGAAAACTTATGTTTTAGGTAAAGAATATTAACCAATTTAAATACTTTTTATGCAGTGTAGGCTATATACAAGTACATGAAGTTTGTTGCAAAGCTAATAGTAATATTTTGTATTGCAATGAAGGTTTAGGACAACATTCCAATGTTTGAAAATGGTTCAGATAAGTCATGGTTTGGGTTACGTTGAGTTATATGAACGTCTATTGAGACTTAAGTTTAAGATAATAGTAAATTAAAAAAAGAATTGGGTTTCAAACACAGAAAAGCAAAATTTTACTTGAAATATGTGTTTGGAATAAGGAATTTAATGTTTAAAACATCAGTCAATCAATGGTAGCAGAATTACAAGAAAGACTCATATTTTTCAAAGAAGTGTATTGTATGATAAAATCCTAAACAGAGTTTCGACATAATACGTTTAAGAATACCTGTAAAATTTTAGACCAATTAAAATAGAAAAAGACATAGAAATTTAAGATAAATTGATTAGTGTACAGGAAATTATTATAATTTTTCCTTTCTTACAATATTATTCGGAGAAAGTAGAATCTAAATTCTGATATCTGATAAATGAGGAAAACTTCAAATATCTATCTATATATCTATTTATCTATCAATCAATCTATAGGTCTATCTTCTATATCTACCTACTACATATTTATTAATTAAACTATTTGTCTATTTTCTACCTATTTTCTAAACATCCATCTATCTAACTCTCTCTATACATGTCTGTATGAGTGTTTGTGTATAAAAATAACGCAAGTTGTTCTAGAGGGTTTTCTAAATCTGTAAGGTTTAAAATAGCTTCAGATTATATCGTTATTTGTAGCAGAGAAGTATAATTAAGCAGCTGCATATTATAAACTTTTTTTCATTTCTGTTAATTGAAAAATGTAGAAAAAATTGTATCTTAAAACAAAACTTTGAACTATTTAATAAAACTAAAATATAATAAAAAAATAATCTTATTGCAGAATGACATAAACTAATATAAGTCAATAATTTAATCTTTCAGTTCTTTTACCATTTTATTTCGTAGGTTAATATTACATTGAAAAGAGATTTGACTTCATTTCATTGAATACCAACTGTTGTTATTAGACAAATAACTGTACATCTAATTTGCAATGTGCACTTTTTTCACCATGTAATTGATATTAGTTTCCGAAACCTGAAGCTATAAAATAAAAATAAACTTATAAAAATAATGAAATGTTGCTTCATACAACTTTAGTTTTCTAATATGCTTTAACATTCCAATCTCATACTAAGAGAAGAATGTAATATGGTATATTAATACCATTAATGTTATTAAAACTATTTCTTTTACGTCATCAAAATTAAAGCCTAGGAAAATCTTCAATAAAAAAAAAATACAAAATAAAAATTTGTAATGTTTAATACTAGTTCGAATAAATGTATTATATTTGTATGGGAACAGCTATAATTAATCATGTGTATGTGTATCTACATGTATCTATAGTATTTTATACATACCAAATAGTTTGTTACGCATAAATCAAAATTCGTTCAAGTGTTTTTAGTACTAGGAAAATAATAGTAGTTAAAATAATAATTAAAATATCATATGACAATTTAAAGGCCATTATTTTTTTCATATGGCTTTAAATGGCCGGGATGAGTGTATAATTTCCCTATCTAATGTATTATCGAAATGGAATGAATCACTTTGGTTAGATAAAGACAACTGATCCTGTGTCGACAATCGCCGTTGCAACAGCTTCGATTGTATCCTGTGGTACAGGTTTTCGTCCTCTGCCTGACTGAACCTTCAGAGAACCTGTTTTCTCAAACATCGCAACCATTGCTTTTAGCCCATTAACTGACACAGGACCGTTACCTTTACGCATTTTTTGTGCGTTCTGTAAGCACAAAGAGCGGCTGACGCTTTGCACTGGATGAGATAAAAAAATTTGACCAGTAAGTGAAGCTCGACTAAAGAAGGAGACATTGCACATAAACTTTCAATCTTATTGATTCGAAACGTAACACATTGCCTTTTAAATTGGCACTGTGCCAATGGATGTAACGTGAAATTTGAATAAAGGACTTCTTCTTCTTCTCAGCGTATGTGACATTGCAGATCACGAGACTTTATCGGTAATTATGTAGATACGTGATTCAAAACTGCATTCACAGTATTGGGAGACGTGAGAGGAGTATGAAGATACATTTTTGAGCATATACCAGATAATTCTCAGGCAAAAAACAAACCTTTTTACTTGCCTCATAGGTTATTTTAAAATTCTGGAAAATTAAAAATTTTACTGATCCCGTCATATGACTGGCTATATACTATAAGGCTATATAATATAAGATATGATACTGAAGTACTCAAAGAGATTTGTTCTGGGTATTTGCAGTACTTTAAACCTTTTGGGTCTGTAGAGAAGTAGGTAAGTATTTATTTCTGTATGTGTGCCAATTTATTTCAAAAAGTATCTTAAAATCCATTTCATGGTATGACAAATGTATGAATGTCACAGACGGTATTTGAGAAAAATATACAAATGTTTGTCTTTCGTTGCGAAAATATTTTCTCACTTTGTAATATTGATTTTCAGTTTTATATAAAATGAAGATTATTTTTCAACTTTTACTTATTTTTTTACTTGCCTTATAGGGTATTTTACAATTCTGGAAAATTAAAAATTTTACTGATTCCGTCATATGACTGGCTATATACTAGTATACTAGTATAAATGTCACAGAAGATATTTGAGAAAATATACAAATGTTTGTCTTTCATTGCGAAATATTTTCTCACTTTGTAATATTGATTTTCAGTTTTTTTAAAAAAAAGAAGACTATTTTTCAAACATCTCTCTCTAACATATATACATTTCTATTCAAAAACATGTAAGTGAATTATACAACATCAAGGCTAAATATAACATTTTACGTGTTCTTTTCGGAATTTGAAAGAAAATAGCACTCTATAGATTACAATAAGGAACAGAGAATTCAAAAACAGATGAAACATATTATTTCTATGAGGGAATTACAGGTCTTAAGAAATAGCTGCGGTCATGTATAAATTTTAATTTCGAGATTGAATTGAGTTACGGCGATCTTCATCCCTTTATTATGGGGATTACATTTTCGACGACATTAATGGAAAAAAATAAGAACTACTTCAACCACTCCTCGGGATATTGAAAATACATCTATGTATATATATATAGAAAAAGTACTCTTAAAAATATTTTTGTAAAATCTCTAGTTTCACACACGGCAACTCTGAAGCAAATCAAATCTCTCCCACTCCGTGGCATCAAAATTCCATTTTTCTGCCAATAAATCAACCGTGACTTTTCTTTTTTTTCACTTTTTTCTCGGGGGAAAGATTTTATTACAACATTCCGAATTTTTCCTTTCATGTTACGACCTCGCAATGTCAGAGAAAGATATTATTTAA
Organism: Pardosa pseudoannulata; assembly: GCA_032207245.1. NCBI lineage: Eukaryota > Metazoa > Arthropoda > Arachnida > Araneae > Lycosidae > Pardosa > Pardosa pseudoannulata. The sequence continues at coordinate 93,575,716 of CM063498.1, read as the reverse complement.
TTTTCAAGAGGTTATATTCGGAAGTATAGAGAACAATCCGAAATGTGAAATAATGTATGATTTAATAATATAATTTTTAACGTAATATTTTCTGAAAGATATATTGAAGCTCATAAATTGATTATATGGAAGAAATGGAAGTAAAACTAATTTTGAAATTGGTTTCTGAACATGGAAAATGCAGTCTTAAATATATACTTTTTTTAAATTAAAGGGCATAGAATCTTTCGAAACTTTAAGTCTTCATCATAACTGTCTTTTTTGATCCATCATGAGACGAAAAGTTCTGAATTTTTAGAATGGATTTTCTACAAAGTGTTTAATAGTGCTCTAACATTAGCAAAATTATTTAGTTTGTTATTTTAAGTAGTATTTTGATAAACCCCCAGAAAAAATACTAGCCAAGTAAATAAAATAAAATTTCTGGATAAAATATTTTATTATAAATTAAATGCTATTATAAGTATTTACATAAATAATTAAAAATGAACTTAAATGAACTAAATATTATGCTAAATATAACTACATATTATTCAATTTTTAATGTACTATTTTTTTAAATATATATTAAAGCTCAAAAACTGATATGGAAGTAATGGAAGTAAAACTAATTTTGAAATTGGTTTTTAAACATGAAAAATATATGATTAAATATATAATATTTTAAAATTAAAGCGCATGACACCTTTCTAATATTTAAATTTTCATCAAGCCTTTTTTCGATTCATCATGAGAAGAAACGTTCTGAACTTTTAGAATGATTTTTTTACAAAGTGTTTAATAGTGCTCTAACATTAGCAAAATTATTTAGTTTGTTATTTTAAGTATAATGTTGAAAAACCCTTAAAAAAAATATTAGCCAAATAAATAAAATAAAATTTCTAGATATAATATTTTATTATAAACTAAATGCTGTTATAAATATCTAAATAAATAACTAAAAATAAACTAAAATGAACTAAATATTATGCTAAATATAACTAAATATTATTCAATTTTTAATGTACTATTTTTTGAAAGATATATTAAAGCTCATAAATTGATTATATGGAAGTAATGGAAGTAAAACTAATTTTGAAATTGGTTTCTGAACATGGAAAATGCAGTCTTAAATATATATATTTTTTTTTAAATTAGAGGTCATAGCATCTTTCTAATCTTTAAGTTTTCATCATGCCTTTTTTCAATTCATCTGGTCTTTTTTTAGAATAAATTTTTTACAAAGTGTTTAATAGTGTTCTAACATTAGCAAAATTATTTAGTTTGTTATCTTACGTAATGTGTTGAAACCACTCCCCCAGAAAAAATACTAACGAAATAAATAAAATGAAATTTCTAGAAGTGATTTTATTTTATAATTTAAATTCTATTATAAGTATCTAAATAAATAACTAAATATGAACTAAAATGAACTAAATATTATGCTAAATATAACTAAATATTATTAATTTTTAATATACTATTTTTTGAAAGATATATTAAAGCTCATAATTTTTTTATATGGAAGTAATGGAAGCAAAACTAATTGTGAAATTGGTTTCTGAACATGAAGAATGCATCATTAAATATGTACTATTTTAAAATTATAAGGTCATAGCATCTTTCTAATCTTTAAGTTTTCATCATGCATTTTTTGATCCATCATGAAACGAAAAGTTCAAACTTTTATAAGTAATATTTTACAAAGTGTTTAATAGTGCTCTAACATTAGCAAAATTATTTAGTTTGTTATTTTAAGTAGTATTTTGAAAAACCCCCAGAAAAAATACTAGCCAAATAAATAAAATTAAATTTCTAGATATAATATTTTATTATAAACTAAATGCTGTTATAAATATCTAAATAAATAACCAAAAATGAACTAAAATGAACTAAATATTATGCTAAATATAACTAAATATTATTCAATTTTTAGTGTACTACTTTTTGAAAGTATATTAAAGCTCATAAATTGATTATATGGAAGTAAAACAAATTTTGAAATTGGTTTTTAAACATGAAAAATGTATGATTAAATATATACTATTTTAAAATTAAAGGTCATGACACCTTTCTAATCTTCAATTTTTCAAAATGCCTTTTTTCGATTCGCCATGAGACGAACAGTTCTGCTCTTTTTTAGAATGGTTTTGTTACAAAGTGTTTAATAGTTTTCTAACATTAGCAAAATTATTTAGTTTGTTGTTTTAAGTAGTATGTTGAAATCCCCCAGAAAAAATACTAGCCAAGTAAATAAAATTAAATTTCTAGATGCAATATCTTATTATAATCTAAATGCTCTTATAAATGTCTAAATAAATAACTAAAAATGAACTAAAACGAACTAAATATTATGCTAAATATACTACATATTATTCAATTCTTGATGTACAATTATTTTGAAAAATATATTAAAGCTCATAAATTATTTATAGGACAATTAAAGGAAGAAAAACTAATTTTGAGATTGGTTTCTGAATATGAAAAATGTATGATTAAATTTTTTTAAGGAAGTATAATATTTTGAGTCTTTAAAACTTCATCATAACTGACGTTTTTTAATCCATCTTGAAACGAAAATATCTGCAATTCTTCACAATGAATTTCTTACAAAGTGTAAAGTCTTTAATAGTGCTTAAATTTTAATAAAATTATTATTTTGTTATTTTAAGTAGTATGATTTCAAACACGACAAACATGATAAATATACTCCAAATTAAAGAAATGAAATTTATATATCCAGAAAGTAATATTATATTAAAAACTAAATGTTATTATAAATATATAATAAAGTAACTAAAAAATTAAATTATAGCATACTAAATGCAACTAGTTCTTTGTAATTGAAATTTGAAATATTCAAATACAATCTAAATCTTAAACAGTATCAAATTGCACATAGATTTGTGTTTTATTTTATAAAAGTTGAGTTTAATAGTATTAGACATTGTAAAATTTTTATGAAAGCGAGAATTAAAATAATACAATCTTTTTCATGCCAAAAGTAAAAGTAACTCACTGGTGATGGTCACGTAATAAAAGTGTTAAGCTAACTACTATTTAATATAAAAAATTATTTTCCAAAATATATAAAAAAAACTAGTTTCGTATTTACACATTTCAAAAATTATTTTGTGGTTAAATGAATTTCTAATTTTTTTTCTTTCTATGTATATATTTAGGTTTTAAAAAAATTTGCTTCATAGAATCAAGCTAATTTTTTTATAAAATTAGATCCATATTATTGATTTAGGAAAACAAATATTCTACACAGAATGGATATTTTAAAAATGTTACTATGAATTTAAATGCGATATTATAATGAAATATTTTTTAAAGATTTTATGTTAGAAGAAGATTGTAAATCACCATCAGTGGAATGAAGAAAAAACAGTTATTTTATAACTTCATAACACAAATTTACAACAAATTATTACTAAATTAAACATAGGAAGATCAAAAATGTATTACTAGAATAATGATTCACAATATACGGCACGAATGGTAAAAGCCTGATTTCTTTTAAATGTATGACCTACCGTTTTGTTGAACGAGAGGTTTGGTTTGGTTTGGTTTTTGAGAGCTACGGTCTAATTTTTGCAACACGTAAGCTAATGAGACCGTGACCTACTACTTAAAGCCAATTCCAAACGGCTACGAACATCCATGTTGTACGGGTTACGAACAAACAAACTCCGGTTCCCAAGGCCAACACTCTAACAATTCGGCCATCATTCGGCGCTAAACGAGAGGTAATCAGATTGTAACCTACGTATTACAAGTTCATTGCCATTTTAAGCGATATCACGTGATGTGACTTCTTACCAAATGACTAATGACGCGTTATCGCGTTGACGTCGCTATCAAGCTCCTTAGCGGATTGGTATAGAGGCACGAAGAAACGCTGCGTAATGTTTATATAAGGGAGGGAAAGATTTCATAGCGTGGGAATAGCTACCAGATATTGTGTATTTTTTATGTTAGCGAGTGCGCCCAGTAGCAGCTTGCGAACAAAGAGATGTCACGATGGATTTGATTCGTAATTTGTTGATTTAGCTTCATTAAAGATTCGTTTTTATTTATTTAAATATTTATTTTTGTTTTACATTCATGTATGTGACCAATCAAGACTCCCGAAAGATCCTGTCCAGAGCCAGATTACGATAAAATATTCTGAATTAGCTAATATACTGAAATAACGGATACTGTTATACTGAATGTAACAGATAAGAAATGATACTGATACTGAAATATTGATATCCTTAAATATACTGAAGTGGAAGAGTTATGACTTTAATGCAAGAAATTATATTGGTGATTATAAAATATGAATTTATTGATTGACAGTTTGAGCCTAATATAAATTAAATTTAAAAAAAATAAAAATTGCTAACCGGCACAAAAAAAATTAGCTGTTTAAAGCCGATTCGTAAAACTTACGAACACCCATGTCAGCAGCATGATTCGACACATGGACTCCGGTACAAAAGCGCAACTTCCTACTCATTGTTCAGCCGAGTGGTACAGAAATGCCTGCTCTAAATTATATGAAAACAAATTGTAACTTTTAGTGTTTATATGAAATCCGTTAAACATTTCAGGAATTCTTGTTTCGTAATTGAGCAAACGTGTTATTAAATGTAAGAATAATTTGAAAACTGGCCATTAAAACAAGGGGAAGGAAATTCCACCCACAACTCAAAATTTCTTCAATATATTGCTTCCTATAATGAAATCAAATATAAATAAGAGGCTGTCATACGAGTTTTCAATTAGGAAAAACTTGTAAAATCATTCTAACATAGTTTTATTCATTCTTTTGAATATGACTCAGATACTATTTAAAATTTAGTTCTGCTTTTATAAAAATTATTCTATTATCAAGCAGTGTTTTAAATGAAAATACTTTCTTTTTAAATAAATCTTTAATTTGAATTTGTGGAGGACTATCATATTAATTACAACTTAATATTACAATAACTGCTCTACATACATTAGTTTTTTTTTTCCGAACAATGGCCGAATGGTTAGTGTGCTAGCCTTCGGAACCGGAGTTCGTGGATTCGAATCCCACTATGGCATGGATGTTCATAGCCGTTCGGAATCGGCTTTAAACAGTAGGTCCCGGTCTCATTAGCCCTCGTGTTGCAAAAAGTAGACCGTAGCGCTCCAAAATCAACCAACCAACATACATACTTTTAGGTCTAAGCATATATGTATATATATATATATATATATATATATATATATATATACACTCATATATATATGTAAATAATATCAATATCTAAGCCCTAAAGTCTATCCAAATTTATCCCTTTTCCTAATTCATTAATTCTAAATTTAAATTTCTCACTTTATATTAACCATATTACCCAGCCATCCAATATAAACGAAGAAGTTTTCATTCCTTCAGTCGAGCCCCAAAATACTTTCTTTGATTCTCAAAGCAAAAAATGAATTATTGTTGGCATTTTAAAAAAGAAGCAATAACTCAAACCAGAAAAAATCTGTAAACGATCAGCAATAATACTCATCTGAAACGCCTCACTTTGGCAGATGTATCTAATCAAATATTACTCTCGCTAAAGAATTAACATTTGTCTCCGCATTTTCCCATCACACTAAACCACACCTTCAATTTGGTAGTCGTTCGAAAAAGGTTGGCGTTAGAGAGAGCGTTCTATCACCAACCAGTTAAGATGCCTCTGAATTTTGTGCTATTTTGAGAAGATGAAATAAAGATTACTTTGGCCACAACGACTGATGCGTTTCTTCAGGACAGAAAGTTAGAGGGACACTTTGTAGTCCAGAGTGCCCGACATGAGAAAATAATAGGGGCAATTTCAAAAGAGATTTCATGTGTAAATTTTGGGGTCAGTTCCCGTCGATTACACACTCTGCCCCTTCCCTCCTTTTAGATCATTTAATGACATTGTTCCAAGCTCTATTTTCCACTGCTAAGAGAAAGGGATTAAATTTATCAATTTATCACATAATGAATAGGTAACAACAACATTTTTTTCTAGCATTACGACGTCATTAGTTTAACCATCTCATTTAATCATTTCTTATTTGAAATTATTTAAATATCGACTGTATTATTTTCATACGTTTTATCACAGAACTTAGATATTACGTAGATAATTTTCTTTTATATTTGGCTTAAATAACAGATTAAGTACATATATGAAAATTTTAAGTTTAATAAATTATTGTTTTTTTGTTCGAATAAAAATTTTAATACCGGTATTAATAACATTTTTTCACTAAAGTCTAAGAGTCTATTTCACGGACTAATAAATAACTAGCTTTTAAGTTATTTATCTTTGAAAATTAAGTGGTTTGTTCATTTGTGTGCTTGTTTTATAAATAACCACACGGTTTCCAATCAATTCGCTAAATTTTGGACATCATTGATATACTGCCAAGTAATCACTGTCTATATTAAAACACCTTCTGTTCATCCTGTCACGTAATATGGAAAGATGAATTAAAGATGTCAACTAACATGTGGTCAGTAAAGATAGAACAAATTATTGTGCATGTACCAGATAATTTTCAGCCAAAAAACAAACCATTTTATTACCTTCATCATAGGGTACTTTACAATTCTGGAAAATTAAAATTTCACTCATTCCGTCGTATGACGGACTGTATGCTAGTCCAAAATGCTGACAGATACATTGAGGTTTTCAAACAACATCTTCCTTATGTTTATGGTTCTTCATTATGTTGAGATAGGTAAAGTCGAATGTATTTTGCAATTGTGAATTAAAAAGAAATTACTTTAAAACAGAAGTGTATCAACATACAATAAATAACATAGGAAGAAATATACGCTAACTGACTTGACTAGGTATAACATATACTGTAGGCTTTAAGAAATCGGTACTTACTGCATCGGTACTTACATGAGAGAATATAGGCCTTCGTTTAGGCAATATAAACTTCATTTCCCTCTAGAGCTATCAGAATTTATCAGTTGTGCAGTTCTAACAGAAGAATACTTTATTTTGAGAATTCAGCCACTGTGTATATCCGATAAATACAGTATTTCTGGATGAGACTTGTACAGTAATTTCCGGTCTAAAATGTAACTTTAACGGTATAGGTTCTTTTTTTTTAATATTTCTCAGTGATTTCACAATGTATAGACACCAAAGGTGAACCTGAAAATCCATTAACAAATTTAACCTCTAAAAGAGAAAAAAAATTGTTGGGCAGAAAAATATTGTTATTGGTCTCTCGTCCAAGTTTCAATTGTTGTTTTGAAAAATATCTTGATTTTTTAAATAAAATTGTTTAATTTAAATGGAGATTAAAGTTAAGGCTCATAAGGTATAGGTGGTAATCATACCGAATTTCTCTGTCTCAATATTATACCATATTAAATCTGTCTACCAACATATAATATTGAATTAATTTCAAACCCGATGGATGTTTACATCAAATCATTCTCTATACAAATTTGAATAAAGAGGAAATAAAAAAAATATTAAGCCTAATAGTTTTATTTCTAACATAAAGTTTTATTAAATACGGAATAGCAAAACGAACCGTTTCTATTAAAATTTAACTCGTATTTAATTATCTGTAAAATAAATACTAAATAAAATAAAAATATGTTTAGCTATCAATCGTTAATTAACCCGTTCGTTAATTAATCGTTAATTAATCGTTAATCGTTAATTGAGGTCCTAATCGTACTAGCCACTATGTAACGTAAAATGAACAGTATAGATGATTACCAACAACTAATCCCTCAACAATTATAAGACAATGGATATTGAAAACATTTTTGCTTTTCTATTTAATAAAAATTTCAAAAACACAGTAAGATTCATGTAAAAGTGTTTTATGCTTTGCCTAATTTACCCCACCTAAAATTACACTGGTACGGTAAAAAAAAAAAAACCATCTCGTTTCAGTCTTATAATTCAGCATAACTGACCTATGCACTAACATATAATTTAAAGCAGTACATAACTGACATATACACTTTTTGTTTTCAGACCTAATTTATACATAAAATCAAGTTTGAATGTAGTTTCTTATTATAAAGCACTTCTTTTCATGGTTTGTTTAAAAGGAGATAATCTCACTGTATCAGCATGTTACGTAACATAGTTTCATCATATGAATAATATTAATTCGTAAAGCTTACAGATCAATACTTTCGCGAGAGAATGCAAATGCGTCTTTACAGAAATATATTCTCTAAAAATAATCTCGTTAGTTTGGAACGTATTCAACAACTTCAAACGTTTATGTAATTAGTGAAGGCAATAAAGAGAAATGAATTTCATTAGAGATTGATATACATGATGCATTGAAATTCCGGTTTTGATGTATCCAAATTTCTGTTAATATCATTATTTCATCCCTCTCGCTTCTGCATTTCTAAAAGACAAAAACGTGAATTATTTTGTTTGAGCAAACTCTCTGAACTACAACATAAGCTAATGGGTACGTAGCTAGTTTCAAAACGAATCCAAACTCCCAAAATAATATAGCCTACTTAACTCAATAAATACCCTGTGTTTACAAAGCAAGTTCATTTCCCATGCAAGGGATGTTACCAATCAAATCCTTTCGGACTTTGAACTAATCGCATCTGCTTAGAGATTCGTTGTAAAATTTTCATTGATAACTAAAATCCGCAAACTGAAATGCGATTTATTTGAAAATAAATTACTTTGGAGGCCTTGAATCGTATTAAAAATGCGCGATAAATTGTCCTCGTGGAGAGCTGGGTGTATTAAGCAAATATTTCCTCATTCGATCGAAAAGGAAATGATTGCATTAAGGCGAACTTCTCGCTGTAAACTATCAGCTGAATTAATGCTTAATTATTTCTAACCAATGTTTAATTCATAGAAATATGCTTCGTCAGATTAAACTGTCTGGTTAATTAGTTTTCATTCAGCTGTAGATGCAAATATATTGTGCTGTGCAAGAAGGCGAACTTGGACTTTTGCGTGAGAAACGACACTGCTTGAAATCTTACATGCAGCGCGCCTGAAATGCAATAAATATGCATTTTAAACGAAAGTTTGTGAGCATGTAAATGCATTGTTCATGAAAAGGCATCAGAGTCTTTTCATTTATTATTAGAAAAAGTAAATTAAAGTAAATACTTTGGATACTACTAATCAGTTTATTGTTTATATTTGCATAATAAACTTCAATTGAAGTGGTAACTAATAAAGCTTAGAAAATTATTTAAATTTAAATTTGCATTAGTTTCTGTTATTCACATAAAATTTGAAAATAAAATCTTTTAAAAATATCAGCAGGTTTTTAAATAAACTTAAAAAAAAAGAAAATATATTGAAAATATAAAACTATTAGAAGCTAAAAATGATTTTTAAATATACGAAAAGTCAGCAGCGTCTGTTCATTTATATTCACAAAAGTAAAGTGAAATAAAGTAAATACTTTGGATATTACTAATCAGTTTATTGTTTACATTTGCATAGTAACTTACAATGAAGTGGTAACAAATAAAGCTTGGAAAATTATTTAAATTTAAATTTGCATTAGATTGTGTTATTCACATACAATTTTAAAACTATTTGCAGGTTTTTAAATAAATTTTAAAAAATAAAATATATTGAAAATATAAAACTATTAGAAGCTAAAAATAATTTTTAAATATATGAAAAGTCATCAGCGTCTGTTCATTTATTTTCACAAAAGTAATGTGAAATAAAGTAAATACTTTGGATACTACTAGTCAGTTTATTGTTTACATTTGCATAGTAACTTAAATTGAAGTGGTAACTAATAAAGCTTAGAAAATTATTTAAATTTAAATTTGAATTAGATTGTGTTATTCACATACAATTCGCAATTTAAAAGTTTTTAAAAATATTTGCAGGTGTTTAAATAAACTTGAAAAAAGAAAATATATTGAAAATATAAAACTATTAGAAGCTAAAAATGATTTTCAGATATATAAAAAGTCATCAGCGTCTGTTCATATATTTTCACAAAAGTAAAGTAAAATAAAGTAAATACTTTGGATACTACTAATCAGTTTATAATTTACTTTTGCATAGTAACTTACATTGAAGTGGTAACAAATAAAGCTTAGAAAATTATTTAAATTTAAATTTGCATTAGATTGTGTTATTCACATACAATTATAAAATAAAATCTTTTAAAAATACTTGCAGGTTTTTAAATAAACTAAAAAAAAAGAAAATATATTGAAAATATAAAACTATTGAAAGCTAAAAATACTTTTTAACTATCTGAAAGCTCATCAGCGTATGTTCATTTATTTTTAGAAAAAGTAAAGTGAAATAAAGTAAATACTTTGGATACTACTAATCAGTTTACAGTTTACGCTTGCATAGTAACTTAAGATGAGGTGGTAACAAATAAAGCTTAGAAAATTATTTAAATTTAAATTTGCATTAGATTGTGTTATTCACATACAATTTTAAAATAAAATCTTTTAAAATTATTTGCAGATTTTTAAATAAATTTTAAAAAAGAAAATATGTTGGACATATGAAATTATTAGAAGTTAAAATGATTTTTAAATATACGAAAAGTCATCAGCGTCTGTTCATTTACATTCACAAAAGTAAAGTGAAATAAAATAACTACTTTGGATATTACTAATCAGTTTATTGTTTACGTTTGCATAGTAACTTAAATTGAAATGATAACAAATAAAGCTTAGAAAATTATTTAAATTTGCATTAGATTGTGTTATTCACATACAATTTTAAAAGTATTTGCAGGTTTTTAAATAATCTTAAAAAAAGAAAATATATTGAAAATATAAAACTATTAAAAGCTAAAAATGATTCTTAAATATATGAAAAGTCATCCGCGTTTTCATTTATTTTCATAAAAGTAAAGTGAAATAAAGTAAATACTTTGGATACTACTAATAAGCTTATTGCTTACGTTTTCATAGTAAATTCCATTGGATACAATAACACTATGCAACATTCATACATGTACTTCCTTTAGTCCTTTTTATATTCACAGTTCTTTAAAATTTACCTAATATCATGCTAAATAGAATTTATTTTGTGTACATTTCCTTTTTTTTTACCAGAATCGCTTTTAATATATTCTATTTCCATACTGTTCTCTTTACAAACGGCTTCTTCAGAACAGTCGAGATATATCACAGGTTCCTAATAATGTTATAATAATGTCAGAAGTCATCATAAGGATTTCAGAATACTCCAGAGAGGAGAATTTATGATACCAAAATACCATCTTTGACGACTTCTGATGTCATAATAATGCGTAAGTCTCCTGTGAGGAGTCTCAAATACAGTATGATATCATTCCAAATCTATATGTAATGTCAGCAGCAGTTCCTTAAATTTCAGCAATACACGGATATCAAGGAAATAAATATAATTTTTTTTTTGAAGTGACATGTTTCTCCATATATTGAAGTTTTTTGTTCTTTTTGTTTGCTGATAAATTGAAAACAATTGGAAAAAGAAATGTCATATTGCAGCCTCAAAAGAATTTAATACTTTTTTTTTTGTTAAACTGGCAAGCGGGTATTTACTAAAACTATTGAATGATTTCAAAACTACTAACTTTCAATAGCAAATACATTAAATGAGAGTAAAACAACATAATATCTAAAAAAATATTAAATATTCCCCAGTACACGTGCTTTGAAAATAAACTACAAATCAAAATGAAACACAAGTGAACACACGTGAAACTTTAGTTAAAATAACAGTTGTTACGTAAAAACTATTGATTAACGGAGCTCTGATTCCATAACAAAAAAGCAAAATAATACTATTTATTCATTCATTTCCATTTACTGATAGGTAAAGGCTCACACCCGGAACGATAAAAGAAAAAAATATCAATATTAGCCTGCTGCTTATTAGAACACGCTATGGTTCTGCATGCAAAAATAAATGCTAAACCCATCGATCGAAGAGCAATGGATTACATTAAGTGAAACACTTTTCGGGGAACTATCAGCCAGATTAATATTTAATTATTTCTTAACCAACGTTTAATATTCATGGAAATATTGCACGTCAAGTAGAAACGTCTGGGTAATTAATTACCAGTCTCTTACAGAAGCATCTAATTCATTGGTTATGCATTTTATTGAAATGCAAGCCTTGATTTTTGCGTGTGAATACAACGTCTCGATTCTTAGGGACGATGCGGGCTTAAGGATGTAAGTCCCCTTTAATTTAGATCGGGAATTCGATCATTAGCAGCGGAATGCTATAAATTTAAAGGTATCTGTCAATAAAGAATGTGAAGTTGCGTTATGCGTCTCACGTAAAGATTGTTTATACTTTTCGTGTTTGATGTTCAAATAAGGAGACGGTGGACGTTGCCAGGTGTTTCCAAAAGTTATTAACTTAAGAAAAGGTTTATGAACTTTTGTACAGATAAACAGGCAATTATAAGTGAATTAATAACATTATAAATATTTTTCACGTAATATTTTTTTTAATTTAAATATTCTCAAATATATTTATACTTTTTGAAAAGAATTAATTTCTTGTGAATGGGTATAAAATTTATAATTACATTATACATAAAATTAATATGCATATCCATTTAGAGTTACAATTTTTATTATATTTTTTAAATTCAATATAAATTTGGAGAAAGTGGCAAATTAGATTTTTATCATTATGTAACATTAAATTAATTTAATTATAAAACATAGAATTTAATATTGAATTTAAATATTGAAACTTTGATTGTGGTTTTTTAGACTTATTTAATTTTAAGAAACATTTCACAATTATTATGAGTATGCGAGATTGCTATGAGTATACGATTATGAGAGCACAATTATTATAAATTTAACTGAAATAAAAAGTATAGAGTTTTTATTTAGTGGATTGATATCACAAAAACTTTTATAATCACGAAATGTTTTAACCAGTTATTGGAATTTCAAGCAAAAAAAAAAAAAAAATCATTACAGATGTACTTTATTTCGTAACTACTGATGACTGTAAATAGTATTACTCGGTCAATATTTTAAATCTATTGGAAATAATATATATATATATATATATATACTGGTAATAAACATGAAATCCGTACAACAGGCAGACAGCTTTACAGCTTCGTGCACACAGACCATCTGGTCCCGCACATACAGTTTTCAAGTAGGGATTCCTAAACTAAAAGACTACGAATAATCCCTAAGCATAATTGATCACGTGATACAAAACACCCATGTTTAAAGAGAACTCGCTAACTATTGGCTAAAGTAGTCCAGACAGAGGCTGTACTAAGTCTATAGAGTGTCTGGGGGGAAAATCAAAATTACCGCGTAAACCCCGAACTTAATTTATGAACAAAAGTTCTTAAATTAATATAAAAATACTTAAATAAGGGATTTTAATATAACACACACACACACACACACACATATATATATATATATATATATATATATATATATATATATATATATATATATATATATATATATATATATATATATATATATATATATATATATATATATATATATATATATATGTATCTCTTCAGTACTTTTCTTAGGAATTTCCTGCTTTTTATTTGCTAAATGCATTATATTTGCTCACATAAACGACAGTTAATGTATACGAGGTATACCCTTACAAATTACTAGGGAGTTAGCTAAATGACTGAGCAATGCGTATGTAAAGAATGTCCTAGAATTAACGAAAGATTTTAATTTGTTACCATTCATAAAATCAAGTTTTCGCAACACTATTAAATCTCATTTAACAGCTGTTAGATTAGATTTAGTAAAAATGGAGCAATTATGCATATTTTAGTACCACACAGTCAGTAAAATAATTCAATTACTGCATCAGACATTTCCTAATCAAGTACTTTCGTTTTGGTAACAAGAACTAGAGCTCTAGATTGTATGACTTAACATCATTGAATTTCTTTTTATTGGGTTATTTGATGTCAAAGATCAATGCCAACCAGCTCGCAAGCAATGAATTGAAGGAGGAAATTTGTAGTGGGTGTTTGCACCACTGTAATGCTACTACTGTAGCGAATCGAAAAAGAAACTAAAAAAAAATAAGATTTCGTTAAAATTCTTTTAATTCGAGGCTGACGTGTATAATAAAAATAATAATGGAAGAAACAAAGCAAATAAGGGCTGATACAATGCTTGCAGCATGCAATTGAAGCATCATCCGGCGAACGTTCTTGTCAAGCAAGCTGGATCAGAAGTGCTTCCGAGGGCGAAATACGTCGGATTCCACTGCCGCGTGAGAATTCTCTCTTCTTCAGAAACGACTTTGTTACTCCGCACCTTGCACTCTTTGTTCGTTCTCGCCTGGCTTCAACTTATAAGGCAGCCGGTCGCCGACAAGTACGCGTCTGCGCAGATCTTCTGCTGCTTGTGAAAATTTTGCATACTCAAATGAAAGTACAAATAATTAGCGGTAACAAAATAATTATAAATTTGAGGACACCACAAATTCAACACTGCATCAACGAATTTCAACCACATTTATGCCATTTTGTCATGGGGAATTTCAACAAAAATTGGGTATGTTCCATCAAAGCCATTTAGTCCATTTAGCCTATGTTTTATTCCATATATAATCCTATCTTGAGTATTTTACGATTCAATAAAAGTTGTTGTTTTATGCCACTTGGTCAAACCAAGCACGATTCAGACGGAGGATAGTATTATTAAAAAAAAGTGGTGCACCATTCGTTTATAAAAAGCACCACAAGGGTGAAAGTACTATTTATTCTCAAGTGAATTCTCATAAATTTGAAGCAGGGACCAAGCAAAACCCATAGGCTCAGGCTGCCCCCCCCCAGAGGTATTCAATGATAACTTGGAGAACATTGTGACCACGAACATATTTTACTTGCCCCAGTCACCTTTAACGAACACGGTGAATCTTAGGCGGGCTTGGGCTCCATACTCACAGTTCTCCAGTAACGAGAGCGTTGCCTTTTCTGACTGAGCTATCGCGGCTATCAATAAAAGTATAATAATTTAAAGGAAAAACTTTGTTTTTCATTGAAGTGAAATCTTGTGTTCAATTTGGGACACTATATGCCCATGGTGTCTAAGCTACATTATTTTGAATATCAATAAAAATATATTTGCTTACAAGGAATATTTTCCATGCTATAGTATTATGTGAATCTGTGAAGTAAGATTTATTTTGTTTTCAGTCTACGCGGACCATTTATTATACAATTCATTTTGGTGTACAAAACAAAAGAGTACTTACAGGAAATTTTTTTTAATCTAGGACGCTAGACAGATTCCATCATCAGTCGTACTCGTTAATGCATGATAAATAATTTCATCGTCTATTGAACACATGCAGTCGGCTTTCGGAAAATGAAAGGCTCCGAATTAATTAACTAGTTGATATGAGGCAGTTAAACTCTTGAACCGGAAAGCATTACGCTGTGTGATTAGTGAGCTTCCCGTAGGGTATCAAATGAATTTTGAATAATGAAAGGGGTTGACAATTTACTATAAAATCTGATGTCAATTCTTATGTAATATGTATACAAGCACCGCGGAATAACAGATGAATATTTCCCTGCCAGGTGACAGATAACAGTATAAAGTTTAGAAACTCCTTTAGGGGCTATAATGTTAGCAAACCAGGCGTTTATTTTTAATTATCAGTATCAAAATGTAGTTTCTTCTGATTCAAATTTGTATAGTGACACGAATGTGTCTAATTATTAAACCAAACCAAACGATTAAGATTTCTTTCAATTAAAAAATAAAATTGCGATTTAAAAATTATTTTTTAACCTTCTTATATATGATGCAGAATTCTTAAAATTATCTGACAGCAATCTGTAGGATATAACGTAATAACAAAATACATGCACTCTGTAGTGAAATAAAAAATAAGGCAGTTAAGGCTCTATTGCATGCCAACCTCTATGAGTTAAGAATAAAAAAGGATTTAATTTACGAATACTTTCCTCCATGGAAAATGAGTGTAATAGCGAAATATATTTAACATCTTCATTTTTAGTTCAAGTCTACATGGTCCAAAGATGGGCCGATTGTTAGGGTGCTATTCTTTAATACAGTGTTTTATGGATTCGAATTTTATTGCTGGTAAGGGATTTAGTGGGCATTTTAAATAGGCTATAAGCATTAAGCACCAATTTCATTAGCCCTCGCAATTCAAACCGCCAGTGATAAAGCCTTTTATATGTTAATAAATTTTAACTATCAGGTTGTGCCTTTAAATACTAGTTTATTAAAAAAATCTAAATTTTTATCTCATTTTCTCAAATTGGTAGTAACTCAGTAGCAAGTTAAGATGAGAGAGAGGATGTTTATGTGTAATGTACATCAATACTTTCGTAGTAACACATGAATATATATATGTATATATATATATATATATTAATTCAAAGGAAGTAAATATAAAGATAAATAATTGGAACGAATTGGAAGAGGAATTGGTATACTTGAAGCGGTGTGTGTGTGTGTGGGGGGGGTGAATAGCGACTCCCACACCCCAGTTAATGGCCATTTTCTTCACCTGAAACGTTTCCGGTCACCATAAGTACACCAATAAAAACAGACCAGTAGTATATAAACAATCCATGCAAAAATAGGTTGTTTACTTATTTTATCACTAATTTTCTTTGTATTTTCAATTATAAAAACCAAAATTGCAGATATTCAGTATAAATAAAAATTTAAACCTCCACAATATGCAATCAACAATGGTGAAAACATTCAAATCAGCTTAGTCATGCAGTCTTAGTCATTAACAGTATTATTATATAATATATTGTCCATTTTCATACAGTTAAATTATATATTATATAATACTATTTGTAAATATATATGAGAATAACTATAGAAAAAAATTTAGTTGGTTGTATCTCTGAGGCTAAATTCTAGTCCAATACTTTCCACTTAAATCAAGGGTGAAAAATTTAAGATATGAAATTTTCATAAGAAAGTTTCAGTTTAAATACTTACGTTCCAAATGACATTGCTGTCAATATTGACTCATCGTACTATCCCAATAAATCATGACCGGTCATGTTATACAGACATAAAGATGCTTCACTTATAAGTGCAGAAAAAAAGTCCTGACTTTGGATACATTTTTTTTCGATTGCTTATAATATAATCACTTGGAGCACATGCATAAGAAGAATACAGAAACTTCAATCGAAAACATCAGATACTAGAATAATAGTCTACCACTGAGTCAAACAAAAAAAGTTATAGAAATGGGTAGAGGGATGTCGCTTTTTTATTCAACGTGTTTAACGACTGTTTTTCCTCCTTTTTACGATTTTCCTTATCGGATTTAAGGAGTCCTATAAATGGTGTGAAACGTTCCGAACACAAAAGTGTTAAAGAAAGAGAAGATTATTGTTTTATAGCAGAGACAGTAAGAAGAAGTGAACAAAAATATTTGGATGAGTTTTGATTCTATTTTTATTGAGTTAAATATTTAAGCTATAGTTTGTATCGCATGATTATAATGACATAAATTTCAGCAAGGAAACTGTCACCCTTTTCATGTTGATAATGTCAAGTTCTTTGTGTCCAAAAAAATTTATTTTCTATTCATGTAAAAAAAAATGAATTAAGTTGTTAGTTACAGTTGGTTTTACTGTGGTAAATAAACTGCTCTGAAATTCCTACTAGAATTTACTGCTACTTTTGTCAATATTCAACATATCAACAGCTCAATATTAAGATATTGAGCAAGTCTAAAGAAAATCAATTATCCACATTTTTGTTTAAGTTGACAACGACCTAGATATTAAGATCAAGACATATTGAATTAAAAATATTAGGTTATATTATATTTTTCAAGAATTTGACAAAAATAATTATTCAGTAATATTTTAAATTTCTGAATTTCTAAAGAATCAACGAGTTATTAGTCTATTTATAATTTCCATTATACAATGCTCTTTATAAAAGTTTAAGATTATCAATTTGTTGGTCAGTTAAATCAGCATGTGTTTTGATTATGAAAAGTTAATTATATGCGAACATTCTACTCAAATCAAAGCTGAATAACTAAAAAACCAAAGTATCGATAGGAAATATCTAAAAACTGTTGTTACCATTGGAATTAATATTAACATTCACTAATCATACAGCAAAATTGAACAGGTTTTAAATAGGGTCTTAAATTATTTTTGCCAATGAAAAATACTGACCTAAATGCTCACATTTTGTTACCATTGATTTAGAGACAAGTGTTATTTACAATCGCTTAGAAAACATGCGGATTAGGTATACTAAAACTTGAAACAAAAGAGCCAGATACTAATCGAATAATACTTGAAATCCTTTCTCAATCACAAGCAGAAATATAAAATGAGTTACACAATGGACGAGGGGTGTCCCTACTACTTTTTTTTCTTTTACGTGTTTAACGACTGTTTCTCCTCCTTTTTACGATTTTCGTTATCGGATTTAAGGAGTCTTATAAATGGTGTGAAACGTTTCGAACACAAAAGTGTTAAAGGAAGGAAAGATTATTGTTTTATAGTAGAGACAGTAAGAAGGAGCGAACAAAAATATTTGGATGAGTTTTGATTATATTTTCATTGAGTTAAATATTTAAGCCATAGTTTACTTCGCAGGATTATAATGAAATAAATTTCAGCAAGGAAACTGTCATTTTTTCCATGTTGATAAAATCAAGTTCTTTGTGTTTAAAATAATTTTTTTCTATTAATGCAAAAAATCAATTAAAGTTGCTTGTTGCAATTGTATTTGCTGTAAAAAATAAACTTCTCTGAAATTCCAACGTGAATTTACTCCTAGTTTCGTAAATATTCAACATATCAACAGCTCAATATTCAGACAATAAGCAAGTCTAAAGATAATCAATTATCCATATTTTGATTTAGGTTAACAACGACCTAGATATTCGGATTTAAACATATTGAATTAAAAATATTAGGTTACATTATATTTTACAAGCATTTGACTACAATAATTATTCAGTAATATTTCCAGTTTCTGAATTTATAAAGAATCAACTAGCTATTACTCTATTTATAATTTCCATGATACAATGCTCATTATAAAAGTTTAAGAGTAAAAGTTTAAATCTGTAGTGTTTTGATTCTGAAAAGTTTATCATATGCAAACCTTCTACTCAAATTAAAGCTGAATAACTAAAAATCCAAAGTATTGATAGGAAATATCTAAAAACTGTTGTAACCATTGAAATTAACATTAACATTCACTAATCATGCAACAAAATTGAACAGGTTTTAAATAGGGACAAAAATTATTTTTGCCAATGAAAAATACTAACCTAAATGCTCACATTTTGTTACCATTTATTTAGAGACAAGTGTTCAATACAATCGCTTAGAAAACATGCGGATTAGGTATACTAAAACTTGAAACAAAAGAGAGAGATACTAATCGAATAATACTTGAAATCCTTTCTCAATCACAAGCAGAAATATAAAAGGAGTTACACAATGGACGAGGGGTGTCCCTAATTCTTTTTTTCTTATGTGTGTATAACGACTGTTTCTCCTCCTTTTTACGATTTTCCTTATCGGATTTAAGGAGTCTTATAAATGGTGTGAAACGTTCCGAACATAAAAGTGTTAAAGGAAGGAAAGATTATTATTTTATAGTAGAGACAGTAAGAAGGATTGATCAAAAATATTTGAATGGGTTTTGATTCTATTTTTCTTGAGTTAAATATTTAAGCCATAGTTTATTTCGCAGGATTATAATGACATAAATTTCAGCAAGGAATCTGTCACCCTTTCCATGTTGATAAAGTCAAGTTCTTTGAGTCCAAAATAATTTTTTTTCTATTAATGTAAATAAAAATAATATAAGTTGCTAGTTAAGATTGGATTTGCTGTGGTAAATAAACGGATCTGAAATTCCAACGAGAATTTATTGCTACTTTCGCCAATATTCAACATATCAACAGCTCAATATTCAGATATTGAGCAAGTCTAAAGATAATCAATTATCCACATAGTTTGTAAACGACCTAGGTATTCGGATCTAGACATATTGAATAAAAAAATATTAGGTTATATTATATTTTTTAAGCATTTGACTACAATAATTATTCAGTAATATTTCTAGTTTTTGAATTTATAAAGAATCAACTAGCTATTACTCTATTTATAATCTGCATTACACAATGCTCTTTATAAAAGTAGCAACAGCTCAATATTCAGATACTGAGCAAGTGTTAAGATAATCAATTATCCACAATTTGGTTTAAATTGACAACGACCTAGATATTCGGATCTAGAAATATTGAATTAAAATATTAGGTTATATTATATTTTTCAAGCATTTCACAACAATAATTATTCAGTAATATTTTCAATTTCTGAATTTATAAAGAATCAACTAGCTATTACTCTATTTATAATTTCCATTATACAATGCTCTTTATAAAAGATTAAGAGTATCAATTTGTTGGTCAGTTAAATCAGCATGTGTTTTGATTATGAAAAGTAAATTATATGCGAACATTCTACTCAAATCAAAGCTGAATAGCTAAAAATCCAAAGTATCGATAGGAAATACCTAAAAACTGTTGTTACCATCGGAATTAACATTAACATTCACTAATCATGCAACAAAATTGAACAGGTTTTAAATAGGGACTTAAATTATTTTTGCCAATAAAAAATACTGACCTAAATGCTCACATTTTGTTACCATTGATTTAGAAACAAGTGTTATTTACAATCGCTTAGAAAATATGCGGATTAGGTATACTAAAACTTGAAACAAAAGAGCCAGATACTAATCGAATAATACTTGAAATCCTTTCTCAATCACAAGCAGAAATATAAAAGGAGTTACACAATGGACGAGGGGTGTCCCTACTTCTTTTTTTTCTTTTACGTGTTTAACGACTGTTTCTCCTCCTTTTTACGATTTTCGTTATCGGATTTAAGAAGTCTTATAAATGGTGAGAAACGATTCAAGCCCTCTTGTGTGACGGAAGTAAAAGAGATGTTTGTTTCACAGGAGAAAACCCGAGGAAAGAGGGAATTAAAAACATCTCAGTTTTATTGAAATTTATCTTTATTGCCTGAAATATTAAGGTCATATTTTGCATGCATGAGGTTTAACTGTATTAAGTTATTTCAATGTGTAAATACCCT
>CM063498.1:93542093-93552093 GCA_032207245.1 Pardosa pseudoannulata | reverse complement strand
TTTATCCACTAAAAATATTTTTTGTTTACAAAAATCTTATGGTTTTTATTTATATATTTTTGTTTATATGCTTGTTTATATATTTCAATATAAAATACTAAAAGTTGGTTAAAAAATTAAGTAAGTTTCGATCTATTGAGATTTAATTGAATACCTAAATTTACTCGCAAAACACAACGTTACAATTCCGCTGCGAAGTGTACCCGCACACAATATGTTAAGAAAGAATCTAGCGTGTGTGAGAGTTCAACTATGTTTTGCATAAGGTTTGAGAAACTGATTTGCTAGCCGCAGTCACACGTTTTCGGTTGCATGCCCAGGTATTTTTTCGTGACTCCAGGAAGCATGTGGTGTGAAAGCGATTGCACTTCACCAAGTATTGGAAAGTTGTGATTGGTCTCCAAGAGGCGATGCAAGGCTATCCTTGGAGTCCTGGTCCTCTTGGACAGAGCCGGGAAAGGACGTATTGTGCACAGGATAATGAAAAAAGTATAGGGTAGTTCAGAAGGAAGGAAAAGAGTGGAACTTCGGCAATTTTTTCCTTCCTTCTGAATTACTCCAGGAACCCTATACTGTTACCTTTTCTTTTAATTTTTAATTTTTTTATATATTTTTTTACCATATTTGCTTGTCTTTTGTTCTATATTTAATTATTGTAATTTAGATCATTGGCATTTTATTATAGTTAAAGGAGGTATAAAGCAAACTTGGGTTATTAATGGCTTTGAACTAACAACAGCAGTGTGCTACACCACAGCAGGTGAAAAAAGTTTTTTACTCCAAAGGAATCTTCGTAATTTAGAAGCAGGGACCAAGAAGAAGGCTTGGCTTGCCACCACCAGAGATGTCGTTTGGTAACTTGGAGGACACTGCAACCTTAAACTTATTTTTCGTGCTACAGTCGTCCTTGATTAACCCATATTGGACCGCTGTCCTATAAACAGGACAGCAAATAAAATTCCATTTAATAATAAAGTTATAAATATTTTCTGAGTGGATTTTATTTTAACACCTTTAAAATAGACACATTTTAGCATAGTAACAAAAAAACTGAGAAATTAAATTATATTTTATTGTAAAATTTATTTTCAGCAACCTCTTAAAAATTGTCATTTTTTAATCGTTAATTTTATATTTATTATTATTATTATTATTTACACATTGTGGGGGTTACTTTTAGTTTAAAATCAGAGCTAATAATGTAGCTAAAAGTTTTTGTTGAAAAATATATTTTACATGCGTATTTTGTAAGTAAAAAAAAGGTGCCCTAAAATTAAGACGACGGTCCAATCCTGATTATTTTTCTATCAATTCGATATTGCATTGATAGCACACATTCTTTTCTTATCTTTCAATGAAAACCAGTTCAAACACCTGTTCACACACCTGGACACAACAAGAGGTAAATAGATGTCTATTCTATTCAGGAAACTGGAGAATTTTTGCAAGATAAACTTACTCTTACTGCCAGTTCAATAACTGCAAGAGAAAACCTACAACAGTATGCTTAAAATGTAATGTTTGACTTTGTTTTGACTGTTTCCCCAAATTTCATCTATGAATCAGCCTAATGCAATATAAGTGATATTTGTTAAGTTTTAGTAATGTAATGGACCGTTGTTCTATTTATAGGACAGACAATTGCATAAAAAATTTAAAATTTTGGTTTTATATACTTAGTTACACCATATTAATGATATGGATTAAGTTTTAATAACTTACAGAAATATTTAGTTGGTGTGGTACAATATGGGTTAACACGGGATATAGTTCGCCAGCTCAACTACGGGAAATGCAACCCAACGGACAAGAGATCACTTTTGCTGCGGTTTAAAAAATTAGTAATAGTTTAAAACTCGTAAGTTTATTATTATTGAAATTTAGTTTGTAATAATAAGGGTATGAAAGAGATAAGATAAAGAAAAGATATTTATCAGATGCTTTTGATTATTAAAACTGTGAGTGATTGTTTTTAACATGTGTTATACATTTTAAATGTAGGCATAATAATTAGAATTATTTTCTTTTTTATCCCATTTATGTCTTAGTAATTTCTAAAGAATGCGTTTTGATGAATATCGTAAACCTAAATCATTATGGATTGCAGAAAGTAAAACAATTATGAAATGTAATAAACTTTGAATGTTATAGACTGCGCTCACAAGTAATCATCTGTTCTTTTAAACATCAAAGGATATACATTATAAAAAAATAGATAAAACTTCTTAGATAAGAAATTTACTGGCAACACATAAAAATGCAAAATTGTAAATTAATGATTTATGATAGATAATGGTTTTTTGTTATGGTGTCAGTCTGTGCATTTACCGGAACGCAATTTATGTGTGGAAAAGGTAAACTAATCCTAAAATGTCGATTTAATTGATAAAGATATAAATAATATTAGGTAGAAATTTTGTAGATTATTTAAAGAAATGACATCTACATTGGTTGAAAATTAAAGCTTGTTCTAAAATATCATACAAATTCTTGAAGCTACATTTTAGCTTTTCCTAAAAAATAATCTAGATATTATTGGGTGAGTTCACATGATTTCATTCTTTTAGTTTATATTAATGAAAGAACCTTTTTGCTATCGTGGCTTTATTAAAGCAAAAAATGAATGCAATAATAGTTTAATAAAACCATTTCCGACTCTTATAAAAAAGTATTATTAATCGATATTTTTTACTATTCAAGTGATAAAATATTTAATACTTTAGTTCGAAGTAATATATAAACTACAAATTAATCCCAGATGCTAGAGATGTTTTCTTTTCAAATCGTGATGGAAAGTTTTCTTTATTTCTCCTTATCTTTTTTTCTTTATTTCTATTTATTCTTTATCTCTCCTTATATTATCTCCTTTATTTATGTACACTTCATGAAAATATTAAATACAGAGAGATTTAAAAAATATTGATTTTAGAAAACATAAACAGAAGAAGATTAAATATTTGCGTTTGGAACTCTAAATTCATTTTTAATCAAAAGAAACATATTAAACTTTGAAAAAATGTAGCAACAGGAAACGAATTAAGATGGTAATTAAGACGAAATAAGTTAATTTTTAAAATAAAATAAAACAAAATTAAAAGTTAAGTAAGAAATAAAACTTAAATATACCTTTTTTTTCACAATTACTTAGAAACTTATAAATTGGTGTGGTTTTTAGATGTAATATGTAATAATACTTTTTTAATGTTAAATTAAAGATCTCAAATTCCTAGTAAAATATTAAATATAAAAAAACTAGATTATTTAGTTTACAATTCTATAATTATCTAAACTTTTTACAGGAAATAGTTAATTATAAATCAGAAAGATTCATAGAAAACCAATAATTTAAAAATAATATTTTTAGTAAAATTTTATATTAAATTACTTTTTGAATTGAATTTTACTTTCAAACTTAATTCATTTAAAATATCTAGTTAAGTTATTTTTCTCTTTCCGGTAGAAAATGTGCATATCATTCACTAGTGTCTGTTACTAAATTTTAATCTATTTCGTGATTTTTAATTATTTTAATGTTGTGCTACACAACAGTTTTAAAGCCAATTTTTAAAATACTACAATATAAAGCAAAATTTACACCAAATGAATGAAAAAGAATTAAATAAACAAAGATGCGCAAAAGAAATTGGTTTTATAATTCTGTCTAATCTTTACACGAATATAACATTTGTATGAAGTAATTATAACTTTTGTGTAACTTTTATTGTTAAAACCATGTAAGTAAGCCAAGACTTTTATTAATGCTTTTTGTTAAGTTTGAAATTGTTAATAAACAGTAGACATAATGATGAGGTTTTAAAATGATTTACCACAGTCATTTAAAGTTAATGGCTTTGGTAAGTATATTTGCAATGGCTTTAATAAGAGTTAATATATTTGTCTGCAAAATTTTAAATTACCCGATGGTTAAGAAACAAATTAGTCATTAAAGTATCTAAATCAGTGGTAACGGAATTAACCCTTCTAATTAAAGAGCTAATTTATAATTCTTGAAAAGTCCCAAAAGCATTTCATTCAATAATTTTAAAAAATAGACTTCTATTTACTAAGCATTGTGTAGATATTAACAGTATTACAGTTCATTTTCTGAGACTGTTAAGTGTTATACACGATTTAACGTCTTGGGAAAGACTAGTTAATTGTGTCTTAATTAGTATTCTAACAGTTAATACATGTTTAACTACAACAGAAGGAGTTATATTTTTAAATCCAATTTCTTCCTGAGAATTAGCTATTGGTTTGGAAAACTTTCTAACTGCAAGAATTTTGTAGTCGATGAGCTAAGTGAAATGGACATAGATTGTATGATAATACTGATTTCGATCGGAATGGAAGTTACGGTTAAAGATTTTTAAATGAGGTTCAAAATTAACATTTTCTCGATGCTAGTAAATATTTCAGGTAATCAGATATAAAATATACACTTTATAATAACATTTTTCAAAACTTAAATTGGATTATGCAGACAGACTCTCTAGCTAATCTTGTTTACTTTTTACTAATGCTTTTCCCTCTATGTTACGCTAAGTGTATTGAACTTGTAGAAAAGTCATTTTAAGGGTAAACTATTTATTTTATGATGAATAAAAAATTCCACTGTAATGAAGGTTTTAAGGCTTGAAAGATACTATTTCCCCTTTAATACAAACTTCGGTAATTTCCGAAACATTTATTAACATTTTAATCAATTGCAAAGATTACTTAAAAATAATTACAATCTATATGGTAGTCTGAAAAAGAGTAATATTATTAAAATTGTTTCTAGAATTGTTTGATAACTGGACAATGTATTTTAATGCTTACAGAAGATTTAGATCAGTATCTCTGGGGTTGGAAGGCCAACCCTATGGTTCTTGTGCTTGGTCTCTGCTTCTAAATTACGAGGATCCACTTGAGCATATGTCGTTCTTTCACCCTTGAGGTACTCGTTAAAAAAAGAAAAGCGCACCCCTTTGCTAGTACGTACTATACGTACTAGTAGCCTATGTCTCAGACCTGCATGGTTTGATCAAGGGGCACCATAACAACTACAGAAGATTTATTTGTTGTACCATGGTTCTGGGTTCAGGGTGTTTTCCAATTCGTTTCCATTTCTCCAAGATGAAATGTATCATGCATTGTGAGTGCATGATATTTTATTATAATTTTCATATTAATTATTTTTATATTTGAAAGCATGGCATTTTTTCATGAGTTCATACTACCATTTTAAAATACATTTTCAGTAAACATTGAAATCCAAAATTGAAATTCAGAAATGTCTATTTGAACTGCTTATTTAATAAAATTTTTATTATTTTAATTTTTTTTAAAAGTTAGTAAACTAGTGAAAATCACAATTTAAGTAAAGATTTATCTGCATAAACAAATAAATATGACATATATTTAAGAGGAAAATAATATCAGACCTGAACATTAACATAAAACTCCCCTACTGTTTATATTTTTTCATGTTATTTTAAACTGTATATCTTACATCTACTTTAAAATTTAGATATAGTTTATAAACAAATAGGAAAGTGATACATATACATATATATATATATATATATATATATATATATATATATATATATATATATATATATATATATATATATATATATATATATATATATATATATATATATATATATATATATATATATGTATATATACATTTTTTAGACATTTACAGTATTGTACCTTTCAGGACATGTGATTATAATTAAGTTGTTTTTATGTACATTTTTTTCAAATAAACAGTTATTTAACTAACCTCTAAGAAGTGACATCGATAAGCTCAAAAATAAGTTCAATTTGTAGACATAAAATAATTCTGAATATATCAATAAAAAGTATAAACAATTTATTTTGAAGCAACATAATTTGAATCAGGCATAAAACACGTGCTAAAATAATTGTAACAACCTCTAATTATTCCAGGAAAATGTACGAAATTTAAATCCTAGCCATAATTCTAATTATAAAATATATGAAAAAATAAAATTCATCTGAAATTAAAAGCCGTAGGATGTGAAAGTATATAGTAAAATGAAAACGACTCTTGTTATTTCTAATGGTTTAAAACGAAAACGCGTTTTCTACTCATTTTAAATACTTATAAACATTTTATAGTTTTATACACTTATAAGAATTTACTCATTAAATACGTTATATAAGATGTAAAATCAATGGTTAAATCAATAATCTTCGTTATTGATTTTAAGTAAAATTTTTTTTTTGTTAAAATAAACAATCTTACCTATTCAGTTTTGCATTTAATTTACTGGTATTTAATATTTATATGCCCATAACAGAAAATCTTTCGTTTATCCTTTCGAAAACAAGGCATTCAAATAAAGTAACAATGTTAATTCTCATTAATATATACTTCCGTGTTAATTCAGCGTTCAATAGAACACTTTTGGGCTTTTTTAAACGAAATCTTCAAACCCCGTAATTAAATATTCGGTCATAAGTATCCGTAACACTTAATCATTAAATAATTACTTTCAACAAATATATCGAGGTGATCTCTCTTCAACATAAATTAATCATTGACGTTATTTCACCGGTATAACACAGCGTTCTAAACTTTAAATATTTCCAGCGTGGTTCTGCAGTCGAAGCGATTTTTATTTTCAAAACTTTCGCCTAAAATTTTAAAACTTTTAAAAATAGCTCTTCGGGAGCCCCAAAATTTCATCGAAATGTGCGTTAATGAACAATTTCATGGCCGCCGAGAGTGAACTAATTATAATTCTTGGGTAGTGCCGAAAGCCTCTCAGTTGAAAATTATAAACAATGGACTTGTATTTACTAAGCAGGCAAGTGTGGTAGAATGTAATTAAATGTAGGGTGTGTTACCGTTTATTATCCGAGACACCAGACTTCTCATCCGGTATTAGACAATGTTAATGGGGGTTTACATAATGGCTGGGAAGAGGAAGATTAATTGGGATTTGAGTTCCACTTCAAAAAGATTTCACGTGAACTTCTTCATAAGTGAGGTATTTTCTGAAGTAATATTATCGGATATTTGCCATTCCCCATTGGTTAGAAGGTATAATTCTTGAGACCAAACGGTACATTGTAATGATAACTTGTGAACTTACTCGGATGATATACACTATTATGTAATGAATTATTTTAATTGGAACACATGAAAATTTTAATCATATATGCACTGGAATCCAATTAAGGAGTTTTCCAAACGAACAAGAGTCTAAAACATTTTAACAGATAAAATGTCTTAAACGAGAAACCAGAAAAATTCGTAAAAAATATGTGTGGGTGGGATGTTTTTAAAGCCTCCCTCAATTTGTTTAAACTATAAAATAAGTTTATTTTCACGGTATTTGTATTTTATATTTTTAATTTTTTGACTTTAATAAATTGAATATGATATATTGTTTAATAACAATGCTGTCACAGGCAATTGTTTTGCATCTGAATGCCAGTTTAAATGGGACTTATTTTCTACTACTTTTACGCCTTTCAGTTTATAAAGAATACTAATTTTCTGAAGTAATATTATTGGATATTTGCCATTCCCCATTGGTTAGAAGGTGTAATTCTTGAGACCAAAGGTTACATTGTAATGATAACTTGTGAACTTACTCGGATGATTTATACTATTAAGTAATAAATTATTTTAAATGTAATACATGAAAAATTCAATCATATAGCCACTAGAGCCCATTTAAGAAATTTTCCAAACGACTAAAAGTCTAAAACTTTTTAAAAGATAAAACGTCTTAAAATTCAATATGTTGTAATATTATCGGATATTTGTCATTTCCAATTGGTGAGAGGGTATAATTCTTGAGACCAAAAGATAAATTGTAATGATAAGTTGTGAACTTACTCGGTTGAACTACACCATTACGTAATAAATTATTTTAATTGGAATAAGTGAAAATTTTAATCATATATGCATTACATCCAACTTAAGAATGTTTTCAAACGTCCAAGAGTCTAAAACATTTTAAAAGATAAAACGTCTTAAACGAGAAACCAGGTAAATGCGTCAAACATTTATGAAATATGTGTGTGTGTGTGTGTGGTTGGATGTTTTAAAGCCTCCCTCCCTTTGTTTAAACTATAAAATAAGCTTATTTTCTCCTTGTATTTTGTCTTTTTTAGCTTTTTGAATTTAAAGATTATAACTTGAATATGATATCTTGTTTAATAACATTGCTGCCACAGGCAATTCATTTCCATCTGAATGGGAGTTTAAGTGGGAATTACTTCCTAATTCTTTTCCGCCTTTCAGTTTCTGACAAATAATAATTTTTTTAAGTAATATTATTGGATATTCGCCTTTCTCCATTGGTCATGAGGTATAATTCTTGAGATTAAACAGTACATTGTAATGATATTTTGTGAACTTACTCGGATGACCTACACCATTACGTAATGAATTATTTTAATTGGAACACATGGAAATTTTAATCATATATGCACTGGAACCCAATTAAGGAGTTTTCCAAATGACCAAGAGTCTAAAACACTCTAAAAGATCAAACGTCTTAAACGAGAGACCAGAAAGATATGTCTGAATTATGTGTAAGGGGATACTTTTAAAGCCTCCATCCTTCTGTTTAAACTATAAATTAAATTTATTTTCACTGTCTTTGTATTTTCTCTTTTTCAGTTTTTTGACTTTAAAGATTATAACGTGATTATAATGACTATAACGTGAGTATTATATCTTGTTTAATAACAATGCTGTCACAGGCAATTCATTTCCATCTGAATGCGAGTTTAAGTGGGAATTATTTCCTACTTCTTTTACATTTTTCAGTTTAAGACCAATAATAATTTTCTAAAGTAATATTATGGGATATTGGCCTTTCCCTATTGGTTAGAAGGTATGATTCTTGAGACCAAACGGTTCATTGTAATGATAACTTGCGAACTTACTCGGATGATATACACTTTTATGTAATAAATTATTTTAACTGGAACACGTGAAAATTTTAATCATATAAGCACTAGAACCCACTTAAGGAGTTTTTCAAACTACTAAGAGTCTAAAACATTTTCAAAGATAAAACGTCTTAAACGAGAAAACAGGAAAATGCGTCAAAAATATGTGTATGTGTGTGGATATTTTTAAAGCCTCCTTCCCTTTATTTATACAATAAAATAAGTTTATTTTCACTGCCTTTGTATTTTCTATTTTTCAGTTTTTTTCACTTTAAAAATTATAACTTGATTAAAAAGATTATAACGTGATATGATATTTTGTTTAATAACAATGCTGTCACGGCCAATTCTTTTAAATCTGAATGCTAGTTTAAGTGAGATATATTTAATACTTCATTTACACCTTTCAGTTTCTGACCAAAAATAATTTTCTAAAGTAATATTTGGATACTTGAATTTCTGAATTGGTTATAAGGTGTAAATCTTGAGACCAAACTGTACATTGTAATGATAATTTGTGACCTTACTCGGGTGATCTACATCATAACGTATTAAGATATTTTAATTGCAAAACATGAAAATTTTAATCGTATATTCATTGGAATCCTATTAAGTTTTCCAAATGACCAAGAGTCTAAAACATTTTAAAAGATAAATTCGTTTTAAATAAGAAACCAGGAAAATGTGTCAAAAATATGTATTGTGTGGATATTTTAAAGCCTCCCTAACTTTGTTTAAACTATAAATTAAGTTTATTTTCACGGTCTTTATATTTTGTCTTTTTCAGTTTTTTGATTTTAAAGATTATAACATGATTATAATGACTATAACGTGAATATGATATCTTGTTTATAACAACGCTGTCACAGGCAATGCATTTCCTCCGAATGCGATTTTAAGTGGGAATTATTTCCTACTTTCTTTACATCTTTCAGTTTGTGACCAATAATTATTTTATGAAGTAATATTATTGTGTATTTGCCATTCCCTATTGGTTAGAAGGTATAATTCTTGAGACCAATAGACTTGTATTTACTAAACAGGCAAGTGTGGTAGAATGTAATTAAAT
>CM063498.1:93534593-93537093 GCA_032207245.1 Pardosa pseudoannulata | reverse complement strand
TTAGCAAAATTCAAAGTGAATTCGAAATCCATCTCACCCCCCCCCCTTTTCGAGCGTTTAATGCTATTATTTCAAGCCTCATTTTCCCTCTTATTCTATACTAAATTCATTATTGATAGAACGGTGAGGTCGGAGCTCAATATTTAAATTTCTGGACTGTTTTTACTTTACCCTTATATAGCCATGTCGTTCACCACGTGTAAGCTGGTACATGGGGTAGAGTGTCAGCCCATTGGATTGTTGTTCTTCTTGGGTTGATGATTCTACCCTCGAAGAAGCCGAATTTTTCTAAATGTCTAATTAATTTAATAATTTCTGTTTTTTCTTTTGATTTTTTATTCCTAAAATTGTTTTATAATTTTTAAAATAAATTTTTACCATTTTTCAAATTTTTATGCTTTTTATTATTTTTATTTTATTAAATTCAAGTATTACCATTATTATATCAAGCCCTATTTTAAAAGCAGGAGATTAAATGTAACAATTTATCATATAATACATAGGTAAAAGTAACAATTTTTTTCTAGCATTAGGATGTCATTCATTTAACTATCTCATTTAATCATTTATTTCAGATTATTTAAATATCTTCTGCATTATTTCCATACGTTTTATCCCTAAACTTAGATATTACGTAAATAATTTTCTTAAGGTAATATTTTATTGCAAAATAATTCTCAGCCAAAAAACAAACCTTTTTTTTACCTGTATTATAGGGTACTTTGCAATTCTGGAAAATTAAAAATGTTACTGATCCCGTTATATGACGGTTTATACGCTAGTAGCAAAATAAATAAAAATGTAACAACCAGATTTTCTAATGGCAAGTATTGAAAAGACAAGACTGTTTCAACACGGACAGATCACTATCGATTGAAATGATTGACACGGACTGATCACTATAGAAAAATGAATTGTTATTCCCACTGCATGGTGTTTGAAGATAGTCCAGACCTGTAATAAGTGGAAATAGTATTGTACGTGATTTTCATTACTTGTATTCTAATATTTGAAATATTTGATTGCATATATCACCAGTAGTTATTGAAATTTATTTTGCTCTATGAATTTTAAAATTGTCACAATATATATATATATATATATATATATATATATATATATATATATATATATATATATATATATATATATATATATATATATATATATATATATATATATATATATATATATATATATATATATATATATATATATATAATTAAATATTAATTAATACAAAAGCTTTATTTTATGAAATCCACAAGATTAATTCATGGAAGTCACATGCAGGCACCATTCCACATACTTCCCAGATAGGACTTATATGGATCACATTCATTTAATACTAATAAGATATAATACATTGTCTTAAAAATTAATAATAACACATCAGCAATCGGTAGGTCACATACAGCCATACGAAAAATATGCACTTTAATGTTAGTATTTTTTACCAAGTTCCATAGTACTATACATCCCAACATGGTATATGTATAAATTGCATATATATATATATATATATATATATATATATATATATATATTATATATATATATATATATATATATATATATATATATATATATATATATATATATATATATATATATTATAAAACATTTACATGTTTTTTTTACAGTTACTTATTTGAAATTGTTCTTGGCGTCAACAGTGTCAGCAATATATTGTAGTGTAAAAGTAACAAAGGTTATTTAAAATCTAATTTAAAATTATTTTATTGTAGATGTTCAGCATTAGAATTTGTATTAGAATTTTTAATAGTAAGTAATAAAGAAATAGGCAAAAGGTAAATCATGTAAAATTTCAATGTTTCACAAAAAAATGGTAAGAAAAATATATATCATACTATGTAGGTATGATTAGGTATAGGTATTGTCCAACTCAGGTATCGTAATTTCTTTTTATAATTCCAGCCTCTATATAGAGTCCCAGTTAGCCTCTATATAGAGTCCTCTATATAGAGTCCAATTGAAGTTTTCCTCTATTTTTTGCAGTATTGTGTTTAATAAACTATAAAATTCTTCCTTTCTTTCGCTGAATTAATGAAACAAATAAAAATACATAGTATCTTTAGATTCAGTATTTTTACAGTTAGATATAGTTCATTATACATTCACTTTATATCTGCATTTGCATATACCAAATATTTATTACAGTAATTTGTGATAATTCATTTAGAGTATATAAGAAAATAAATGATAATATTTAATAGTTTAATTATATATTTCTCTCTATCTTAGGAACATATATTGAAATTGACTGACTAACCCATTTAGAGATAGAAATCTATTACTCTGAAAACCTGTTTAATTTCAATAATCATGTACAGCTTTTTATTACTCTATAAACAACTTCAATTTATGCTTTCATATAACCTTTTAAGCCGTGTAAATAGGTTGCCGTTTATGCAAGGCATGACAAACATGCTTGTGTACCAAATTTATAATTCGAATTCATTCCAGACAAAGCATTTAC
>CM063498.1:93509593-93527093 GCA_032207245.1 Pardosa pseudoannulata | reverse complement strand
TGCGGTATTTTAAATAGCATTTTTAAATTTGAAATTTTTTTTGAGTATTATAATAATCAGTAATATTTACCGCCTGGCAAATGCATTTTCACGCGTGTTTAATTAACTGATAGGATGCCTTAAATGTTTACATTAACATTTTTTAATGATACTTTTTAAAAAATAATTTATATGAAAGAATTGCATGAAACATAAAGACATATTTACATACTTATTGCTCGGATTTTCAAATAATTATAGAAAATTAAACTATTTTTATTAAGCTCTTAACCCTCTCGCTGCGCATCCCGTGATTTCCACAAGCAACATAGATGTAGCAAAATTTGCGCAAACTAACTTCCGAAGGCATACTATTTAGCCATCTATTTAACTGTTCAGCCCGCTCTTTCTCCGTTTATTCTTTCATTTTGGCTTTACTGTGATTTTTAATTGTATATTTATCTGTAAACTATCAGACGGCTTTAATTGTCCACATTTCTGTAAAATATAGAAGAATTTTTTGTAGCATTTTGAGCGCTACTTTCATAGTTTAAAGATGTCTGGCAGAACGCTTTTCGTGAGTGATATAACCTATACACCTGACGATATTTCTGACAATGATAGCACTTCTGACTCTGATTACAAGTATGTTGAAGATAGTTATAGAGAAACTTATCAGAATTGATGGAAAATTAATCGTTTTATATAGTTTTTCCAAAATTCAAAAAAAAATTCAGAGTCGTCAGAGGTTTGATGAAGTTTTAGGATTTCAATAAAATTTACACTTCGAAGGTTTTCAGTTAAAATTTTATTTATGAAAAAAAATTAAACATGTATCGACTCAATACAAAAATTAAACAAGCTAGTTACCTGCAGCGTTAGCTAGAAATGCTTTCCACGCTGACTAGGCTTAAATGCACACATGTGGCAGGAGATTTACATGAAGGTTGCAGTCACGGTTTAAGTTGACTGAATCGTAAACGCATCGGATGAAGAATTAGGTGATGTAAGGAAGAAATCTATTTTTTTTCAATTTCCTAACAAGAATTCCTCAGATTCCTCTGCGATTAGTGATGAATCTGAAAATTCATTTTCTATTCAAAATGTTCGACAGTTGTGCAAAATTGAGCTAAAACATTCCACCATTTCCTGCTTCATTTCTTTTCCTTGAAAATTCCGGACTAAATTTCACTATGGCAAATAATGAAACTGTTTTTGACTATTTTGAACTTTATTTTGACGATGTTATGTTGAAAATAATAGTAAAAGAGACCAATAGTACATGAGAGTAACAAACCCATGAGACTAACTGCTCGACATTCACTATTCTGAACAAATTTTTTTAGGACCTAATTCTATATTAAAAAAACTCTTTTACAAAAATATGTTTTATATTTTAACTCTAAAATGTATATAGATTTGAAATATGTAATAAAACAAATACGCAATTTTTGAACCTAATTTGATAAAAAAATAGGCAGCGAGAGGGTTAAATTTTAGAATACAGCTTAATTAATAAATTAGGGATTAATATTATATAGTATTAAATTATTATAGGGGAAAAATGACAGACAAGTTTATTTTGAGACAACGGAATGCTGTGTCATATTTCTTTCAACCGAAGACACTTTTAGTGCATCTGGGTGCATTATATATCAGTTCTGTAAACAAAGTTATACAAAGTTATACAAAAATATGTTTTATATTTTAACTCTAAAATGTATATAGATTTGAAATATTTAATAAAACAAATACGCAATTTTTGAACCTAATTTGATAAAAAAAAATAGGCAGCGAGAGGGTTAATTTTTAGAATACAACTTAGTTAATAAATTAGGAATTAAAATTGTATAGTATTAAATTATTATAGGGGAAAATGACAGACAATTTTATTTTGAGGCAATGGAATGCGGCGTCATATTTCTTTCCGACCGAAGCCGCTTTTAGTGCATGTGGGTGCATTACATATCAGTTCTGTAAACAAAGTTATACACTACACCCGATTTAAACTAAGATAATCTAAAAACTAGTCGTAATGAATGTGTTTTGAAACTTTATCACTTAGAAAGTGAAATATTGAGGTAATTTAAGTTAGGAGAATTTTGTTATCTAAACCGAAATTGAATGCCGTATCGTTTTCGTTGCGATTTCGATATCGTTTCCACACCATTTTCAAAACCGAACTGGAAATTTTCAGTTTTTAAACAATGCTAGGGAATAGTAGCCCGTAAATTTCCCCCTGATCGGTATAATGAACGTTGCCAACACGCTGGTGAGTGAACTAATTATAACTCTAGCAGTACAGTGAAAGCTTTCTGGTCGAAAATTATAAACAATAGGATTGTATTTACAGAGTAAGTAGAGCAGTGGCAAAATATAATTATACCTGGAAAATATTAAGTTTATTAACCGAAAACTAGATTTTGGTGTTTAGGAGTGTTAATCAATTTTACACAATAACTCGACAGTGTAATATAAATGAAAATTAGGAATTTTATTATTGGGATATTATATTAGAATTTTAAGAATTATATTATTAGAAATTATATTAATATTAAGAATTAATAATAGGATTGTGTTTATGAAGTAAGTAGCACAGTGGCAGAATGTAATTATGCTGGAAAATATTACGTTTCTTAACCGAAAACTAGACTTTTAGTATTTAGGAGTATTAATAAAATATTACGCAATAAATGGGCAGTGTAATATAAATAAATATTAATTAGGAGATATGTGAACATATATTTCACATTTATTACAGGTGTTTTCTTTGTTTAAATTTCTCCAGAGTTACAAAAACATAACCATTTTTCTACCAACTTTTTTTAATAATTTCAAGAATTATTGTGTTATTTGACCAATTATCAGCTTAGTTTAGAACTGTTTATCAATTTTTAACTGTTACATAGTAAAGTAATGAATTATAAAGAAAAAGCGTAAAGATGGTAAAGTGAAATCTTGTATTTGGGTTCATATATTCAGTACACAATATATTCATACATGTGTTTAGATATTAAAATTAAAAAAATACTTGTTATTTTATAAAATATACTATCTTCAATTTCATTACAAATACATATATACACTAAACAGCCAAAACATTATGACCACCTGTCAATAACGATTTGGCCCACCTTTGGCGCACAACACAGCCTCAATCCGCATTGGTATGGATGCCACAAGTCCTTGGTACATGGCCGGAGATAGATTGTACCAGATGTTTTAGCAACGGTTACGTAAATCCGAGATATTGCGAATTGGGAGTCTTTGAACTCTGATGTGCTCTCCCATAACATCGCAAATGTGTTCTATCGGATTGAGATCCAGTGAGTTAGGAGGACAGGACATTAACTGGAATTCATCATCATGTTCCTGAAACCACTCACACACAATTTTAGCCTTGTGACACGGGGCGTTATCCTGTTGGAACATCCTATTTCCAAATGGAAAAACAGAGGCCCTGTAAGCGTGCAACTGATCTGCAATGATATTCAGATATTCTGTAGCATTCATGGTCTGCTCTACCACAACCACGGGTCCCAGAGATGCCCAAGAGAACGTTTCTCAAGGCATAATACCGCCAACACCAGTCTGTGTGACCTACTGTACATTGTAACTGTTCGCCTGGAAGATGGCGCATCTTGACACGGCCATCGGTGTGATTAATGATAAACTGTGATTCATCTGACCAGGCAACTCTCTCCCACTGATCCATGGACCAGTCGCGATGTTCCCTGGCCCAGCGTAAGCGCAGTTGTTGATGACGCTTGGTCAGCAAAGGTACACGAGTAGGACGTTTGCTGCTTAGCCCCATATCCAACCGTGTCCGCTGAACAGTTTTCCCCGATACTATTCTACTTGGCCCTGCATTGTATTGGGTTGTCAGCTGACCCACTGCCTGGCTCCGTGTTGCTTCACCATGCGAAATAGTGTTCGATGACCTTTATCTTAGGTAGCCTGTAGATATCCAACAACATGTCGTCTACTACTGGTTTTATCGTCATTCATCCACTTTGCATAAGTACTAACAACTGTAGATTGCGAAAAACCCAACAGTCCTGCAGTTTCGGAAATACATGCTCCGAGAATTCGAGCCATTACAATCT
Source organism: Pardosa pseudoannulata (assembly GCA_032207245.1). NCBI lineage: Eukaryota > Metazoa > Arthropoda > Arachnida > Araneae > Lycosidae > Pardosa > Pardosa pseudoannulata. The sequence continues at coordinate 93,523,008 of CM063498.1, read as the reverse complement.
GCCCTCGATCAAAATCGCTTTGATCCGCAGCCTTTCTTAACACACAGAAGTAAGTGAGAGAATGATTCTTCGCACTGGACATCGCACTGGAGCTCTCGGTTCTTTCTTTCCTGGGCCAAGCCCTCTAAGCCAGATTACTGTAGATGCATGGTATGAGACATAGCTGATATATTGCAACGATATTGAGGCTTAAAAAGTCGAATTTAAGTTAAAATATAAGAGAAAATAGGTTAAAATAAGCTAAGGTTCACGAGTTCGGTGGGGGCAAGAAAATACACAAGTTAGGTTGACAATTAATACACAGTAGGTTGAGCAAAGTAGAACACAGTTAGGTAAACAAAAAGAAGGAGTAATATAATTTTACTATCCTGTGATATAAACAGAATAAAATTAGAAAGGCTTTTTTTTTCTCAAGTTAAAGTACAAGGGAATAAAGTAGGAGCAAGAAGCGTAGCAGCTCTAGACTATAAAATACGAGGATCCAGCTGAGTGCTGATGATTCTTCAGACTCACCAGCAACAGTTAAATGCCACTTCTACCTGATCACGTGCCTTCCACGTCATCCGGGCGAGTTCATTGCAAAATGTAGGGGTGGCCATAATGTTTTGGTTTTTGAGTACATTCACATACGAAATTCAGTGTAACCCGTTGGCATAAGATGCACTTCAAATTCAGTCTGAGTTGTAATTTGAGCGTCGCAATCTTGTTCTGGTAAATGAAACTTATAAGGAATAAGATAAGAACATATTCCCTAGAAGACAGTGCATGTAGTGAAGTATAGGTCTTTAATTGGTCGAACAAACATAATATATGGTTGATTTTTGTAGGACAGTTTTCAATTAGCTTATTTTAGTGGGACATATTTGAGCCATCGATCCCAGTCTCATTAGCTCTCTCGTACAGAATAGTATCTCGTAGTACATCAAATCTCTCAAACAATATCATTTGTGCCAATGATTTTGTTTGAGTAATAATGCATAAAACAGACGGGGTCAAGATCTTATATAAATCCCCCTCATATTTATCTCAATGTGCGGCATTTGAATTTAGAAAAAGTTTAAGAAAAAGATTTAGGAACAATGCGGTCTAAAAGATGCTACAAATTTACAGTGAAGCCTCCTAATAGAGAAAATAAAATGTATGCACGTCAGGATATTTACTAGCATTTTTGTTTTAATAAAAGACACTACAACCTTTCTCACTAGGCTTCTCAAGGTTAAAATTCTATATTATGCGTAATTTCAACCAAGAATGTATCTGATATATACATACCTTAAAAATTATTACTTAACTGTTTCGAAGAATTTCAATTATGTGTAAACTTCTTCGCAGAAATTAAGCAAAGATAGGTATGCTCTACAAACACTGTATATGTCTAATATGATATTTAATCTTAATTGAATTAACTAATATTTTATTTTATAAAATATCAAGTAATTCATTTACTAAGTTCTGTTATTTACTTTAATTAACGTAGTTTGCATAATTCAAAATCTTTAAGTTTACATAAACATTTCAGTCTCCACTAAATACAGTTTAAAATTCCAACTGTAACTGCTGTTTACTCAGGATGAATAAATTCTTCATAAAACAAAAATGTGCTCTTATTCAACGACTAGTATATTAGCTATAAACAAATAACTGGATAATGAGTTAACAGACATGAACTTAGTTATATTTTGTAACATACTACATTTTTATAAAATCCATAATATGAATCACTTTTAACGTTATCATTGAACCAGTCAATTGTTTCTATGTTTTTAAAAGATGTGTATTTAAATTGAATTGTCCAGATTAAGCGATGGTACATGTACTCGTCAAACACGAAGCATGTGTAATATTGAAGTAACCTGGGATTAACTGACTTTTAGTTTTATAATGTTATTTTTCTTACATTCACAATTATATTAACATAGTTTCTATGGTTGAAACACTTTGAAGTTAAGTTTAAATCAAATTGCAATGTAGCATGCAAATTGTTTATACTATTTACTTATGATGAACTAATTCATCATAGTATAAAATTGTGCACTTTTTCAACGTGCAGTATACTCATAATACCTCATCAGTTAAATGATTATTGGAAGAAACATACCTTAACTTCTGGATTTTAATATTTTAAAAATCTATAAACATGTTTTTTCATTTTTAAAGTCATAGCAAGAAATAATTTATTTGAAAAAAGTGATTTTAACTAAACCAGTAAAGAAATCAGTTACAGAACCATGTAAAATCATATTCTTGATTGTGTCTTTTATATTAATGACTTAAAACATCTTCAACCTTTCTTTTCGCAATATTAATCATCTTACCTAAAATATGCATTGTTTGTTATTCTATATCTTTCATTATTATTTATAGCCACAAAATATTTTAACTTACCTCACCTTAAGGCTTACCTTAATAAGTGAATTCCTAGATTATATGAGGTATAGCCTTTTCTTTAAGAATTTAAAGTAACATATTGAAGAGTTTACTTTAGTGCTTTTCAATATGATACTAAACTTTTAACTAGGAAAGCTTTCAAAAATGACTAAACATACCAATAAATTTTACGGAGTATGATAAAAGTAAAAATTTGCAGTTTTCAGATTTCAAAGTAAATTTTAATTTTCTTACTGTCGTATTTAGTTTAGATATATTTCAGTGTTACACCTGTAAGTTGTAACATGACACTTTAATTTAGATTATTAAATATTATTTTTGATCTTCCTGGAAATAATTCTAAATATTTTAGCTGTGACATATGTATATATGTATGTGCGTTGTATAACTCGAAAACAATTAGCTGTTTAGTGGTTAGATTTCGTATTTAGGTTTGTTATAATATTCAGCTTGCGTACCTTTCCTTTTGATTGAAATCTGACTTTTATATAATTTTAAAGAACATTTCTTATGCAGAATATTATTAGTAATGTGATCTTAAAAAGGTCAACATAATAAAAAACTCAATGGGATTATCAATATAATAATCTCAACGTTCGATGAGTAAGTGGAAGGGATCTGCTTTAAGGTACTTGAGGCCATTATTTCGAAACACAATACAGCCAGAGATGTTTGTAACAGTTAAGGATAGGCATTAAGCAATAGGTCTCGGCCTCATTAATCCTCATGTAACAAAAATGTAGATGATAGCGCTCCAAACGAAAAAGAACATAATAATGCCAATATATGAACTTCTTATTACAAAACTAAGATTAAAAATGTGTATGTAACTTAAAAAAACGTATAAAGAAGTCAAGAAGTGAGACAATAAGAGCTTTTAGGGCCGTATACCAGTTTGGGTTATCCACCGAACATAGTTCAGTTGCCATGCCAAACGTGGGCGATATCGCCAAATTCTAGAACCCAATTTTCTGGCAAACCTTCATCTTGATGACAAAGCTAATATCTTCTAGAAATAATATATACCGTACTTTATTACTTTTTAATATTTTGATAGTTTAAAAATAATTTCATTAAATAGCAACCATATTTTATAATTATAACTAAATATTTTATAAACTTATAACCAAATATAACCAACAAATGCTTATATTTTTCTTCATTTGTACCTATTGCAAAACTTCGGCACTGTTAAGTTTAATAAACAGTACAAAAGTGCTTTTAAATACATTAAAACTCAAATTTAAATTTGTATTCATCTTAACAAAATTTCAAACCTTTCTTTTAAAAATATGTTTTGAAATTGGGTATAAACTTTATACAAAAAAAGTACAAATTGTAAACCTCATTTGGTAACATTTTGGCGATCACTTGTACAAAATTAGAGCCAAATACATGGCGAATGTCCCCCGGAACTAGGATTCTACTGATTTTAGAATTATTAAAACACGCTTATAAACTCCAATCTACAGAACTCTAACAAATTATTAATTTATATTGGTTTTTTTTTCATAACAGTGCCATAAAATAATAAAGTCGAAATAAGAATCTAATTCATCGGTAAAATTATTTGCATCGTGATGTACTACTCCCCTTTCTGTTAAAAAGAATTTTTCATTTTAGTTAAGTACTTACTATAAGCATAAATTTAGCATTTCCTTTCACTACTACAATCATTCTACTTCAGAAATAAACATTCCATATCAAATAGCCCCAACATTACAGAAGCCATAAGAAGTTTCGAAGTTATCACAATATTGGAAATGTGAGTTATTGATGATTTTAATTACACTCCAAATGGTGTTCTCATTAGTCAGACGAGAACGCATTTCGATACATAAACTACCGAACACAAACTGCGAAAGTTTGAAATGATTTTATAAAACTTTTCAGTGCTGAGATATGGAGTGCTTTTGCATTATACGTATTTGTAATGTTATCTCTATTAAAAGGCGTAAAAATTATGGATATTTCGCATTTGTTGGGAAATGCATAGGTGGAGTTTAATATAGAAACCTACAGGTACATTCATTAACGTACTTATATATTTATTCTTTATAAACTGAGAGCATCGGTGAAGCCCGAATAAATCCATAACATCACATATCTATCTATCTATCTATCTATCTATCTATCTATATATATATATATATATATGTATATATATATGTATATTTATATGTATATATATGTATATGTATATGTATATGTATATGTATATATATATATATATATATATATATATATATATATATATATATATATATATATATATATATATATATATATATATATATATATATATGTTATATATATATATATATATATATATATATATATATATATATATATATATATATATATGTATATATATGTATATATATATATATATATATATATATATATATATATATATATATATATATATATATATATATTATATATATATATATATATATATATATATATATACATATACATATATATACATATATATACATATATATACATATATATACATATATATATATATATATATATATATATATATATATATATATATATATATATATATATATATATATATATATGTATATAATGTTAGTTAACTTATTTCTGATAGTTATATTTTGGATATTCTATCTATTTTTCTTAGTTTGAAGTTATTTTATAAAAGAAATCAATAATAATTACGTAGCTTCCAAAAAACCTAATAACTAATAATTTGGGTTTTTATTCTTCTTTTTTGATTCAAAATATCTATTTTTATTACAACTGCTCAAATGAATAAAATAACTTTTATATGTAATTACATATTATTTAACTTATTAAAATGAGTAATAAATTAAATTAATTTAATTTATTACTGGTAATTTATTAAAGTTGAATTTTACAAATAAAATTTCGAGAATAAAATGTACTCAAGGTAAAAGAAAGCTGTGTATGTAAAAGGAAACACGATCTTATTACCTAAAATATGTAATGTTTTATTTCTTTTTATAGTATGTAATTAAACCAAAAAATTGCTGACAATGCATGTTTGAATAATTATTACCAAATAGTCAAGTACAATATTTTTAAATAAAATCCCTCTAATCTGTTGTTTTTTCAGCAAACAAATTATGCATAGCATTTAACTTTTTTGAGAGCACAGCTAGGGCGTTCAATCTGTCCTAGCTCATAATCCTTCTAAAAAATATATTCGAAATAATTTATTTTTTGTTGAAATTAATTTTTCAGATTCAGCAGAAGTAGTCATTAGAATGGTACAAATAATTAGCAACACTTTGTAGTTCCCCGAAAAGTAGTCCGTAACTTGGTTTCAGTAATAAATTGTAGAAAACTGCTGAAATCAGTCATAATAATGAAATTATTTCAATTTGCTTGCTTATTATGAGAGTCATATCAGCTTTATTAACATGTACGGCAAAGATTTACCTTTTATACAGAGTTTGTTGTAATGTAATTATGAATTTTACTTACGGTTAAATTCTTTATATTGAGCAAATTTAATTTTAATTAGGCAGTAATAAATCGCCATACTAATATCATATTTACACTGTATATAATCATTTTATGATAAAAATAATCCCAGAGTTAAGTCCCTTACGAATAGTAAAAAGAAATGATAATTTACTGTTAGAATTAACAGCGAACAATTTGACATTAAGTATAGAAATTCAACCATACTTTTGTAGTTGCATTTATATACTTACTGTTAAATTGTTTGCGATTAACTGAAAATTAAAGACTTTTGTTTTATTTAAATTATTAAAAGTATATTTACAATTTATATCTGATAATTTCATAAAAGAAGAAAGCTCTATAAGATATGTTATTGTGCTTGTACATGCTAAATGTATTGGTTGCTACTATTTTATAAAATAACAGATAGCCCTTCATACGACGGGGTCAGTAAAATTTTTAATTTTCCAGATAGGTAAAGAACCATACGAGGCATATAAAAAAATGATTTGTGATTTGGTTGCGAATTATCTGCTAGAAGTTCAATAATTTTTTTATCTTCATACTCCTCTAAAATCTCCCAATAGTGTGAATGCAGTTTGGAATCACGTTGAATTAATTTAGAAAGATAATTCAAACTTTTCTTAGCTATGATTAAATTATCGTTATATGATGGATAAAAGAGGTTTTAATATTGACAGGGATTATATGACGGTATATGTGAATCGATTGCAAACCGTGTGGTTATGTATTAAAGCCAAACATACAAAGGAACAAACTTTATAATTTTCAACGATATAAAATTTAAAAGTTAGATATTTATTAGTCCTTAAAATAGACTGCTAGACTTCTATGAAAAGAATTTATTGTTAATACCGGTAATAAAATTTTATTGTAGCTAAAAGTAATCGATGATTACATTTAATATTATCAAATGTGTAGCTAATCTATTATTTAAGCCAAAAATATAAAAGAAAATTATTTACATAATATCTAAGTGGAGTGATAAAACGTATGAAAATAATACAGACAAATTACATATTTAAATAATTTTAAATAAGAAATTCTTATGTGAGATGTTTAAAGGAATGACGTCGTAATGCTAAAAAAAATTTTTTTTTACCTATTTATGTGATAAATTTATGAATTTAATGTTCTTAACTGGGGAAAATACGGCTTGAAATAATGTCAATACACGCTTTTAAAGTGGGGCGGGGAGTAGAGGGGATTTTGAACTTTTAAAGACGACAATATTTTTCGCTACGATATAAAGCATATTTATACCAATTTATTTTAGAATCGGATCGATAGTTGAGGAGAATAAAAACTTTGTTCGCTTTGAATTTTGCGAAACCTAACTCATCAAGAATCCAATACTGATGCCTCTATCCATTCAAACTGCTACATAAATTCGAGGACAGGCGAACATATAACTTAGACTATTATTATTTAGGGGATACAATTCAACGTTTTATTTGACTTATGTGATATTTTATATAATTTTCAATCTATATGGTATTATTTTTTGAATAATTTATATTAACCGAAGAAATTATATAGGAAGCTCGAGTTACGAAGCAAATACATAGTTTCCATTTTGAAAACAAACTCTACAATATAATCTGCATATTGTAAGATGCATATCGAAATCGGTAGATTTTTCCACAACATTTATTATAACTAATTTATAGCAATCTTACTACATCTTCTCTTATAATTTATGCATAACCACACAATCAAAGAATATTACTCGGTAGGGGCATTAATTTCGCCTTAATATACATTCGAATCTAATATCGGCAAAAGAAAATATCGTTACTGATGTGAATCCCCATAAAAGTGCTTCATGCATTTTCATCACCTTTGGAGTGAATCTCAGTCTTAATTATGGAATATTGTAGAGGCCATCAACAAAATGCCTGTTCCGTGAGCTAAGTGGAGTGATAAAACGTATGAAAATAATACAGACAAATTACATATTTAAATAATTTTAAATAAGAAATTCTTATATGAGATGTTTAAAGGAATGACGTCGTAATTCTAAAAAATATTTTTTACCTATTTATGTGATAAATTTATGAATTTAATGGTTTTAACCGGGGAACATACGGCTAAGATAATGTCAATACAAGTTTTTAAAGCGGTGGGAGTAGAGGATTTCGAATTTTTAAAGACGACATATTTTTCGCTACGATATAAAGCATATTTATACCAATTTATTTTAGAATCGGATCGATAGTTGAGGAGAATAAAAACTTTGTTCGCTTTGAATTTTGCGAAACCTAACTCATCAAGAATCCAATACTGATGCCTCTATCCATTCAAACTGCTACATAAATTCGAGGACAGGCGAACATATAACTTAGACTATTATTATATAGGGGATACAATTCAACGTTTTATTTGACTTATGTGATATTTTATATAATTTTCAATCTATATGGTATTCTTTTTTTTTTTAATAATTTATATTAACCGAAGAAATATATAGGAAGCTTGAGTTACGAAGCAAATACATAGTTTTCATTTTGAAAACAAACTCTACAATATAATCTGCATATTGTAAGATGCATATCGAAATCGGTAGATTTTTCCACAACATTTATTATAACTAATTTATAGCAATCTTACTACATCTTCTCTTATAATTTATGCATAACCACACAATCAAAGAATATTACTCGGTAGGGGCATTAATTTCGCCTTAATATACATTCGAATCTAATATCGCCAAAAGAAAATATCGTTACTGATGTGAATCCCCATAAAAGTGCTTCATGCATTTTCATCACCTTTGGAGTGAATCTCAGTCTTAATTACGGAATATTGTAGAGGCCATCAACAAAATGCCTGTTCCGTGAGTGAACTTTACAAGTTATTAATTGCCTTGCCTTTAAAATTTAAGGAATACGTCTGCTTTGATGAGACTAACAGCCCCAGGAAGGTGATACACTCCTCATCTTAGAATCATTAACATAAATCAATGTGAAGAGATATCTAAGAATTTTTAATGGGTATAATAAAGGTGGCCGTTTTCGGTGAATTTAAATTACCCGCTTAAAATACAACATCGGTAAGTCTTGCATGGGGTTTTAACGTGATTTTGGCTTTAATCTTGCATTTCTTGGAAATTTAAATGTTGTAAAACAAACATCTTAATGCGTTCCTTTAAATCCTTACATTTTTACCAAATTGAAGATATGAATGACTTTCAGTCTACAATTTTAGTATCAAAACTATTGAAATATATGATATTGCTCTAATGTATTTTGAATAATAAAGTTTTATATCAAACTTTGTGTCTCGTAGATTTAGTGAAACGTTTCAGGCATGTGAGTATTTCTGTACAGCTCTTTTCCAAAATTATGAAAACTGATATCAAGTTTCTATGTAGCAAATCCGATATATAAACGCTTTTACCCATCATCAAACCACTAGCTTTTGGATAAAGCTTGTTACATCCAGTCTTGTGAACAATGAAGTTAATTTATCTTCTTATGTCATTTCCAATACAATCAGGAGGAAATGTGTAAAAATTAATAACAATTCATTAAAAAAAGTTTTAAGGGAGATGTACTACTACTATAAGAGTGTTAATACATCACTAATAATCTAAATTATCTACAGGATGCACTTAATTCGTATTTCAACAATCCTTGACCGTACGTAATAACTTTGAGCGTAATTATTTTTACTGGCAACGCATTCTTGTCATCAAGTCTTCTTATATATATATATATATATATATATATATATATATATATATATATATATATATATATATATATATATATGTGTGTGTGTGTGTGTGTGTGTAATATATCAAAATTTTTATACTTAAACTATCTCTTTAAAAACTTCCTCTCTAACATTTCGATTTGCTTAAAATCCATTTTCACAGCTACAAAATATCTTAATTAAAGGAGTGTCATCAACTTAACGTTCTTCCAATGCATTTCCCAGAGCTTTCTCTGCAATAAATGTAAATTTTTTTCCTTCACAGCATTTTCTAGATGTCACTGGCAAATAGTGTTCCCATCCGCTAAATTCTTGTTATAATGCCAAACAAAGTACTTTGACTGGGAAATATTTCGTCTATGTTTTGCTCTGGGTTTCACCCCTGTTCCAGCATGTGTTTCTATGTACATAAACCTGTTTACCGTTGACTGTTGAAGATGTCTGTTTAGAAGCTTCTCAATACAGATTTAAGTTGTTCTGAGAATTGATACATGAAATTTAACCAGACCAAAATCTATTGCTTAAAGCTGATTTTGTATGACTACGATTATCCATGTTAAAAACGGGATTCAAACCCATGATCTCTAGTGAATGCGTGTACCACTTCACCGATTCGACCACTCATTTCGTTAGGTTTGGGAACCTATGGTACATTTGTTTCTTAAACAATGGACAACTATTTTCAGCTATTACTTAAATTTGATTTCGAATAGGTACGAACACCTATGCAAGAAGTGGAATTTGACCCAAATGATCTTTATACCAAAATAAGTATGAATAATAATAATACGGTTTTAATCTTACGTTTGACTACAGATCATGTTCACAGGCCGTAAATTTAATGTACTTTTGAATGTTTTTAACCAAAATTTAATTCACCGAGATAAATCTTATAATCATTAACCTCTCCTTATGTAGCATTCTAGTGACCTTTTATTTACCTAGGATATGTACAACCAAATAACATGGAATATAACATAGAAGATTCATATAAAGTATGTTGAAAAAGTCATAGATATAGGTATTATAGGAGTTAATTTAACAGTAATTTATTTTTAAAGGATTATCAAATTTGAAAAATATGTAATTTTATTAAAATATCTGATTACATTATTCTTCATCAATTAGCCTTATCAATCATTTTTGTATTGTAAATTATTGATTCATAATTTTTTCTTCTTTTATCTATTATTCTCCTGTTAAGCCGAGAGGTAGAAAAAAATTCAGTAATGATTAGTAATGGCTCTTGGAGTCTAATCGATCGGTTTTGGAGCACTGCAGTAAATTTTGGTACTTGAGGGATAATTAGATAAATATCCTACTGATTAAATACGATACAAAAAAATTGAGAGGATATATGTCACGCCGGATTTCGAAGGCATGCATTAGCTTACCTATAGTCTGCACCCTAACCTATTCATAATTCATCCTGCTAATATATATTATGTAACAATATACTATGAAGTACTTATTGTAATTACTATAGAGTACTTATTGAAAATCATGAACCATAATGTAAACATTTCTTGTAGTTTAATGTAAAGTCTTTATATTTTACCACTTAATAGCGCACTTCTTAAAGACGTAAAGAAAACTAATAGCAAATTTACATACCAACATCTAAATGCGAGCTGATGCACCCCCTTTGAAATTCATATAAGATACTTATCGAAAGTACCATTAGATTAACAATTCTAATAATTTACAATAAAGTAATTTTATTCTCTTAATTTCATTAAGATCTGTGTTTAATATTTATTATACTTATAAATACAGTTATATAAGTATATTTTATTAGTAACAGTAACCATCAGAGCATTAGAAATAGTCATATTTCTTAATTTTGTTCCATATTTTCAACATAACTTTGCAGTTCATTCGATAGGAATCTACTACGTAAAGACAAATTAGGTTCAAATATTCATTACAACACCATAATTCTAAGCTATGCATTATTTATTTACCAACAGCTTGCACACTAACCAATACAATCTGCTTCCTGTTAATATAACTCATGAAATACATATAAAATAGTAATTAGGAATCATTTAACACTATGTAAACATTTCTAATAGTTTACTGGAAAGTTGTTTATGCCATTCAAATTAATAGAAATCTGCTTTTAATTATTTAAATACTCATATCTATTAATGTACAAATATATTCCATTAGTAATAGTAATAAGCTCTGCTTCTTAAATCGTCATAATTTCTAAACTTTTTCTGCCGTTCTCTTCTAGCATTCCTTTGAAGTTCGGCCGACGGAGAGAAACTATCAGTAATGTTTAGTAATTTAGTAATGTCGCGTAAAAGCGTCTGAAACCTTCCTAATCTTGAAGCAGATAAGATTCATAATTCGAACACATAACTGCGATCAAAGAATATCAAGTTCCCCTTTCCCAGCTACGTTAATTTCGTTTTAATATGCATCCAGACGCATTATCTCTGTCCCGTCGAAAAGAAGGTAAATCATTAGCAGCGATGTGAATGTCCCGTAAACTAACTACCTCATGCATTTTCATCAATCGTGAAGTGACTATCTCTTCGTCCTAATTACTGAGTTTTGAGTACGTCGTATACGCGCCAGAGGAGATCAGGAAATTATTAATGAAGTAATGTTAAAAATATTTAAGGTATTAGCCAGATCTTGGCTTAAGAATATGAAATGCTGGTTTCGTTTTCGTTTTTCAGCTTTTGCCCTAAATCAATAAAGTGTGAATGGAATGGATTATTCTAAACGCGGTGTGTTTCAGAAAGATTCAGATCACGCAGTTGTTTGGAAAACTTCACTGATTTCAATTCGGAGTTAATAGGAAAATACGTAAACACATGATTATTCTTTATAATGAAACATATTGGAAAAGTTGCCGAACGATGGCCGATTGGTTAGGGTGCTGGCCTTCGGTACCGGAGTTCGTGGGTTCGAATCCCACTGCGGCATGGATGTTCGTAGCCCTTCGGAATCGGCTTTAAGCTGTAGGTCCAGGTGTCATTAGCCTCGTGTTGCAAAAAGTAGACTGTAGCACCCCAAATCAAACCCCAAACCTATATTGGAAGAATTTAAAATAAATATAATGATTAAGCTTTATTGATTACTAGTATATAGCCCGTCATATGACGGGATCTGTAAAACTTTTAATTTTCCAGAATTGTAAAGTACCCTATGATGGAGGTAACAAATGGTTTGTTTTTTGGTTGAGAATCATCTGGTACATGTTCAACAATTTGTTTTTCTTCATACTCCTTAAAAGCATCCCGATACTGTAAATGCAGGTTAGAATCACGTAGAATTCATTTGGAAAGATAATTCAAAGTTTACTTAGATATATCGAAATTATTGTTAAGTTCTTTCCAATTTTCTGCTACAATAATTAATGAAAGTAAATGAATGAAATTATCATTTCCTCTACTGGAGGTAGATAGAATTTGTTGTCAATATCAGTGATAAAACTTTCATTGCGACAAAAAGTAGTCGATGATTAAATTTAAAATTATCACATACGTACCTAATCTATTATTTAAGCCAAATATAAAAGAAAATTATTTGCGTAATATCTAAGTTCAGTGAGGAAATTTTGAAAATAATACAGACGATATTTAAATAATTTAAACTAAGAAATGATAAGCTGAGATGGTTTAAGGAATGAAGCCATAATACTAGAAATTTTTTTTTATTTTTACCTATTTATGTGATAAATTGATAAATTTAAACATCTCCTAACCGAGAAAAATAGGGCTTGAAATAATGGCTTTAAATGCTAGAAAAATGAGAAGGGGTGGATTTGCTAATCCTAACTCATCAAAATCCAATATGAATGACTGTAT
>CM063498.1:93489593-93504593 GCA_032207245.1 Pardosa pseudoannulata | reverse complement strand
CGACAATGTGCCGATATGCTATAAGAAGATATAAAAATGGAAAACCAATTAACCTCAAAATATCTTTTGGAATTTGTAAAGGAGAAAATATTATTCATATCAAATAGGAGTTATTTTCTTCTTGTATTCTGTAAATTATATTAATATGAAGGATATACTTTACTTTATACCATTATGAATGTTATTTTTTAAATTTTTCTTTTTTATCACTTTTATTTCGCTTTAATTTAATATTAACAGACACTTTAGAAGATTCTTATTACATAATAAACTGATAATGTATATACTTTAACTTATAATATTCATATTTCAAACGTTATCTTCGAAGTAATTGGATTTTATTTAATTTTTTGGTACGCAGTCTGTTACGTTACTTATAAAAACACTTATTTAAATGATAAATTTGAATAATTGGTTCAAGCTTAGAGTACTATTAAAGAACTTGATAAGAAAGTAATTAGAAAAATTGTAGACTATTTTAGGTTATGATGAATCGATAAAATATAATGAAGATTAAAATGTACTATATCCTCTTTAACCATCAATGCTATACTTCATTAAGGAAAACATTACGACACCTTGAGAAAAGAAGGCACAAATGGAAAATATTTCAATACTTTCAGTGAAATTTATTGAGTGTGTTTAATATCTGGCTGTAAAATTATCCAAAAGAAAATTCTGCTTGAAAAGATAGTAAACAGATGCAACACATCTGTCATTCAAACTCATTATAGTGCATGCCTTTCCCAATTTAGAAACTTTTGGGCAGCAATATTTTAACAAATTCATTATGCTGATGTGATTTCATAGTGAACATATACTCAATGTCTATGTGCTTTTAGACTCTACTTTTACACTTGTCATCGTTTAAAATTAATTTTCTGCTTAGTTTCACCATAAGCGAGTAAAGATTATGAAAGGTTCGCTGAATAGCCTCTCTGAAGATAAGAATTATTTGAAGGAGCAAATTTGGGGAATTTATGGTGTAAAATTTAATGAGCGTTTTAAACTTTTTTTAAGTATCCCGGGAGACAATGCTTTGCTTTAGCCTTAAATATAGGAGATTATTTTTTAAAATTTTATTAAAATGGGTTATTAATGAGAAAATTTTATATTTATGATAAAATATAGAGAAAATTATCATTTCCTTACTTTGAAATTACAAAAAGTTAAAATCAGAGTATCGTATCAAAATAGTTAACGAGAATTATATGTGTTGATCCATTGCACTAATGGGGAATGTTGAACTTGTATATTTATATTTTCTTCTTCGTAATTCAGTCAAATCTATAGTACTAGCATATGTAGCTGTTGAACTTAAAACAAAAGGTACAAAGCTGCTTGAGGGTACCGTTTTTGCTTATTAATTTATAAAAGTTGGAATCTTCTATTCCAATACCCACGACCACGGTCGACCTCAGGAACTTGTTTTCACATAGTGTCATCAATTTGAGCAGGAAGAAATTTTATTTTTAGGTTTGTAACATTTTCTTAGCATGCATTAGATGATTATCTTTTGCGGCCGCTCTTTTAATAGAATAAAACTTCTGTTGTTTAGTCAGCGCTTGAAAGAAGGCGTAGTAAATTGAAGCTCCACTTTGATATTGGAATGGACACAGGGACTTTGGAGTATTCCTTCATGTTATGTGCTATTTTCACATGTATCATTATATGTTTTAGTAATAAAGTATGATTTAAAAACGTAAAAAAAATATTTTTTTCAACATTCACCACCAGTGCATGGAGATTGGCGACATTCACCGGTGATAGTCCGAATATATAAGAATATAATAAAATATTCGGTTCTTCACCGATGTATTTGGTGTATGTCGACATTCACCGGTGAATGACGACATTCTCCAATTTCGGGCATTCACAGTAACATACATAATATATATATATATATATATATATATATATATATATATATATATATATATATATATAATATATATATATATATATATATATATATATATATATATATATATATATATATATATATATATATATATATATATATATATATATATATATATATATATATATATATATATATTATATATATATATATATATATATATATATATATATATATATATATATATGTATATATATATATATATATATATATATATATATATATATATATATATATATATATATATATATATATATATATATATATATATATATATATATATATATATGTATATATATATAATATATATATATATATATATATATATATATATATATATATATATATATATATATATATATATATATATATATATATATATATATATATATATATAATTACACAAAAATATACGTAATGTTCTAGCTATGAAAGTTTTTTCATTTCGAAAGTCTTATTTTGTTACATGCTTACTAATTTACTGATTGAATGGACTGTAAAATAGAAACAAAAGAGAACTTTATGGAAATCTTTAAATAATACTGATAAGTATTATTTATAATCGATCCTCGTTCAATACGAGAGTGCAGTACTACAGTAAAACAGACTTGGAGTAGAAGCATAACTATGACAAATCCTTAACACAGGTCTTCTATGAATAACACAACTGCGTTTGGACACTGCCACATTTACAGGGCGAAATAATGTTTTGGGCACGGAACCATCTGGAAGGTATCAAATTCTAAATTTCGCTAAATTGGTGATTTTGGCAACAAATTAATCTTCAAAAATGTCGCCAAAGAGCCAATGCTTCGACAATATGCCGATATAATATAAGAAGTCATAAAAATGGAAAACCAGTTAATCTCAAAATATCTTTAGGAATTTGTAAATGAGAAAATATTATTCATATTAAATAGGAGTTATTTTCATCTTGTATTCTGTAAATTATGTTAATATGAAGGATATACTTTACTTTATACCGTTATGAATGTTATTTTTTTTAAATTTTTCTTTTTTATCACTTTATTTCGTTTTAATTTGAAATTAACTGACACTTTAGAAGATTCTTATTACATAATAAACTGGTAATTTATATCTTTAGTTTATAATGTTCATATTTCATATTCTTCGAAGTAATTGGATTTTATTTAATTTTTTGGTACGCATTCTGCTACGTTACTTATAAAAACACTTATTTAAATGGTAAAATTGAATAATTGGTTCGAGGTTAGAGTATGATTAAAGAATTTTTTTAGAATTTCATTAGAAAAATTGTAGACTATTTTAGGTTATGATGAATCGATAAAATATGAAGAAGATTTTAAATCACGAAAGGTACTATATCCTCTTAAATCATCAATGATATACTTCATTGAGGAAAACTTTACGACACCTTGAGAAAAGAAGGTATATGAAATATATTTCAATGAAAAATATTTCAATACCTTCAGTGAAATTTATTCATATAAAATCTGGCTGTAAAATTATCCAAAAGAAAATACTGCTTGAAGAGACAGTAAACAGATGCAACACATCTGTCATTCAAACTGATTATAGTGCATGCCTTTCCCAATTTAGAAACTTTTGCGCAGCAATATTTTAACAAATTCATTACGCTGATGTGATTTCGTAGTGAGCATATACTCAATGTCTATGTGCTTTTAGTCTCTACTTTTACACTTGTCATCGTTTAAAATTAATTTTCTGCTTAGTTTCACCATAAGCGAGTAAAGATTGTGAAAGGTTCGCTGAATAGCCTCTCTGAAGATAAGAATTATTTGAAGGAGCAAATTTGGGGAATTTATGGTGTAAAATTTAATGAGCGTTGATAACTTTTTTAAGTATCCCGGGAGACAATGCTTTGCTTTAGCCTTAAATATAGGAGATTATTTTTTAAAATTTTATTAAAATAGTTATTAATAAGAAAATTTTATATTTATGGTAAAATGTAGAGAAAATTATCATTTGATTACTTTGAAACTACAAAAAATTAAAATTAGAGTATCTTATCAAAATAGTTAACAACAATTATATGTGTTGATCTATTACCCTTTGAAACAACTTCATTTATTTTTAATACAAAATCAGTTATTGTTCTCGAGAAGATAAACTATTTGTGCTGGAAGGCAACATCAAATTCCGAAAACAACTTAGAAAAGGTTTCTGCTTTGCCTACGTTACTTTACGCTAATAAGAAAAAGTAAGTAGACAGTTGTTTCGCTACTTCGATAAAGTAGCGTGAGTTTCAGTCTCAATAGCTAAATCGGCAAAATCAACGATCTACTGACCAGATAGTTCCCGAATCCATGCTTGAGCCTACGAAAAATCAACCATGTATTTTTAATGACAGCTGGGGCACGTAAATACATGACCGCTTTGTCCTCCAAATTTCGAAACTATACATAAAGAGGTGGCAGGTGATACCTGGGAAGGTAGGTCCTTCTGCTTAGTCCCTGAATCTAAATGTGAGGACCCAGTTACACAAAGTCGTTCTTTCAGACTAGATGTGCTCTTAAAAATGGAAGGCACATCCCAACACTTAAATTACAAAAATAATACCATACACTCACCTTAATTTAAAATGAAAAATATAAGATTTACGAGTTGAGTATTGAAGAATGAGAAATTTTTATAAACATACACAGATTTTGTTTTTAATATACAGTGGTAAGTTTAAGAATGCAATTTTAGCAAAAGTGTAAATATTAGTTTACGGTGTATCGGAAGAAGTGATGATATAAATATTGTGATACTTATTGATCCCCAGTCAACTACAAAAGCTATAGCTTACATATTTAAGTAGCCCCTGGCTCGTGTTCTTGGCCACATCAGCAACAACAAGAGTAGTAGTATGGCAGTAGTAAGTGTCCATTTTTGAAAGCTCTAATTTCTTATGTAATAAGCTAGCTGATAGCTCGAAGCATCTCAAACAGCTTCTTCTGCTTTACTTATTGTGTCTTTGCACCCAGCCATTATTACTTGCAGCTCGGTATACAGAAAACCCAAATGTAAGTTTTAGTAAATATGTATTGGAAATGATAACAAAAAATAAAATTTGTTACCACTGACACACTTAAAATACATTTATTGAAAACTAGAGTATACTTATTTTATAACCTATACAGAAGGAAGAAGGTTTTAGAAGCTAGGAATTTTACACCTTCGCAAACATCTATGTTCATATTCATGGCAATTTGTAATGCTGAATTCAGATGAAACATGATCTAAACCTAAAACCCATTGGATTCTAACTGATATCCTTTATCGGATAATATTTACATTCCATTGAGAAAAAAAGGCACAAATGCAAAATTTTCTTTAGATTTAGTGGAATTTAATAAGTTTGTCTAATATGTAGATGTAAGCATTATTCGCAGAAACTTCTGCTTGAAAAGACAATAAACAGATGCATCATATCTTTCATTTAAACTGATTATAGTGCATGTCTCTCACAATTTAGAAACTTTTGCGCAGCAATATTTTAACAGATTCATTACGCTGATGTGATTTCATAGAGAAAATATACTCAAAGTCTGTGCACTTTTAGACTCTACTTCTACACTTGTCATAGTTTAAAATTAATTTTCTGCTCAGTTTAACCGTAAGTGAGTGAAGATTATAAAAGGTTCGCTGAATAGCATCTCTAAAGATAAGGACTGTTTGAAGGAGCATATTTTGGGAATTTATGGTGTAAAATTTAATGGATAACTTTTTTTAAGTATCCTGAGAGACAATTCTTTGCTTTAGCCTTACATGTGAGACAAAGTCTTTTTCATTTAATGAAAATACTTTTAGAATAAAAGTTTTTAATGTTGAAGAAAATGATACAAAATGTAAAAATTTAATTCCTGCTACTAATTTGAAATTTGGAAGAGCTAAGACAGAACTATATTTAATCAAAACAATATATTGTTATTGTCATCACAAACAATAAGTGAGTCGATCGCACAAGAGGTATTATTGTTTGATTTTATCCTGGGATCATCCCACAAGTTCAGAACTTCTGTTTTTATGGCATAAAACTGACTGATGTTAAAAATACCGAATGGAGGAGTTAGAAATAATCAATTTTAATTTACAAAAATAAAACCATACATCAAGATTAATTTAAAATGAAAAAAAGTAAGATTCACGATTTCAGTGACGGAGAATTATAAATTATTCTAAACATACACATATTACGATTTTAGTACACAGTACTGAGAATAAAAATGTAACTTTAGAAAATGTGAAAATATTACTTTACGGTTTATAGGAAGGTGTGATGATCTAAATATTGTGGTATTTGTTTGATTCACTGTGCACTATAAAAGCTGCCACTTCCATATTGCCATTTAACAAGGATCCAATCCATAGCTGCAAACTTGCAATTGATGCTTTGATGAATAGATGGCGAAATGTTGTCCTGCAATGGATCGCGAGTCACTGCGGAATCACAAGAAATGAAATTGCAGAATCCCTGGCTCCAACCTCCCACAGCCTTATTCACCTGTTCACTATCACAGTTTGAAAAGAGTCATCAATGACTTAAAGTGCATCTTAGACGGGTTTTCAGGGATTTGGTGGTGGGAAAGTGTTGGAGTCACTTAATGGAAAATCCCATCCCTCGTGACGTGTCTAGAGCTGTTAGTGTCGCTAACTTTAGAATTAAAACTGGATGCTAGACTTAAAGTGGATCTTAGAGGGGCTTTCAGGGATTTGTTAGAGGAAAACTGTTGGAGTCACTTGATAGAAAATCCCATCCCTCGTGACCTGCCCAGAGCTGTAGGTATCGTTTAGAATTAAAACAGGACATGACTACCTTTTAAAACATTTGTACAGATTTGGCTTGGCAGACCCCCCGACTTGCCTAGTAAGCAGGGCCTTTGACATGTATGAAGATCACATGATCACTTGATCACTTGCTCCGGTCTTAGTGACGTAGCACCAGTCAGTTCTGCTAAAACAATTTCTCTGTTTGTATGTCTTAACTCTATTGGGCTGCCCTCCACAGACTAATGGCAGTCATGCCTAAAAAAAAGTTTACGGTGTTAAATATATTACAGTTTAATTTTTCCATATACTATATCAACACAGAGCTTAAGTGACCAAGTTTATGCTGAGAGAAGTACTTTTTTCTTGGTAAGTGTCACTAAAAAACAGAGCAATAGAATTTCTTTATATAAGGCAGAGGAGGGGTTATCTAAACTACGACGGGTTGTCCTTTTATAGTGAGAAACATCTGGAGAAACTACGCCCATCTGTGCAAAATAGTCAATGCCAGCTGGACGATCTGACTGCGATGAATAGCTACTTATATGCGCTTCCTTTGTATTCTGGGCAGAATCTACTTAATAGAATTATTCAAATCCAATTTTAGGTTAAAAAAATTCTTTCGTCAATACTAATCATCATTGTAAATTATAGCTTAAATTGAAACGCGATTTTTAAAATTTTAATTAGTTTTAAATTATTTTTAACACACTAGTCTATTATCATCAAGAAGAAGTTTCGATTTCTTAAACTGATAAAATTCAGTATTTCCCTCTAGTCTATACTTCAGGTGCAACTTATTAAATCAAAACCATGTGTTTCATTCACGTCTTATATACAATAAAGAGTAAATTTTCTTTACAGTATGACATAAACGAACACACATTAATATTCTAAGCAAACATACTATCGGGCAGATAATCCAGAAAGGACATGCCTAATATATATTCCTTTGGATATTAAGATTTAGATTATATGATATTTGAATCTAATATCTTTAATATATAACACTGAACCCTCATGAGAATCGGGTTTCATATGTTTCTTACTAGTTTCGAATTGTGTGTTTACCTCAACTCAAATTTTAATATTATTTCATTTATCTGATATGCAGTATGAGCGTAAGGAAATTTAAATTAATAAATGCAAAACAATATATAGCCTAAAGTAGATGACGTATTATTTAAAAAACTTGTGAGTCTTAACTAAGTTTTCCTTAAAAGTCATTTTATTGGCAGAAGGACAATTTATAACAAGAACAAGAAGCTTTAACTGTTGCAGTTTATTGATTATTAGTTTATCGAATTCAGCTAGAAGGGATAAAAGAGAAATGAAAGATTTGTCAGTTGTTTATCACTTGTTCTGATTTTGATATTTGTTTAGAAACGAAAGATCATTTATTTATACAAATAATTTGTAACTTTTTAAGAAATAATATAAAGTTTAACTCGCTTAGATCATGATATTTAGCTTTAAGAATATTATTTGTTTCCCAATTGGATGTATGGTGGGCAGGTTAAGAATAGTTACAGGGTTTAAGAATAGTTGTATAACCGGTATGTACTGCAAGAAGAAGTTTTTGAAGAGCTGCGAACATCAGTCCTAGCAATTGCAATTTAAATTGCAACCGATTTTTTAAAAATCGGTTTTCTTGCTTTTAAACACTCTTTACATTAAAAACTACTTATTTGTAACTTTCTACTAAGAAATATATGGTTTAACTGGTTTAGATCATGATATTTAGCTTTAAGAATTTTATTTCTTTACCAATGTGATGTATGGTGTGTATGCTACTACTATTTATAGGGGTTAGGAATTGTTGCACAAACAGTATGTACTGCAAGATGTTCTTAAAGAGCTGCAAACATCAGTTCCAGCAATTGTAATTTAAATTACAACCATTATTTAAAAAATCAGTTTTCTTGCTATTAAACACTCTTTATATTAACAATTACTTATTTGTAACTTTCTACGAAGAAATATAAGGTTTTAACTTGCTTAGATCAAGATATTTGGCATTAAGAATTTTATTTGTTTACCAATGGGATGTATGGTGTGCAGGTTAAGACTAGTTACAGGGTTTAGGAATAGTTATATAACCAGTATGTACTGCAAGATGTTCTTAAAGAGCTGCAAACATCAGTTCCAGCAATTGTAATTTAAATTACAACCATTATTTAAAAAATCAGTTTTCTTGCTATTAAACACTCTTTATATTAACAATTACTTATTTGTAACTTTCTACGAAGAAATATAAGGTTTAACTTGCTTAGATCAAGATATTTGGCATTAAGAATTTTATTTGTTTACCAATGGGATGTATGGTGTGCATGTTAAGACTAATTACAGGGTTTATGAATAGTTGCGTAACCAGTATGTACTGCAAGAAGAAGATTTTAAAGAGATGCGAACACCAGTCCCAGCAATTGTAATTTAAATTACAACCAATTTTTTTAAAAAATCAGTTTTCTTGCAATTAAACACTCTTTACATTAACAATTATTTATTTGTAACTTTCTATGAGGAAATATAGGTTTAACTTGCTTAGATCATGATATTTGTCATTAAGAATTTTATTTGGTTACCAATGGGATGTACGGTGTGCAGGTTAAGACTAGTTACAGGGTTTAGGAATAGTTGCATAACCAGTATTTACTACAAGAAAAAGTTTTTAAAGAGCTGTGAACATCAGTTCCAGCAATTGTAATTTAAATTACAACCATTATTTAAAAAATCAGTTTTCTTGCTATTAAACACTCTTTATATTAACAATTACTTATTTGTAACTTTCTACGAAGAAATATAAGGTTTAACTTGCTTAGATCAAGATATTTGGCATTAAGAATTTTATTTGTTTACCAATGGGATGTATGGTGTGAATGTTAAGACTAATTACAGGGTTTATGAATAGTTGCGTAACCAGTATGTACTGCAAGAAGAAGATTTTAAAGAGATGCGAACACCAGTCCCAGCAATTGTAATTTAAATTACAACCAATTTTTTTAAAAATCAGTTTTCTTGCTATTAAACACTCTTTACATTAACAATTATTTATTTGTAACTTTCTATGAGGAAATATAGGTTTAACTTGCTTAGATCATGATATTTGTCATTAAGAATTTTATTTTGTTACCAATGGGATGTACGGTGTGCAGGTTAAGACTAGTTACAAGGTTTAGGAATAGTTGCATAACCAGTATGTACTACAAGAAAAAGTTTTTAAAGAGCTGTGAACATCAGTTCCAGCAATTGTAATTTAAATTACAAACAATTTTTTAAAAATCAATTTTCTTGCTTTCAAACACTCTTTACATTAACAATTACTTATTTGTAACTTTCTACGAAGAAATATAAGGTTTAACTTGCTTAGATCATGATATTTGGCATTAAGAATTTTATTTGTTTACCAATGGGATGTATGGTGTGCATGTTAAGACTAATTACAGGGTTTAGGAATAGTTGCATAACCAGTATGTACTGCAAGAAGTTTTTAAGGAGCTACGAACATCAGTTCTAGCAATTGTAATTTAAATTACAACGAATTTTTTAAAGATCAGTTTTCTTGCCATTCAACACTCTTTACATGAACAATTACTTATTCTAAGCATTTTACTACGACGTTTTGCATTTTCTATCAACTGGTAACGCAATAAATGTGTATAGAGTTACGTTCAGAATGTTTTCATAGTTTAGGGATAGATGAATGCATACTGTGCTGTTCTTCTACACGGAAATTAGTGAGTTTCAAAAATACTAAAGGCACGGATGGCCGTATTTGTGTGAAATCGGCTTTTCGAAGTAGATTCCAGTCTCGTTGTACTATATGTAAAATGTAAGTACTATGTCCTAGTACACGTGTAATTATGTGTAAAATGTAACACTCGGAACAAAATATTTTGTATAATTTTTTAATTAATATAAATTTTTACCAATTCTCCCTCAAGCATGTTAGAGGAAGGTCATCTTGTACCAGGTATTGAATCTACGCTTAATAAATTTTGACTATACTCAGCTTTGTTTCGCAACCCCGTACATGTCTTTCCTTATTTATCGATTATAGAAAACTTGCATAAAAATTAATAAAAAATTTAATTTCTAATAAAAATGTTTTAATTTCTTTTTACACTTTAGTAGTGCCTTTTGAAATCTCTCCTTATCTTAATTTTATGTCTATTATATGATGATATTATGAATATTATAGTATGATATTTCTTTCACTGATCGATATTATGTTTTTTTCTTTATCTATTCCATTGTACTCACTGTCAATATTTATGCTGCACTGAAAGAAATCGCAAAGCTTGTGGTATAGGTCTGAAAAGTTCAGTTGTTAAAAGATTTCCTGCTGTCTTGTGTTACTTTGCTAAATTGCTTATCTGTTGCTGGTATCAGTTTCTTTCATAATATTTTTATTATAGCTTTATATTGAAAAAAAATATAGGAACTCGTTTTACTGTGTATAAACTGTAAGTACTATGTCCCAGTCCACGTGTACTGTGTGTAAAATGTAACACTCGCAACCCAATATTTTCGTATAATTTTTTAATTAATATAAAATTTTACCAGTTCTCCCTCAAGCATGTTAGAGGAAGGTCATCTTGTACCAGGTATTGAATCTACGCTTAATAAATTTTGGCTATACTCAGCATTGTTTCGCAACCCCGTACATGTCTTTCCTTATTTATCGATTATAGAAAAATTGCATAAAAAATTAATATAAAATTAAATTTTTAATAAAAATGTTTTAATTTCTTTCTACACTTTAGTACTTTTTGAAATCTCTCCTTATCTTAATTTTATGACTATTATATGATGATATTATGAATATTATAGTATGAGATTTCTTTCACTGATCGATATTATGTTCTTTTTCTTTATCTATTCCATTGTATGCACTCCTAATATTTATGCTGCACTGAAAGAAATCGCAAAGTTTGAGGTATAGGTCTGAAAAGTTCAGTTGCTAAAAGATTTCCTGTTGTCTTGTGTTACTTTGCTAAATTGCTCATCTGTTGCTAGTATTAACTTCTTTCACAATATTTTTATTAACACTTTATATTGAAACAAATATAGAAACTCGTTTTACTCTGTGTAAATTGTAAGTACTATGTCCCAGTCCACTTGTACTGTGTGTAAAATGTAACACTCGAACCCAATATTTCGTTTAATTTTTTAATTAATATAAATTTTTGCCAGTTCTTACCCAAGCATGTTAGAGGAAGTTTATCTTTTATATTATTGAATCTATGCTTAATAAATTTTGGCCATACTCAGCATTGTTTCGCAACCCCGTACCTGTCTTTTCTTATTTATCGTTTATAGAAAAATTGCATAAAAAATTAATATGAAACTAAATTTCTAATAAAAATCTTTTAATTTCTTTCTACACTTTAGTACCTTTTGAAATCTCTCCTTATCTTAATTTTATGACTATTATATGATGATATTATGAATATTATAGTATATTTCTTTTACTGATCGATATTATGTTTTTTTCTTTATTCCATTGTACTCACTGTCAATATTTATGCTGCACTGAAGAATTCGCAAAGCTTGAGGTATAGGTCTGAAAAGTTCAGTTGCTAAAAGATTTCCTGTTGTCTTGTGTTACTTTGCTAAATTGCTTATCTGTTGCTGGTATCAGTTTCTCTCATAATATTTTTATTAATACTTTATATTGAAACAAATATAGAAACTCGTTTTACTATGTGTAAATTGTAAGTACTATGTCCCAGTCCACGTGTACTGTGTGTAAAATGTAACACTCGCAACCCAATATTTCGTATAATTTTTTAACTAATATAAGTTTTTGCCAGTTTACACCTAAGAATGTTAGAGGAAAGTCATATTGCATCATTTATTGAATCTATACTTCATAAATTTTGGCCATATTCAGCATTGTTTCGGAACCCAGTACCTGTCTTTTCTTATTTATCGATTATTCAAAATTCCCTAAAAAAATAATATAAAATTAAATTTCAAGAAAAAATTGTTTTAATTTCTTTCTGCACTTTAATACCTATTGAATTAAGATTTAATTAAAAAATTAAGATTTTTTTTCACTGACCGATATTAGGTTATTATTGTTTATCCATTTCATTGTACTCACTCAAAATACTTATGCTATACTGAAAGAAATCGCAAAGCTGGAGCTATAGGTCTTAAAAGTTCAGTTGTCAAAATATTTTCTATTGTCTTGTACTTTGCTAAATTGCTTATCTATTGCTGGTTTCAATTTCTTTCATAATATTTTTATCAATACTTTATATTGAATCAAATGTAGAAAAAATAATGTAGATTGTTGAGCATAAAAATATTGCTAACATTAATAACTTTCAGTTGATAGTAAAATGTGTATTTTTAAACACAAGCAGGTATTGAATATAAATGTTCTTGAACATACTTCTATTTCATCAAAAATAATTTTTATCAAGATAGTGTAATCCAATGACTAATTCATTTCTAATAAAGTACAAAGTGTCAACTTAGAGCTGTACACCTTAAATTACCTCTTAATGTAGTATGTTGTTAGCACATGCTGACTTTCACAGCATAATTTTACTGAATATACATATGTTGTAATATTAATGTTTAGCATGTGATATTACGGTTGACAGTATTTTAAACTGACGTGTTGCATATTAGATTAAAATAGATCTATTTCAGGGAAGAAATATATCACTTACTCTCCAAAACGTTTCTGTTTTTAAAGAATAACTGGATTCAAAAAGAATTATTAAACCAGCTTGATCCAATGAGGTAATAAAATAAATCATTACTACAGTTTTATCTAAAAAACAAGTCTCCTATTTTCTTGCTTCTGCGAATGTTCTGGTGTACGACTGCGTGACTTCTCCACGTAATTTACAGACTCCTAAATTGTAGGGTTCTATGTGAGTTATGAATGTCACAATTCTTGACACCGTTTCATGACATTAACCATGAATTTCCCCGCGCTTAGTCCAGAAATTGTGCGAATAAACGGGCCCTTTAGTTCGGAACGATCTTTCACACGGTTTTGACGTACAAATTTGTAGTTCGTGGAACGGCTTCATATAAGAAATGAACTCACTGTCCGCATTTAACAAGCCGAAGCACTATATAATTTCAGAACTTGTAAGCCTATTCTATAAATTTGTAGGCTTATTTTCATATGGATACCAGGTATTCGAAAAGAAATTTAATTTCTACCTGATAAACTTGTATTTTCTTAAATCCTATCATGAGGCATCTATATTCCCATTTAATCTCTTTATTTGTCCAATTTTGTATATGTTTTAATTTATATTTATCGCAACCCTTCTTAACACACTGAAGACAAGCGCGAAGACGGTGAGGACTGAGGATTATAAAAACATTCCTCAAAAAATCACCCAGTAGAAATAAACTTCCCAAATTTTCAGTAGCTCTCTTACAGGTCTTGTAAACCCCAATCGCATGCATTTTTGCAGCTTTCTCTGAACATATTTCTCAGAATACTTTTATTCAATTACTAGAGACCCAGTGTTTGCTCATACAGCTTTGCATATTTATTTAGTTTTATGGTTGGTAGAGAAAACTTATTAAAGGTACATCGTTATTTAATTAACCTATATTGTACCACACCAACTAAATATTTCTGAAAGTTATTAAAACTTAATCCATATCATTAATATGGTGTAACTAAGTATATAAAACCAAAATTTTAAATTTTTTATGCAATTGTCTGTCCTATAAATAGAACAATGGTCCATTACATTACTAAACAAATATCACTTATATTGCATTAGGCTGATTCATAGATGAAATTTGGGGAAACAGTCAAAACAAAGTCCAACATTACATTTTAAGCATACTGTTGTAGGTTTTCTCTTGCAGTTATTGAACTGGCAGTAAGAGTAAGTTTATCTTGCAAAAATTCTCCAGTTTCCTGAATAGAATAGACATCTATTTACCTCTTGTTGTGTCCAGGTGTGTGAACAGGTGTTTGAACTGGTTTTCATTGAAAGATAAGAAAAGAATGTGTGCTATCAATGCAATATCGAATTGATAGAAAAATAATCAGGATTGGACCGTCGTCTTAATTTTAGGGCACCTTTTTTTTACTTACAAAATACGCATGTAAAATATATTTTTCAACAAAAACTTTTAGCTACATTATTAGCTCTGATTTTAAACTAAAAGTAACCCCCACAATGTGTAAATAATAATAATAATAATAAATATAAAATTAACGATTAAAAAATGACAATTTTTAAGAGGTTGCTGAAAATAAATTTTACAATAAAATATAATTTAATTTCTCAGTTTTTTTGTTACTATGCTAAAATGTGTCTATTTTAAAG
>CM063498.1:93477093-93479593 GCA_032207245.1 Pardosa pseudoannulata | reverse complement strand
TGTTAGCTTT
Source organism: Pardosa pseudoannulata (assembly GCA_032207245.1). Lineage (NCBI taxonomy): Eukaryota > Metazoa > Arthropoda > Arachnida > Araneae > Lycosidae > Pardosa > Pardosa pseudoannulata. Next base: position 93,479,583 of record CM063498.1, on the reverse strand, counting down.
TCCTATCTATATGTACATTGAAAATATTTTACAGTTATAAAAGACAAAAATGACAAATATTTCCCTAGTATGAGTAAATAAAAATAATGGTAGTGAAGAATTTTAACCAGTATGGTGTTTTCGCGTATATAAATTGATAGACGTTTTTAAAACATAAATTTATTTACCATTTATTACTTACATTTAACAAATTTCGCTTTAATTTTGTAAACCAGTGTTACGTACTAGGGTCAAATGTTGTGAAAACTTTACTTCTTTATCTCTATTTTGTTTTCTACGAGGAAAATAATCAAAAGTATAATATCAATATCTGTAGTTCAAAGTGTACACTTCATTTTATATAAATAGAATACAGTTTATTAAATATGTCTATATGATTGTTTTCAAATTATTATTCCTTGCTTTATAGATTATAGTTTTGAATAAAACCTCTATATAAGAACATAAACTTTTTTAAACATGAAGTTAATTATACGCCTTTTATTACATATGTGTTAGTTTTAAAAGACCCATCCTCGATTAAGAACACATATCTTTTGATACAATTTATCTCTGCCTTTTTTTCATAAAATTACATTGAAAATTCCATCCTGGTAAAAAATTATTCTTGCATATTTACCTACATTGTCGTGAACTGTTCCACTTACTAGACTGAAGTGAACAGCGTCCTTCTAAGGGCAGGTGAGAGAGTAAGTAAGGAAATATGTGAAAGAAGCATGGAGCGAGTACCGATGATAATAATGTACTGTTGATAATGTCCAGCGAATGTGATTAATCGGTTTGGTAGTCTTCTGAGCTGTATGTTTTTAATTCTGCGACATGCCGACAAGAAATTAGAATTTCTCTGTACACCTCTACGAAATAACGGTTAACTTTTGTCACGGTTATATGTTTTGTTGACAGAAATCAATTTATTTACTTTATTTATTCGAGAGAACAGTTTTCTGAATATGTCGCCATTTTGTTTTTTCCACATACCTCTTACAACTAGAGCTGTAGTTGGTGTGGAGCTCACACTCACTGCAGTTGCTGATTGCGTGTATTAGAATTACTGCATTTTTCTATAGCCGATTAAGCTCTAGTACTATTGGTTTTATAACCTTACTTTGTAATTATCTCTTGTATTGCATATGTATGAGGACATTGTTGAACTTTTTAAAAATTTTAGTTAAGCCTGTTTTTCCTAGCTTTTTAACAGTCCTTACTGAATTACAGATTTGTAATAATGTAATTGCTGTTTTAATTAAGTTTTAATATATGTTTAATGATAAGTTCCTTAGTTTTTGTTTGGTTTATAAATTCATAAGAAAGTCATACATAATAAAGTACATCAAAGCTGCAATATTTTTTCTAATATTCCTAACATTCATGTCCTCGTAACATCATATTTAAACGTTTGGACGACTATTTAAACATCAATAGGAATTCATACTACATTTAACGGGAAGATTCAGATTAATAATTGAAACAGAAATTTGGCATAAATCTTCAATGAATATCTGTTTCTATAATGCGTATGTATCTATTATGTGGACATTTAAAGCTTCAGTATTTCAAAGCCTTGTGCCTTTTAGCGATCCGCAATATAGGAAAACTTTATACTATTCAGAATAATTTTAATGCATTCAGAAAGCCTGTTAAAATATAGTGTATTTTGCTTTATTGATTATAATTTTAAACTAAACCTTTAGATGGGAATAGAAACTTTTTTAAACATACATATTTATATAGTCTTATATTACAAATGAGGTAGTTTTAAAAGAACAATTCTCAATTAAGTACACATATTTATCTTTTGATACAACATTTATATTTGTCTATTTTACTTATTATAAAATAAAATGTGCTTATTTGACATAAATTTGTTTCACAAGCTCTTTAAGAAGAGAATATTTAAGAAATATTTAATTTTGATATTCCGTATTACAATATTTTATAATGATCAAAATTGTATATATTAAATGAAATATTTAATGTTGAAATACAAAATGACTGTTGAGAGACACATTTTAGAAACAATATTTATTCCCAACTCCAGTTAAATATAACGTATTTTTTTATTTTGTATGTTAAAAATTTTAAAAATGTCGAATAGTTTTAAGATCTGGAAGAAAAAAAGAACTTTGGCTTTTTTACTTATTATAAAATAAAATGTGCTAATTTGACATAAATTTGTTTCACGAGCTCATTAAGAGGACAAAATTTAGAAAATATTTAATTTTGATATTCCAAATTACAATATTTTATAATGATCTGAAATTGTATATACTAAATGAAATATTTAATGTTGAAATACAAAATGACTGTTGAGATATACATTTTAAAAACAATATTTATTCCAAATCCGAGTTAAATATAATATTTTTTTGTTGAGTTTGTTGAAAATTTTAAAAATGCCGTATAGTTTTAAGATCTAGAAGAAAAAAAACTTTGGCTTTTTTACTTATTATAAAATAAAATGTGCTAATTTGACATAAATTTGTTTCACGA
>CM063498.1:93467093-93472093 GCA_032207245.1 Pardosa pseudoannulata | reverse complement strand
CACAATGCCAGTTGTCATGTTTCGGGGTTACCCAAGGCTTGGTACGGTAAAAATGGCCTGCCGAGAGCCCAAACCTGAACCCTATCGAGAACCTCTTTCACGAGTTGGATCGCCCAATTAAGAGGTGCACTACCAGTGCAAAATCGGATAGTTGCAGGAACTTGTATGTCTACTCCAAGCCGAGTGAAAGACAATAACACTAGCTGTAATACAAAGACTTGCGGAAAGTATGCCCCGTAGGGTTCACGCTGTGATTGCCTCTCGTGGAGACTCTACCAACTATTGATTTGGAATAAAGTAGTTTTTCTTTTCTATAACAGGTGATCAAATGTACCTGTAGATATTGTATAATTTGAAAATAGTCATATTTCACTTAAAAATAATTGATTCTGCAATGTTTTTCATTTGAAATATTATGTTTCAATTTTATATTTTTAATGACATATTGCATTTTAATGGAAATAGTTTGAAAGTAGTAAACTTTGTTTTTCAGAATTCTCGTTTACCTTAAATAACCTTGCATAATAAAGTATTAACTGATCTTCATTCCCAGTAGCAAATTTAAACCTTACAGACTTAAATTTACTACTGCTAATAACCACAGTATTCCTACCTACTTAACTATCGTCCCGCATGGGCTATTTATTAGATGATAGTTTGTAAAATAACTTGTTATTTTTCTATTAATGGCATAATATATAAATGGAAATAAGGATATATATGACCAAGAATATTATATTAGTACAAATAAAAATAATCGTAGTACTTTACTCGATATCGACTGGACTCTTACTTTAAAGAAATTTGTCTGTGTGAATAATGTATGGAGACGAAAATAAAAGGAACTTACATAACACCATAAGTCCAATTAGTAGTAACTTATGTACAAAATTTCGCAGTGGTTTAATTTTTAGAATAAAATTGTTAAGCATACCGAGTATGATATATATATATATATATATATATATATATATATATATATATATATATACGTTTGTGTGTGTGCGTGTGTGCATATGTATGCATGTGTGTAACGAAGAACAAACTGGGCCCAAATTTATACGGAAAAACTCTTTAAGTTGCCCCTATTTTTTTTTTCTCAGTCCGGGCATACTGGACTGCCAAGAGTCCCGCTAAAATTATGTCCTTAAGAAACACATCAGTCGTAGTAGGGGAACGTAAATTTATTTCATATTATTAAAAAGTCCAGAGACATCTGAACCTGACAGTGTAAAAATGATTTCTACATAGATCTCGCAAAGTCAACCTTGAGCGAGTGAGAACCAAGTACCACGTGGTCTAGTGCGAAAATGCTGTGACAACTACTAATTTTTAAGGAGAGGGTTTTTTGACTTTAGACATATGCCAATGTGTGGAGATCACGATGACTGTTATTGATGATCGTTACACATTTTTCCTGGGAGAGTTATTAATTTTTTTATGAAAATACCAGCAATATCATTTTTAGAATAGAAAAATAAATTAAATATTTCCATTAGAATAATTTCTCTTAAAATGTACTCACTAAAGGAAATGTTAATGAAAAATTAGGAAAATAATAGTGTTCATGCAAAAGGAATAAAAATGTATTTTCCTAAATCCTTGACTATAGAGCTGTATATGTAATTTAGATATTCACTTACATGATTTAAAATAGAGAAAGGTGTAAAGGTTTTGAATACTAAACACATGTAATTGCATTTTTAATAGCGATCTTACTGTACCTTTCAATTTTCGGCCGTATTCCAGTTCGGTGTGTGTGTGGGGGGGGGGTAACACGCCAAGCCTGGGCTATGTCACCAAAGTCTAGAACGTAGTTTTCTGGTAAACCTTGCTCTTCTGGATGACAAAGCTATTAATTTCTAGAAGTAATTTGTACCGGACTTTATTACTATTTAATGTTTTGATAATTTTAAAATAATTTTTATTAAATACCAAACATTATATATATATATATATATATATATATATATATATATATATATATATATATATATATATATATATATAAATATTTTATAAGCATATATGCCTAAAAGTAATCAAATAATGCTTACATTCTTCTTCTTTTTCACCTGTTGCAAAAAGTCCGTACTGTTTAATTCAATAAACAGTACAAAAGCGCTTGTAATTACATCGAAAATTAAAATTTAAATTTGCATTTATCTTAACAAAATTTCAAACCTTTTTTGTTCAAAATATGCTCTGAAATTGGGTATAAACTTATTACAAAACGAAGAACGATTTGTAAACACCACTTATCGAAAATACGGTGATCACTTGTACAAATATAGAACCAAAAACTAGGTCCCAAAAACTGGAATTCTACTAAATTGTCACATACGATTCTAGCTAATAAACTTAGAAAAAACATTAATTTTCTTATTATAATATTTATTACATCCTGCAGGTTTTAGTCTATAGCCACATTTAAAGCATTTTTCTTAAAGCAAAATACATAAAAAAAACTTTTTAATCTGCTAGTAACGCTTTCTTAATTTGTTTAAAATCCATCATTAAAAGTAAGATAAAAAAAATGTAACTACCCTTTCCAAGGTCAGCTATATGTTAATATATTAAAATACGCTACTGCTGTTATAACAAAAAAAGAGTTTGCAAAAAATGATAATTACAAAATGTACAAATTTCTATTTTTAAACTATTTGTATTACCATCGGAAAACTATTAAATCCGATATTTCATATGCGATAAAATGTTTTTACTTCTCTCGTTTTCAGAAGAAAAAGCATTTTAATCCGATGCCCATAAATATTATTTCATCTTGACTCTGAATAAATTGTTTCGAAACAAAGCTCAAAAACCATTAATTTCTACGCGTTGTGGAATGTATTAATCTTGCTGGAAATCGGCGTCGAAATAATGAAAAAAAAAGAGACATATGTTTTCTTCTCGACCACCGCCAATCCGGGAGAACCGCAAAAGCATAGCGAGGGAAATAAATATTTAATTGCATTTATGACAAAGAGTGGTTCGAGCAGAAAATGACTCGCCAATAGGATTCCACTGTAAAGAAACGAGGGAAAGTGGTGCAGTACGTCTGGAAAAACGCAACTAACCGTAATTAATAAAAGATGCATAGAAATTAAGACACGATATTTGCCTATTTTTCTTTGAGTCAGGACGCAAAATATTACCAAAAGTTTCTTATGTGTTACATATATATATATATATATATATATATATATATATATATATATATATATATATATATATATATATATATATATATATATATATATATATATATATATATATATATATATATATATATATATAAAATATATATATATATATATATATATATATATATATATATATATATATATATATATATATATATATATATTTATATATATATATATATATATATATATATATATATATATATATATATATATATATATATATATATATATATATATATATATATATATATATATATATATATATATATATATATATATATATATATATAATATATATATATATATATATATATATATATATATATATATATATATATATATATATATATATATATTATATATTATATATATATATATATAATATATATATATACATATATATATATATATATATATATATGTATATATATATATATATATGTATATATATATATATATATATATATATATATATATATATATATATATATATATATGTATATATATATATATATATATATATATATATATATATATATTTATATATATATATATATATATATATATATTATATATATATATATTATATATAATATATATATATATATATATATATATATAAATATATATATATATATATATATATATATATATATATATGTGTGTGTGTGTGTGTGTGTGTGTGTGTGTGTATAAAGAGAGAGAGAGAACAGGCAGGAATTGGAGGTTTAAAACACAAGAAACCAAATAATTATTTGTCCTACATCTCTCAAACTATTACATCATCTGTGTTTTAGGTTAATTCCTAGATATATCTGAAGTAGAGGAATCGGTCGAGAAAGTTCAGACTCCCTAAAACATTTGAAATATAATAATCTGAAATTAAAATTTTTTATTTAGAGAACCGGCACTCTACTGCCAAAGCGGAAAAAAAATTTCTTTTATAGTGGGGAGAGAGTGCCAGAGTGCCAGCCAGTGACAGTGTTAAGATTAAATACGTGATGGATCATTAGTCATCATTAAAGAATCATTTCAATGAGGCGTTAACCACTTTCCTTGTTATTCCGAGTTATATCGTTTTTGTATATGTTAATTATTATCCCAAGAAAACTAGGGTGAAGCAGAATTTGTCAATGCTATTTCTTCTATCACAGCTTTGCTCGGTCTGGAGAAAATGAAAGTGAATAATCAGCTTTGACTGGCAGTTTTCTTGGTTTCGTGGATCTTTTGGTGTACCCGGTCACGTGTTTTCCCTATTCTATATTATACTTCGAATCAAAATCATAGTGATGAATTTTCACCCACAGGAGGAAGACGCAGCTTTAGTTCTCGACTACTCAGGTTAACCTCATTACTTTTTCCCGGTGTTATTCCTGCCACTGCAAAAAAATTAAATCCTGGGAGACAATGTACTTTGTGCTCCCTTGAAAGAGATTCCAGAGGCAAAAAAAGAGACCAGATACCATTGAACAGAATCTCAGGTAACATTTTGGGTTGTCACTTGTTTCAGAAACTAGCATAGACTAATATTTAACTTTTTCCATTTGCCAAGATAACTCGGGATAGTAAATTAATATTAAAACTAAATGCTTTTGCACCTGTAAAAAATTAAAAATTCAACTTAAAACCTACACATTTTATTTTGTTTTACTCTCTCGTATTTAATAATAAAATAAAAAATGTGGGAATATTTTGCAAAATTTTCAAAAAATTTGTAAGTGAAGAGGTTAACGAATAATTACTTACCAACAGTAGGAGATACGACTTCTATTATATCTTTTTGTGCGCAATTTA
>CM063498.1:93457093-93462093 GCA_032207245.1 Pardosa pseudoannulata | reverse complement strand
ACACAATAATAACTGTTTTTGAACAAGCACATTAATTTGTATATTGAATTACAAATTAAACTACATTTAAAGCATCAAAATTTAATTTGAGGATCCTTGTTATCCATTTGCACAAATTAACTCAATCCTGTGTATCAAAGATATATTTTAATAATCTACTCCTATTAGGAGACTGTTTTGACGATTGTCATTTGACTCCTTTTTCTGAATGTATCTACAGGGGGAGTTTTCAGTCTTTATCCTACTACGTTTCTCTAAATTCTACCAAAATACATTATTTTTATTTTTAAATAAAAAATATTGAATATAATAACAAAAAAAAAATGTCACAAAAAATAATAAAAAAAAAAAAAAAATTAAAAAAAAAACAAAAATCAAAATTTAATCAAAAAAAAAAAAAAAAAAAAAAAAAAATCAAAAAATAAAGATGACATACTCACATTGCCTTCCTTTTATTTTTAATACTTCTAATATTATTGACAATAATACTGACACAGGTAAATAATTGTGACTTTAACTATATGTACTGAAAACTACTATAGACAGAATAATAACTGTTTTTTTTAACCAAGCACTTTAATTTGTATATTGAATTACAAATTATATACATTTAAAGCATCAAAATTTAATTTAAGGATTCTTGTTGTCTCTTTGTACAGAGTAAATAATTCGGCCAGTTTGTTAGTGCGTATCGTAACTATCTTCAACTAATAGTCTGGATCGATATTTGGTCTGAAATACAAACTTTTGTTGCAGGTATTATTGTTTTACATATACTAGCGTTTTTATGCATTAACGTATATATATATATATCATTTTAAAAGGTATCATTTATAAACAAATTTTACATCAGATAGTTTTTGTTTAGAAATAAAATTTTATATATAAAATTAATAAATAACAAGATGTATTAACTGGATTTTTTATTGTTATTAATTAGAAAGTTTTATTTATTCATAGATGTTAGGGCCGAAATATCATTATTTCTGAAAACAAAATAGAGATTCTAGAGATAATATTACATGCTCTTTCTTAGAAGTACTACTCCCAGGTTCAAAATCGTAAAGCTACAGTATAGTAAACAACTCCTGATGTAAATATCCCTTGTTATGGGTCTTAAATTATAAGGTGGATAGATACAAGGTTATAGAGTATATTATGTAAAATTTATAGAAATATATTGTGTGAATATGTATGAAGTATTTCCAAAATAATCCAAATATATACATTATTTATAGTTTCAGTCTTCGACATGATTTAAAGAAAAAATAGAAGTTGTCTTTACTAAAAATAACAGAAATTCTCAAAATTATGTTCAATTTTAAAGAGAACTTTAAGAAGAAAGTTTAAAGAGAACAAGTTATGTTTAAAAACAAAAAGAAACATATTTTAATCTTTTAAAGTGGAGTCCGAAAACCTATAAGGACACTTTCTTAATCTTTGAATTACGAACTCCATGATCACGTTACATACAACATACTGAAACCATATCCGATAGTCGGATCCGTTTATATCTGTATTTTTTTTCATTCCTACTCATGTTTATATGAAACTGCAGGGAAGGTTTCTTCAAACCATATGCGATTGATTGTATGCATTAGTTTACAGTATAATTATGTTTCGTGTAAGAAGAAAAAAGAACCGTTTATCTCACATATCCCAAAATGTCAATTATGGATGTGAAGATCAATAACAGGTACTACGATATCAAGTTAAACTGATTGTAGATAATGGAATAAGTTCAGAAGATTTTTTTTAGTTAAGTTCTTTGGAAGGCATAAGAATATTATTTACATTAGTGTTCTAACCATTTATATATTTAATATTGTCTAAGTTTAATATACTCTGTAACATTTCACTATACACTGTAATAGTTTTGTAACAGTTCCCGTGTTAAAGAGTTGTAAAACGATAGTGAGGATAGAAACAAATTTTATGAACTATTATATTTCTTTTTCAGATCCAAGTTATGCGTCATATAATGGCTAAAAATAGAAGCCATTACATATCATTACTGAGCCAACTAGTCATCGACTAAGTCAATGACTAGCATATATGTCAATCTATGGGTAATCAGTTTACATTTTCTTGTAAGTGGCGATTGTAACCTTAGCAAGAATTCAGTAAATCACATGAAATGGTATCCTGTGTTAAAAATAATGTATAGAAATGATTACATTAATTTTAATACCTTTTTATGTGTTCCTTATTCAAACTTCGAATTAATATTAAGTAAGATCTGAATGTACAGCAATGTTAATTAAAGTACAGATATATTTTTATTGTGTTTTATGAAGTCTTTTTGACATACTTAACAATAATTCGAATATAAATTTTAAACATCATAATTATATCTTATTACAAAATCAAAAGAAATTAAAGTGGGTTTCTCTTAAAATTTATATTACACTTGCTAAAAAAGTTTTAAAGAAGAAATTAAATTTTGTAAAAGAGGTATTTAAAACGATAAAAAAATGATATAAGAGACTTCCCAATTTCTATTCATCTAGTTATTTGAGTTTTTAAGTTACCCTCTTAGTATATACATTAAAATACCTCTTCCTGAAGCAAATTTTATTCAGTCTAAAATATCCCTAAACGGCTAGTTTGCTAAAAATAAACATTGTACAATTTTTAAACATTATCTGTCAAAAAATAGTACACTAAGAAATGAAAATAACTTTGGAAAAATAATTGTAAGCAGATCGGTAAACATGTTTAAGTTAACTAGATTTTTCTCAGTTATCGTAAACAACATTCCTATGCTCCGAGAACCGCAGTAGCTCAGTCGGAAAAGGCAACGCTCTCATAACTGGAGGGTTGCGGTTTCGGAGCCCTAGCCAGCCTAAGATTCCGCCGTGATCGTTAAATGTAACTGGGGCAAGTAAAATATGTTCGTGGTCACAATGTCCTCCAAGTTCTCAATCAACACCTCTGAGGTTGCCGGCGAAGCCTATTATGGGTGTTTTGCTTGTTCCCTGCTTCAAAATTAAGAACACCCACTTGAGCATAAGTCGTACTTTCACCCTTGAGATGCTCATTAAAATGAAAGGCGCACTCCATTGCCTTAACCTATTAACCCCCGGATGTTTCTGATGACTATATATTAGTAAATACCTAACAAAGAAGCTATTATGGAGACCTGGAAGTAAAACAAAATATGAAATTTAAACACCTTTAAATATGACATCAAGTCATCATTAGTGAGGAGGTGTCATTTTAAAACATAATAATATGTCTTTAAAAAAAGGAGAACTTCTTTATAAAGGATTTATTTGCTATCTTATATGAGAAAAGTACTGAAATATATGACTTATTACACATATGGCTATTCACCATGATTTTGACCGGTATACGTTCAGAATACCGGTCATAATACGTTCCTATTCTAAGCTTGAAAATCATAAAATGCCGATCGAAATGACAAAATTATAGATAAGATTATATTTGAAAACTTGGGAGATTATTCATAAGATTAATATCTATTTCTATTAAAAAGGAAGAATCGTTTCAAGAAAACAAAAACTGTACAAACCATTTTTTGACTGTAATCAGATGAGGACGCTGGGCATTAATGGGTTAAATCGAGTAACCTCCTGCTCAATCATACTTGGTTTGACCTAGTGGCATAAGACAGCAACAACGTTATTGTGTTCTGAGAGCCGCGGTAGCTCAGTCGGCAAAAGCAGTGATTTCGTATTTCAGAGGTTGCGGGTTTGGAAACCGAACCTATCTGTGATATAACATGTTCGGTAAAGGTGACTTAAATACTTAATATATATTCGAGGTCACAAATTTCTCGAAGTTCTCAATCAATAACTCTAGAGCTGGCAGAACAAAGTCTATGGGTCTTCTGGTTAGTCTCTGTTGCGCAATTACGAGTAACCACTTAAGCAAAGTCGTTCTTTAACCTTAACGTTGCTCATTAAAACGAAAGACGCACCTCTTTGCTTTAATATGATTATCGTATGGTTCAATGGTGCTTGGTTTGTTCAAGTGGCATCAGAAACACCAACGTTGTATTCTGAATACAATTTCGATTTCATAGCCATTACCTTTTTTAAGTTAAATTTTACAAATATTTGATAATATACTTTTCATGTTTTTTTGTGATAATTTGTAAAAACTCTAAAAAAACTATACACCCTTTAACTAACATTTTAAATAGATTGTTTTTAACAGACACGTATAATGCAGGACTAATATATTTCTGAAGTCTTTACAGAAGTAATAAATGTTTTTTCAATGATTTGATGACAACTTTTGTTACTTTTATTTTGTTAAATGTGTGTTAAATGTAGTTTTAGATATGTTTAATTTTTATAGAAGTTTATTAGTTCAAATTATACTCGAATATTCATTCGATATTAGCATATTACTTATTTTCTTAGTAAATGTAAAAATGTAATGTTCGCTTTAAAATTTTATTCATAGCCAGATATATATGAATATTTGTTTGACTGCATACAGCGTAATTATAAGTAAATATATACAGATACCTCTATGTTTAATTTATTAACACAGACGTCCACACTTAAAAAATAAGTGTATGAGTTCATGTGCATATTTAAACATACATACATATATATCCTCTGTATGCATGTATGTTCACTATGCATTTCAAAGTCTAAAGCCAAAAAGTAATGTGCTACTCTTCGGTACTGAAGTTCAAGGGTTTCTTCCTCGATTCTGGCATGGATACTAGTAGCCGTTGAAAATAGGCTATTAGCAATGCGTCCTGCTTTCATTAGCCCTCGTGAGCAATACAGTAGAATGAAGCAATCTAAACCAAACCATTTCAAAATAACTGGATCAGTTTTCTTGGGATATTGCAGAGAGATTCATCATTCACTAGCATCATCATTGGGAAGGTTTTTCGGCTGATGAAATTTTTGCAGATTAAGGGGTAAACAGAAGCTCTTCTTTAAATTTAATCTGCAACTTTAATCTCTAAACTTTGGTTGAATTTAATATATTTCTTTTAAACACACAAAAAATTT
>CM063498.1:93449593-93452093 GCA_032207245.1 Pardosa pseudoannulata | reverse complement strand
TATGTTATATATTATATTTTTATGTCAAATTTAAGATCAACATTTTTTTTACCTTTTACAAACCACAAACTTTAAAAGTATTTTATAATCTAACCTTAAATGATGTTTAGATTTGCTTTTAAAATGGTATTAATTAAAATAAATCCATCTCATTAATATAATTTAAATATACAGGATCAGAAGATAACTAGAATCTATTTAATGTAAACTTTATTTTCTTATTTCTATTTTTTAAAGGTCAGTTTTCAGACTAGAAAAGTTCTACTTTTTTCACTTAGTGCTAATATATATAATTTTTGAATTTCTTACTTCATAACGAAATTTATTATTGGAGTTTCAATAGTATGAGATCGAATAATATGATCGAAGAAAATCTTTTATTTTAAACAGTGCAGTAATATCATTTTATACTGATATATGTATATATATATATATATATACTATATATATATATATATATATATATATATTATATATATATATATATATATATATATATACATATACATATATATATACATATATACATACACACATATATATTTATATATCTATAATGTTACAAACAGTTATTTTCACCTCGAAATGTACTTTGCCCCTTTATTATTTAATAAAATAATATCATTTCCATTACACTGTTTATACATTCACAAATATATTTTATTTCCCTATTTTGATTCTCAAAACAATTTAAGACTATTTGGAACTCTAAAGATATTTTGCAGTATTACTGGTTGACAAAAATTTTGTCAATTATCATACTTGGGAAACGACGGATGAACTTCCTCTGGTTATTTAGGGATTAGGCACTCTCTTGTCCCCCACGAATTTTTATCCTTTTACGGTATGTTAGTGATATATATCTTAGAGGTAATCTCAAACGAAAAATCCAATAAGACTAAACAGGCGGTATGTGGCCATTGGTTGATAACGTGTAGGAAATTAATCCCTACCGATTAGAGAATTATCCCTTAATGGACAGTGTGGAGTACTAGGGTAACAGCACAGCTGTGGTATCTCGATACTTTAAACAAGCTAGGCATAATTACCCGCTGTTTAGAGTCTTAAGGCTTAAGTTATATATATATATATATATATATATATGTATATATATATATATATATATATATATATATATATATATATATATATATATATATATATATATATATATATATATATATATATATATATATATATATGTATATATATATATGTGTGTGTATATATATGTATATATATATATGTGTGTGTATATATATGTATATATATATATATATATATATATATATATATAAATATATATATATATATATATATATATATATATATATATATATATATATATATATATATATATATATATATATATATATATATATATATATATATATATATATATATATATATATATATATATATATATATATATATATATATATATATATATATATATATATATATATATATATATATATATATATATATATATATATATATATATATATATATATATATATATATATATATATATATATATATGTGTGTGTGTGTGTGTGTATATATGTATATATATATATATATATATATATATATATATATGTTATATGTATTATATGTTATATGTATACACATACACAGACTATCTCACTTTCTCTCTCTCTCTATGTATATATATATATATATATATATATATATATATATATATATATGCGGGGATACGTAAATGAGGATCTCCATATATATTACTAAAAAAATACATAATCTATAAAAAAGTTGATCAGGAATTTTAAGCCATATAGTTTTCAAGTACATTAAAATGAATGTGTTTTAGCACTATAACAGAAAACGTTTTTAAGGCTTTTTAACCTCTTAATACAAAATTTTGTCTGTTTTCGAGAAAAAAATATTAAATTTACGGAAACAACTTTCTTTGCAGATATGGACATTTTGCTCTCCTGCGGACGAATTTTGATTTATGAAGTTAAAGAATTACTTTTATATTTACTTGGAAACCTATGTCGCTACTCTAGGAGTTTAATTTTCAAAATAATTTTCTTGGATACTCAATGCACCGTAATAGGAATTTACATTCAATACAATGTAATACAAAGAGCAGGGACGGAAAGGAAATTTAATAAAGTTATTCAGCCTCGTGCCATGAAGTAAAATTCCATCATTGATTTTAGTAAAAACTGAAAGTTAAAAAAGAATTTTAAGATATATGTCATCCTTTCAAGTTTCTAACTGTAGGACTAATAGTATTTACATTTTTTAATTTGTTTGAAGTACAAAGGTCATACTCTATGCTACCAAAAATCAAACTTCCACGAAAAGAAATGTAATTAATTGGCAAATATGACTATCCCTAAAAGTTAAAACGCTATTATGGTGACGTGAAGATAAGTTTTGTTCACGTAGTATGTGTGTTAATAGTGTAAGATGCCTCGTTGCAAAATTTTATGTAGGTAGTACTGCATCCACTACAGGATTATGTGTG
>CM063498.1:93442093-93444593 GCA_032207245.1 Pardosa pseudoannulata | reverse complement strand
TTCAGTATTCTTAATTTTCATATGAGCAATTTGAAAGAGGAAATGAAACTAAAAGGTTTCATGATTCTCTAAAGAAAATTAACTTGTACTACATTAAATCAGACTACATCATCAATTATTATTTTTTAATAACCCTGGATTTAGCTTATTTAATTTTTGCTGCAATTTTTATTTAACGAGGATCAACATTTATATCGTAATTAATCACAAATAAAGTACATATGGGCATTTAGATAAAATACTTTTCTAAACTTATAAAATTAATTATCTAACACAGAATGAGTTTTGAAGCTCAATCTCCAGTATGTCTCGCATATCTACATTTTAATAAAGGAAAAAAATGTTAAAGAATAGCTTTCGAGCTATTGTTTGCTAATTAATATGCATTGGGATTCCCTGTTTGTTGAAAATAAACCCTTTTTTATAATCTGTTACTCCATTAATCACATTTCAGTGATAAAAATAGATTTCTTTATATTTGAAAAGTTAATCCTCATAATATTTATAGATATTTACAGTTCATTGGAGTATATTAACTTTTAATCCCAATTTTTTAGCAAATTCAAACAATACTGTTTGAATAAAAATATTTCGTTCTTAATTTAAAAACAAATAAATATTATTAAAACTCTCATCTATTTTCTATGCTTTACACATGAAAAATAAAAACTATTAGAGAAAATGTATTTTAGTGTACATGTCTTAAAACATCAATGAGTTGCACATTTATCAAAATATCAATTTTTAATAATTTATGTAAAATTTACAGGTAAAATTCGTATTATTGCTAAAACATAGAACATTCCTTTTTATGTTTGATATTCCTGAATATTTGATTCTACAATTAAATTTATATACTTAATATTAGGTAATTGTTAAAAAGTTACAATTAAACAATGTTAATAATACATATGTTGCCACATGATTATGAACTATTTATATAATTAAGTGACGTGAACAAACATAATAGATTCTGTAGCTTTTAGGGGATTCTGAGTAATACGTTTGCACTAATTTCCAGTAAACATTTTTATATGTTCTAATTGTGAATATTTATCTATAAATGAAAAGAAACATTGTTTCCATTTGACTGAGCCGGCGTTTCATTTGCAATGGTATCTTAGACATTAAAAGTTTTTTTATTTATCACAAAAAACAATTTCTTGTTATTAAGTCACTTCATGAAAACTATTGTGAAAATAATGCTTAATTTATGGTTTTATTAAGAATACATATGTGAGAGCTAATAATAAGGCGCTCATACACTGGGTTGAAGACGGCAGGGAGGTATAGTGAATGCCCCAAAAGAGAAACAGAGGGATGTGGCCAGGTTTTTGACAGCTGAAGGTGTTACCCAACAAGAAATTAGTCGACGTATGGTTGCCATGTACGGAGATCTCATCGACCATTGTGAAGCGTTGGAGCAAACGGTTTAGAGAAATACGTTAAAGTTGCAAAGATCCAAGACATAGGTAAAGGAACCATACAATAACCCCTGACACAATTGCACAGGTTGATGAGCTGATTAGGCAAAAACGAAGAATAAGTATTGATGAGCGACTTAGCGACTTTACCATTTTTGGGAAAATGAAAAAAACATCTCATGGGTATCATATTCATGTCGGTCTCCGCCCTAAAGGAGTCAGTTACAAACTATTTGAATCAGCTGCCCAAGAAGTTTTATGAGACAAGAATCACGTGGCTCGTTTGTCTATGGGACAAAAGTTTCAATGTTCATGGGAACTACTTTTAAATAAAGTACTCTGTCATATATTCCCATTGGCTCAGTTTCATTTTCCTCGCCCGCGTATATATATATATATATATATATATATATATATATATATATATATATATATATATATATATATATATATATATATATATATGTCAGGATTTAAATTGCAGATTAATTTTAAAAGATTTTAATTAAGGATTCTTTACTGATTGTAACGCGGTGTGAAGAGTTAGTCACATAAATGCTGCTCAAGCACAGTGATCTGAAGCAGAGAGCAGTGTGCACATTCCGCAGACAGAGCTGTGGCTACCCGAGGCAGCTAAGCCTGCCTTTGTTAAAAGTTAGTCGGGACAATGTGCGACGCCATCGAAGATGATTGATGAGTAGCGTGCTCTGAGATTTGAAGAAGGCTATGAAAATGTACTCAGGAGTCTAGTGTTATTAAGTGGAGTCTTATATATGTATATATATATATATATATATATATATATATATATATATATATATATATATATATATATATATATATATATATATATATATGGCTTAAAAGTGAATGAAGTATTTACACTTTGAAATGCATGATAATTTAATAAAAAAAATACAGCAATTTTAAAACTAAAACTTCAAGACATTAAAAATTTTATCTAAATGTAAAACGGATAACCCCAAATTTAAACAACTCTTCATAAACATAATGAATTACTTTATTTTTATCTGCGTCTCGAGAACAAGATATTTATGTTCAATTCTATGGTTTTC
>CM063498.1:93419593-93437093 GCA_032207245.1 Pardosa pseudoannulata | reverse complement strand
GTGGAGTAATGCAAAACCTGTCAGATAGCCCTAGTTTCAAACCAAACAGAATAAACTTCGAAAACAATTCGGAATCTTGTTGACATCTATACGACTAATTTCACATTAAAAATACAAAAGATACGACCAAAACAGTGAAAACGACATCAGATTACCCATACGCTGCACGCGGAAATCATTCAAGGTACTCAACCCCGCCCGTACGGCGTACTAACAAAACAAGTAAGTAGTTAATTTATCAACCCTCTTGGATTTGGTGTGAACAATTCAAAGCCTCTTCAAACTAGTAGTGGCCTCATGAACTTTTTGATGAGGTTACCTTAGATTTAAAAATTTCAAATATTGCACTGTTCATATGACAACGCCTAGTATCGATTGATTTTACAGTTAGGGTGATAATTTGAATTGAAATTAATTGAATTACAAGTTTTACATTTATATATCCCCCGTGGAAATGGGTTTCTGCTTGGTGGTTCCGGCTCTTTGTACGTAAATCTCAGGGGAACAGGGACCACCATTGGATTAATTAACATAGTCGGGATTTACATTCATGCTTGAAACCGTATACAAATGCACTTATTGTTATCGAAGGGACGTGGATAGTAATTCGAAAAGGGCTCAAGGCTTTTTGTGTTTCTATTTTTATTTCACTGGTTCATAGGCATTAAAAGGAAGTGGGGGTGAAAGAATAGCAAGTACTGAATACGTATGATGTTGGTAACGTAGCAGGAGCAATAATTGCAGTAAGCCTAAATATACTGTTAAATGTTTTACTAACAAGAATTAGAAATATTAATGAATGCAGCTAAAAGTATATATGCTCATTATCTTAAACGATTGTATCTTCAACATTATTATCCACGAATGCAATTATCTAAATCCACATGAAATGCATAATAAATCATTACCGAGAAAACCTTTGTGCGGTTTTATTATCCAGCAACCCTAAAAGTTCTATGTTTAAATGCATATAATAAAAGATACAATATGTTACTATTCTTGGTAATATCTTCACTTTGTCATGTACTATGCAATATATATTTAGTAACATATTTCTAAATGTTAAAAATAAAATAATACACTGAACATTAACTACTGAGTCCCTCTTTTGCGGTCAGTTAGAAGATAGTTTTATGATTTTTCTATTTTTTCGAAGGACCCTTTATTTTAAAAAGTAAGAAGACAGCCCTAGAAACTATCCAAACTGAACCAAAATATTCATGCATCTGTTGTTAAATACAAATATGACATTTGGATCATCACTTTGTTATTTATCAAACTTCTCACATCAATAATTCACCATATAGTTATATAGACAAAATTTTGACAAATAGGTACATTTTTTTGAAAAATTCCCTTTATGACATCCTAACATATATTAATTAATTAGAATATTTTTTTACTCTAAGGGAACTATACTAACTTATATTTAAGATAGCAATCATTAAATATTTAGTAAATATGATTAGAAAGTTAAGCATTAAAGCCGATAAGTGTGTGTTATGATCATTAAAAAATAAACCAACTTTAGTATGATGCAACTAAGCATGCATGTTTAATCCCTTCCTTGTTTTATTTTATTTCGAATCATAGAAACATATTTTTCAATTGCAGAAAATTAATATGTATTCTAACCTAAGTTCGAATATCCAAAACATATTTATTAGTAAATAGTTATATTGATATTAGTGTTCAAATATATGCTGTGGTCACTGATGAGTTTCCTTGCGAAACACAAAAGATTTTATATTAAAAAAATACTCTCTTACTTTTTTGACAAAATATTGATTTACCTAAATTCAAAATAAGAATATTGTCTGTAATATAGTGATAATGGAACTATATATTTATATTAAAATTATACACATTTATAACACGAAACTTACACACACACATACATATATAGACACACACATTATCTGAAATCACTGTTCATTGGTACTTGAGAATGATAGACATAATTAATTATAATATGAAATATGTCGGTCTGCTTATTGCATACCTGAAAATTACTTAATATACAAAAGCATCTTTATTTCAATGACTGATGAAAAGGTTTTATATTAATATATTTAAATAACTTTAAACTAAATACTATGCGTGTAATTGCTTTGTTTTTCTATATGTTATATCTATAAGTTCTATCTATAATAACTATATATAATCGAAATCAAATGGATAACTTTTGCATTATTGTCTTATATAATACATATTTTCTGATTTTATGTGCAATTATTGTAACTCTTTATCAATGTATAAACGTTTGAGCTTGTGTTTCATTTTAAATAGTGCTTAGATACATACGTAGATATATACAGACGCATACACAAACAGATATATATATATATATATATAATATATATATATATATATATATATATATATATATATATATATATATATATATGTATATTGTATGTTGCTTGAACAAGTATATATATATATATATATATTTATAAACATGTGTATGTATAAATGTATATATACATGCATACATACATATATATATATATATATATATATATATTTGCTATATATATATATATATATATATATATATATATATATATATATATATATGCATATATAGGTACACTGATTATGAGATATATCATAACTTTTTTAAAAAAGTCATTCAAATTAAAATAGTTGATGTTTAGACACACGATTTTGCACTGTTTTATTCCATGTTTTTTCTCAGTTTCAGTATCAGATTACTTTTTCACTCATCTGCTATCTAGTATACGAAACAATCTTAATCAGCAACAGATTTCTAGAAAAACTTTAGATCCTATTATTTTATATTTTGATTATAATGCAATGAAAAAACTAGAATGAAAATTTAGATAAAGATTTCATTACCCTAAAAGTTAGATAAAATTTCTTAATAGGAATATTCTGAGACTTTTTTTTTACTTTTAAGTTCATATTGACATCGAAATTATTTGAAAAAAGAAATGAAAACATAGAATAGAGATATGTTTACCATCAACAATAGAAAATAAGATTTCTTTCATAATTTAGAAATATCATGTATATGATAATAAATTTCTAATAAGCAGCATTAGGTATTCGTAAGTTAAATGGGTTGTAAGTCAGAGGAAATAAATTTGAAAAAAAAATTCAAATGCGCACTGGAAGTCTTAAAGAGCCCTCTCTACCCACTAATAACAACGCTTCGTTTTCATAGAGCAACTAATGACGAAAGATAATTCCCATCGCCATTTGCGATTAACGACGCCATATTAATATTCGAATGATGGATGAAACGGCGAATTTAATTAAAACTATTTTATCGCCATTCGATGACGCGATACAAAGGGACGATTGTTGCTGTATTACTTTCAGCTGCTACTCGAAGAGAACTGATTAGATTAACAGAGGGGGAGGAAGTAATTAATCCTTTCACTAATTGGATTACGAGCTCAGTTTCCGAAAGTTAGGGACTAGAGAAGATATCACTGGAGTACCGCTTTAAATACCGGAGTTTACGTCCCTGGAAGATCATTATTTCTTCGAATTTCTCTCGCTTATCCATTCAGTAGCTCTGCAAGGGGGTAATTAATTTTTGTCATTTGCACATTCACAGTCCAGAAAATGGCGTCTTAAATAACTTAGTTTTCCAAATAGCCTGCTGGATTACCCAAATGTGATTAATGCTTGTAAACAAACAGAGAATACCGTAGGTGGTCTTCAGACCTCGTGACAGACGATGAGTTAGCCCTGGATCCGAAAGAAGCATTTACTTGAACATACAAATGGATAGATTTTGTTAACGCTTTTGCGTAAATGTGAATGCATTATGCTAACTTGCATACGAGATAATTACTTTCCGACAAATCCCGTTTCTGTTTTGTTAGGAAAGAATTGAACCTATTTATTGGCATTTGTAGGAAAGATATTAACCTCATTATTTCTAAATGAAATATTTACTGTGGGAATGGGGCGAATTTTTAACCAGAAAAAAAATAATTTATCAAAATTTGTTTTCAATGTACATTTGGAAAAGGTATTTCTTAAAATAATAAATTTAGTTTTATAAACAATTAGTAGATTTAGAAGGTATACTTTATTTACGAGAAAAACATTATTGCAGTGTTTAAATGCTGTTAAATCTCTCACGTGGTATTAAAGCTTAGACTAAAGAAACACATACTCAAATTTTATAACTTATAAACACAATAGAGATAACATAGTTTATAAGCAATTTATAGCAGCAATAAAATATAGCTTATTTCAAGTAACAATATTTGTATGTCAGTTGAAACCATGTCTGCTGAAATCATTGAAGCTTAGTTATGGTTTCAACTGACATACATTTATCGTTACTTAAATAAGCTATATTTACTGCAGTCATAAATATGTTATCTCTATTGTATTTATTATTTATAAAAATTTAATATCAGATTTTTTCTTAAATCCAAGTGATGATGAACACTGAATGATGAACAGTTATTATATGTTGACTATCTCTCTCAACTTGGGGTTGCTGTAAAATATTTTACGATTATCAAAAAGCTTCATACATTTTCTTCAGACGAATGCTAATAAAACATTGTAAAATAAATGACTAAATTAGAGTAAAATGTAATAAGATTAGTTACTTTACAATGATAAGATTTATCTATCTCGTTGGGATGTCCTATTAATTAACAGATTTATTATAGTATCAATCAGGAGTCGCTCTAACTGAACATTATTACAGACTAAATGTCCCATTATTTGTTTTTGAATTACAGTCTGTGAAACGAATAGCATAAGATTAATTAAAATGAAAGATTAATGACATCTTATTACTAAATTTAGATTTCAGCTGAATTTAGTACATTAGGATTATATAAAAAGCAGAATTTAACTCTCCTAATATTCCTTTTGACTGAAATAAAATATCTAAAAATAGTGAAATATCTAATTATATCAAACAATGACTTACAACTTCTCGTATAATGGAATTTACACATGTATTACTGTATCGTAATGCTATCTGAAATACCTAGATACCTGTGTTATAATTTTATATATAATAGTGGATCGTAATAATATATATTTCATACTAACAAGATGTTTCTGGCATGTAATAAAATCTGAAATAACCAAGTTCAATATTTTTTTTCGTTTGATTTAATACTGACTCTATACAGCACAACTTTTTATCAAAAACGATAACAAACGATAGCTATGCACGATACGACGTCAATGAGTTATTTTCTTTCGATACGTGCAGTTGGTTATTGAAAGCTATATGAGATTGATTTCTGTGTAAGAGAAAATGGAATTAGGCAGTATAATTAATCGGAATCGCGATAAACAGGCAGATTTCTGGAAACACGTGACCCCTTCTGTCTCTAGAAATACCCTCGAGTACGAAACTCAATTTCCCAGCTTCTAATTTTTCCTATTGCAGGCAATCGATACGGAAGGAATATGGTAGATATCTCTAGGAAATAGAATGCAGTGGTTTCTGCAATAAATTGTAAGGGTATCCTAAATAGAGTGGTCGTCATTCGACTACTGTAAACGCTTCACTTGATGAAGGACGCATATAAAATTATATGTGTATAAATTTGAACGTATCTGTATCTTGATGTAAACTAATGTAGCAATATCAATAATCCATGTAATCCGTGGAACGTACCTGTAACTTTGTGTGCATATTATATTAATTTACACTTTGTACTATATCCTATTTACTCATTCCTTGCATCATTTTTCATTTAAAGAAAAAATGAACATTTAAAGAAAAAATGTTTAAAAAATCCTAGTATACAAATATACAATACAATTTTTTAAAAAATAGAATGATGAACATATCTAACATCATGTAAATTTAGTTGTCAAGCGCATTACAAAATAAATAAAAAAAATAATCCTCATGACCAATAAAAATAAGTTATTATTTTTATTTTGAAACAAATTAATTCGGTATACAAATCAAGTGAAAGAGTTGCATAGCGATGTAAACTTTCGTCAAATGGGTTTGGGATGAGTATTTGAGGGATTTCATACAAATTACATATAAAATAACAGAAACACAAAAAAACTTTTCTCACTCATTATTGCTAATTTAGCAAAAAATATCTGATTAGTTATAAAATAAAATTCTAGAAATCGCACGTTTCTTCCACCTATTGCAAAGAGAGGGATGACAAAATCAAACCAATTATAATGATTGTGGCATTTCAATTTTTTGCAACTACTTTCCTTATTACTCAGTTTTATGAAATAAGTACCATCAACAACATATTTACAGTACAACTGTTTTCATTATAATTATTTCCTCACTAAAGTTTTTGATGGAAATTTTCAACATCAGGAAAATAATCGGTAAATGAAGAACTTTGAACCTAATCACAACTAATTTAATTCGTATTTAATTAATCAGATGTATTTCGAATATATTTAATTTATTTAATTCAATTTTCAGAGTAAAATACTTCATTGTTCTACAAATTTTCTACTTTCCTCTAAAACATATTTATAGCTCTTCTTTTAACGCCCTATCTGTGGAATATATTCGAGGAAAATGTGCCAAAAATGGAAAATTATTTTTCTCTTTAATTTTTTCGGTATTATTATTAAAATGTTAAAAATATATAATTTTTGGAAAATACAAAATTATAAACGAAATAATTACTATTTTCAAAAAAATTTACATATATGGGAAATATCAGTGAATTGTAGTAAATTAAAATCAAATTACAGCAAAATAATCCAAATGACATAATTTTCTGGATAAATATAATAAATTAATACGACAACAATCTTATCTATACCAGCTGTCATGAATTCCATGTACCTCAGATTTCTTTGAATTTTACAAATAGTTTACAGTATCGGAGAAATAACGACAAATGGTACAAAACTGCCAAACCTTCCGTGGGAAAGTATCTGTATCTATGGAAAAATAGTAAATTAAATATTACACATTGTTTGAACCAATGTGGGCTTTGCGAAATTAAAATATCTTTTTTTTTCTTCCACGAACTGAGGACGGCTATTCCAAAATTGTCACATTTGATCATAATGACCATATCCTGCTTTTCCAAAACAAATATTTTTAAATTAATTTTATATGTTCTGATGTAAAACAATGATATATTTAGAAAACAATACATTTAAAGAAGTTGCTTTGAATATTTTGTAAATTTATTGAAGTACAAAAATATTTAAGTTATTATTACCTTTAATTATGATTACGTTTTCGTAATATTTATGATCATTAACACATGGTCAATAGTAATTTTTTTTTATTCAAGTGTATCTTATTATCGTATTCTGTGAGATAGTATTATTGAATTTTCATGCAGTTTTCTTTTGACGAAAGTTTACTTTCGTCGAAAGTCTAATGATCTTCGTACACTTACACATTTGCTTCAGGAGCTTCAGCTATTTTTCTTTTTTACCCAGAGAGCTAATTAGACCAAGTCCTACCACTTAAAATCTATTCCAATGGATAAGAATATTTAGAGATTGCTGTAACAGAAAAGTAGCTTCCGTATCCAATCAGCTATTGTCTTGTCTATACACCTTAGGTAAAACGTTTTTGCTTTTGCTTTATTTTTGATTTAAATGCAGCTTAAAATTTTGAAATAATGTATAGCAATCTATTTTTGTGTGAAAAGGACTCTTGGAGGTGAAAGTAAAAAAAATGTAATTTTAAATTGGACTGTTAAGACAGCGATCATATATAGAATACACAATACTTATTGTTCCGTCCAGTAACCATGATGCGACAGCAATTGCTTAATAGTTTTGTAAACTGTGTTTATTTTGTAATCGTTGAGCGTAGCGCCATCTGTAAATTAATACAATAGATTGTTTGCTGAGAGTGAGGGGATTAAACTGGCCATGTATTCTGTTTTATCTTGGTTTTCTTTAAAGTGAATGGTTTGGACGACGTTGGGAGTGAGAATAATCAAAGTCATTGTCAGTAAATGCTTTATTCTTTTTAATCATAAATCCTATTGGGTTGTCATTTTCCCAAAGCTGATCCAATCCATATTCATTTAATTCTATTTCATTGTGTTTAAGTATTTTGGTATCCCAATCATTCACATTATTCTTATTTATTATATATTCCACTAATTCTTAAGATCTCACACTTATAAGTATTTAGAGACTGTTGTAACAGAAAAGTAGCTTCCTTATCCAATCTGTTATTGTCCTGTCTATACACCATAGGTAAAACGTTTTTGGTTTTGCTTTATTTTTGGTTTAAATGCAGCTTAAAATTTTGAAACAATATATATCAATCTATTTTTATGTGAAAAAGATTCTTGCAGCTCAAAGTAAAAAAGGAAATTGGACTGTTACGACAGCGATCATATATAGAATACACAATTAATACTTATAAGTATTTAGAGACTGTTGTAACAGAAAAGTAGATTCCTTATCTAATCTGTTATTGTCCTGTCTATACACCATAGGTAAAACGTTTTTTCTTTTACTTTTTTTTTTGTTTAAATGCAGCTTAAAATTTTGAAAAAATATATAGCAATCTATTTTTATGTGAAAAGGACTCAAGGTGTAAAATGAAATTCCAAATTGGACTGATAAGACAGCGATCATATATAAAATACACAATAAATACTTATAAGTATTTTCAAGCATTGGAAACAAAAATGGGTATTTTTAAGTTTATACTTTTTCGACGATTGATATTTATGGTATATTAAACAAATTAATTTTCAAATAATAATTTTCGTGTATTTTTATTTTGCCATCAAGATGCAGATTGTTATTACATTTCAGTTTCTAATAGGTCATTCTCTAAAGGAGACAAAAACTAAATTGACTGAGCATTAAGAAGTGAAATATTGAAGTTTAATGCCTCACCAAAATAAGAATAGAGATTGCTTTATTTCAATAATGAATTATTGGTACATAAAACATTGATACATTGAAAACGAAAATGGGCATTTTTAAGTTTTTACTTTTTCTACAAGAGGTATTTATGGTATATTAAACAAATTAATTTTCAAATAATCATTTTTGTGTATTTTTATTTTGCCGAAATGATGCAGATTGTTACTGTCTATTACATTTCAGTTTCTAATTGCTCATTTTTCAAAGAAGACAAAAAATAAATTGACTGTGCAATAGGAAGTAAAATATTGAAGAATCATGCGTTAGAAAAATAAGAATAGATATTGCTTTATTTCATTAATGAATTATTGGTACATAAAACATTGATACATGGAAAACAAAAATGGGTATTTTTAAGTTTTTACTTTTTCTACAAGAGGTATTTATGGTATATTAAACAAATTAATTTTCAAATAAGCCTTTTTGTGTATTTTTATGTTACCATCATGATGCAGGTGGTGACTGTCTATTACATTTCAGTTTCTAATAGCTCATTCTCTAAAAAAGATAAAAACTAAATTGACTGAGCAATAAGAAGTGAAATATTGAAGTTTAATGCCTTACTAAAATAAGAACAGAGATTGTTTTATTTTAATAATGAATTATTGGTACATAAAATTCATAATTGAAGTGGTAATTTCTTGGAAATTTTTGAATTCTTTTTGCTCTTAGTATCATTCATTATGCTTAACCATAAAAAATAAAATTTATAAAAATATATGAATATAAATAAAAAGAAAAGTTTTTATCGAAACATTTGTTTTTTTTTTATTGAAACTCATAATTGAGATAATTATGTTTATCCACATAACCTTCTTAGGAACTATTTCCGAAGATTTCCTTTGCATTTGTTATTTTAAAAGTGAGAAAACAAATAGCAGTTTGTTTTCGACAATTTATTGATTTTAAACGAAATATCAGCATTTGTTTTTCTTTGGCATTACGTACTTTCATTTACTAGTAAAATATAAAACACTAACTTTCATATTCATTAATACAAATCTAGGCCAGATATATTTTCAGTTATTATTACCCTTTGCATTAACTTGCCGAAGGATATAATGGAATTAAATTTACTGATACCTAAAGTAATTCATTGATTTAGATTCTTAAAAGAACAGAAAAAAAGTATTTTCCCCCAAATTCACATTTTTGATTTTCACCTGAATCTAATACAAAACGGTAAAATCATATAACACAAAGTGCATTTATCTAAAACTATTGTACACTGGTGATAAAACTCAAGTTTGGATGATATTTTCAACAACTGCAGGTAGAAATAGGGCCTACAGAAATGTAGAGAGCTTCCAAAAGTAATAGGATATGCTCTAGTTTATGAAATGTGGGGTAATTTGGTATTTTTAAGTTGTGAATGTCTTTCAGCTAGATAATGCATGTAAATTAACTATGAAACACAGCAAATGTTTTGGGATACATTTCATCACAAAAGATTCTCTTGGGAAAGTCTTTCAAACGTCTGGAAGTTGTGGCAAAGGTAGTTCGAAATCATTGTAAAACTTCAAAAGGAATTTTTCAATATTTACTACCAACATTTTAATAATATTATCATCGCGTCGCAAGCGGTCATATTATAAAAATTAATAAAATAAAAAATTCATTGTGAATATTTTAATGCTTATAAAACCTTAATTACAATCCTTACGAATTTCCAAGAATAAGTAAATTTGTTGGTATTTGAAATATCTTGGTCTTTTAAAGAGGACAAACAATTAATTAATAATTATTATGCATAATTTAAAGTTAGTCTGGATGAATTATTTATTAAAATACATTAAACTGTTGTTATATTTATTGCACATGTATTAAATATATTGTACGGATACAATCCTTTCTACAGTTGTATTTATCAATGTAAAGGGGTAATTTATATTTTATTATTACATGGTTTTTATTGTTTCTTTCAATAAATTATGTATTATTTTATTAAGGTTTTCTTATCGATATGCTTGCATTTCCTTTTCGATTTTATCCCTCCGCTATATTGAAGTACACCCCACAGGTCACCGCAGTACATTGATCCAAGAAAATCGGTAGATGTATACTAATTCACCATTAAGAAACTGAAACTGTACAGCTGGGTAACTCATAAAAATACTTCGTGCTACCAGAATAACTTAAATATTTTGTGAAACTCTTCAAAACCGTTTGTAAACTTGTTGAAATGCATTTCGCGATTAATTTTAATTTTCTCTCTCTGGAGACATGAACGTAAACCGTACTTGAAATAGTATACTGTCTATGCAACTTCATTGATGGATACTAGTCTATCATTGCTATTTTCTTATCAGAATATGACGAATATAGAAGAAAACCGTTACGGCTTGAGGTTGGAATTGGTTTATCAAATCAAATGTACGAGAGGTGAACAGAAAATAATGTTAAAGAGCCCGTATCAAAACGTGAACCTCTTATTTCATACAACGTATGCAGTGAAGTATTAGTGCATATTTAGGCACTTGTTTTCTATATAAGTTTTGTGCGAATTTAAATATGATTTAACGGACAATATCCTGTTCTGTCTATACAGAATTTTTTCATCGACTTGTTTTTATACGTAAGCTATACGAGATTAACGCCCAAGTTATTCATTGCTTAGTTTTGATAGTTGTATCACATAATACGAAGACAACAATCCTTGCAAAATAACATAGATGATTGTTTTTATATGCATCGTTCTTTAATTTTTACAATCATTTGTTCCTACAATATACTTTACCTAGAAAACCAATCTATTGCACAATCGTACACTATATGAAAATTATGATAAACTATATAGAACTTACTACTAGTTTTATTGTTTGCTTCTTAGTCTAGAATTACATGTGAATTTACTATTTCATGAACATATTCAAATCTAACTTTATTAAAAAATTACAATATAGTCCTTCTAAAAAACTCCGATGCTTCCATTTTATAAGTAATCACAAAATGTCTATTATAATGAAGATTTTAAGATTCTAAAACTATAATGCCCATTCACGAGAAAATGTGTTATAATGCAGATTTTATCGCTCTATAGGTATGATTTCTCCTTAAATTTACTTATTCCCATATTTTATAAAACTGTATCATGTACTGTTTCCTCTTCACAGGCATTAAAATCAATTACAGTCATAAAAGTGAAAAATCGTCTGGAAACTCGGAGAAATTTATCTCCTCATCCCCCTATCTTCACTTTCACGCTTTGAAGGAGAAACAACAAGTAATATGAAGGAGAAAATGGTGATTTATTCCGAATGGATTGAAATTTTTATTTGTACGTGTTTATTCTTCGGGTTTGGGAAATCAACCCACATCAAGTGGCGTACGAGAGGTTATTTCTTTTAGCTCACACTGGGAAAAATTGGTATTTCTCTTTTTCTTTTTTTATATTTTTATTTTGGCATTATGATGCAGGTTATGTTTATAGATTCTCGGAGCAGTGAGAAAAAAATTGATAAGAATGTTTGATAAAAGTATGTCTGAAAAGTATGTCTTAGATAAAAAATAAAATTTTAATTGGTTTTATAAAGTTATTTGACTACACTTAATTCTTACAACTGATTTTGGTATAATAGTAATTCTATTTATTCTTTTCTTTTATTCTTTTACATTTCTTAGTATGTGATATTCTAATACTTATTGTAGGCATATATTATACGGTTGGGAAAATAAATTAGATTAAATATCCTGATAAAAGTATGCTTGGATGTAAATATAAGGTATATAAAAACAATAAAATTTAAATTTTTTATTTAAAATCCTTTACACTTTGATACATTTCTTGGTATAAGAAGTATTTCTATTTCAATTATTTTTCTTGTTTTTATTACTTGGCCTTCTTATACATATTTTTGTCATAGATTGACATGAATTAGAGAATAAATGAAATTAGAAATCCTTAAAAAAACAATGCCTAATGGTATAATATTTCACAAAGAAAAATATTACTAAGATTTTCATTAAAAATATCTCATTCCCCTTCAATCTTATAAAGGGAAAATATATTTTTCAGTGATAATAGATAATTTAGTTGAATCCGCAGGGTGCTTCGTTTCATTTCTAGAATATGTGAGTTACTTAAACGGCGGTACTATTCATTCTCGTGTTAACATTTATACATATATTTTGTTAAGACATTTTACACATCGTAAAAGTATTTGCATAAGCATGGTTTTCTTATACTTTATAAAACTACTTCATGAATCTATTTTATATTTAGATATTATTACAAATTTGACCAATTTTAGAGTCTATGTTAATAATTTTAGAAGGCTTAATCTTACCTGCTATTGTGTTTATCGTAATTTTGTTTACATTTTCATTTAAATCAATATTATAATAATCCAGTTTGTCCGAAATTCTTTTTGGCATGATATTAATGCTTGAACCTGTGTCTAATAATACACTCACATTTTTCCCATTGACAACCATCTCAGTTGAGAACAAATGGCCAATCGTTGAATTTTCTCAGATGTGATTATTCACGTAGGGCTGGCGATTTCCTCCACCTCTGTTTTGACGAAAGTTGCCCCGGCCATATCTGTATGAGTTAGGCATATCTTGTCCAGCATGTCGAATCGGCTCTCTCGGCATCTCTCCCCGCTGCGGAAAAGGCTTTACCACACGCTGCGCTAATCTCAGCCATTCCGTAGTAGAAGAAATGTCTCTCATGAGAAATAATTCTTTCTTTCTTTCTGGTAAACCATCAGTGAGTCCGTCTATTAAATTTGTTGTTGACAATTCGAGTCGTTTTCCGATAGTTAGCTTTTTATTGAAGTAGTCCCTCAAATCTTTGCAGTGAATAAATTTAAGGTCAGTAAAGTCGGATAAAGTACTTGACTCCTTCTCAGCAAACAGCTCGATAAACTTTAATTTTATCTGGTCCCAATCAGTAAATTCGATGACCTCTTCTATGAAAACATCAAGGGCCGATCCCTCAAGATAGTCCGAAATAATATTCACACGATCTTCATTCGTTAAATCTGCTTGTTTTTTTCTCGAAATACTTAAGCCAATTTTGTACATTCACTGGTCCATTAGGATCAAATTTCCGTAAAGTCCACATTGTACTATTAGTCATCAAACTATTCATCATTGAAGTTTCCTTCGGCTGATCAATCACCGTTTTATCCTCAAAAATCTCCGCCGATGTGTCGTTATCCGTCATCGTTGCACCGTAATCCTAAAACATTATCCACAGATGTAAAAAACAAAGTTCGCAAAAGTTCACAAAGTAAATTCCATCAAGAAAAAGTTCTCTGCCATAGTAATGGACTTGAAATCCATTGGGTTTTCAGCGCAAATAAAATCCTGCCGGCTTAAAATGTAATCCATTTTTTATAAAACTCCTTCACAAGGAGAAAGCTCAACAGATATAAGTAATGAGAATGCAGTCGGGCTTCATATTCAAGAGAACTCAGAAGTCTAACTTAAAACTTTATTTCAGAGCGGCAACACGACACATCTCTCCTTCTCAGAAAATTACAATCAAAAGCCACAGAGTTCACTCTGTTCAGACACAAGTGCACCCCAAGAGCGCTGACAACAAGAATTTTCCCACAACAAAAACAACTTACTAAGCGAATTGACTGCAATATCAGCAAAACACGAACACATGTTCCGCCAACACCTGCGAAACTGCTGCATAGACAGAAAGTTTACAGTTTTATGACAGAAAGGAATGTTAAGTGGAAAATACTTCATTGACCAAACCATTTAGAGGCTGATAAAAAATATCTAGATGAATTAAAATAGGAGAGAGGAGGTTTTTGAAGAAATATTAAAGTTAACTAATTTTGATATATTACATATATATATATATATATATATATATATATATATATATATATATATATATATATATAAGTATATATATATATACCTAAAGTATTTGTTTAAATATACGTTATTATGAAGTACTTTTATGTAATGTTTCATGTCTGCAAGCATGAAATCTATTATGATTATGAACACAAAAAAATGAAAATTTGTGCCGAAGCCCAAAGGAATGTATCTCCACTTCTCCATTTCTTGAATACCATGGTTTGGGAAAAGAAGAGGCAATATGAAGAAAGAAATGGTGATTTCTTCCGAATGGAGAGATATTTTTATTTGTACGAGTTTATTTCTATGCTCGGAAAATAAGAATTTGCGTTGTCATACGAGAGGTTATTTGTTTGCCTTAAACTGAGATAAATTGATATATGGTATCGTCTAATTTTTTTATATTTTGCTATTTTAGTTCGTACTATTGTGTAGATTCTGAACATAGGTTTTTGAAGGGTAAAGAAAAATTAGATTTGATTACCTGATAAAAACATGCCTTAAGCAAAATGCGTTATAAAAACATGAAATTATTAAAATTTGTTTCCAGAGGTGTTTATTGATCTTTAATATCCTACTAATCATATAAAGTAATAGAATATTATCTAAAGCGGAAATTAATAGAATATTATCTAAAGCGGTTTTTAAAGTTGTATCTTTGGTTCATTATTTTATATTAGGTACAAGACATTCAGTTTAATATATAATGTCTAATTTTTACAATACTGTAGTTATAGAACAATTTATCAATAGTTTTGTAACGGTAATTAAAAAATAAAACCTCTTAGAATGAAAAAGTGTCTATTCTGTTCATACAGTGTGTGTATATATATATATATATATATATATATATATATATATATGTATGTATAAACTTTCTTGATAATGAAACTTCAATTTCACGCCTATAGGCAATCAATTAGTTCAAAATCAATTAGATTCATAAAAACAAAAAATTGAAATATTTTTCGAGGTTCAGAGAAATTTATCTGTATTTCCACATTTCTCAAATACCAAGGTTTGAGATAGAAGTAAATAATATGAAGAAGAAAATGTTGATTTATTCCGAATGTTTTGAAATTTTTATTTGTATGAGTATATTCCTCTGGCCCAAAAATCAGCAATTTTCAATACCATACTAGAGGTTATTCCTTTGGTTCAAACTGAGATAAATTGTTTTTTTCTCTTCCTGTTTTCAATTTCTTCTTATTTATATTTTAGCTTTGCATTGTAGAGTTTATAGACATATTTTTGAAGGTGAAAAATATAACTATATTAGATAATATGTTAAAATCTGAAAGTAAAATGAATAACTAAGCCTTAATTAAAAAACTAAATAGTAAAATTTAACCTAAAGATATCTTTTTCTTTTTAGTTTGCTTTTATGGACACAATTCTAACACAGTTTGTGCTAATAGCAAAATAAATAATATCCACAGTTTATAAACTTGTAATTATTTTTTCACATTTTTGTGAATAATTTGTGAAAAATAAACTTCTTTAAAGAATTTCTCATTACTGTTCCTATGGTGGTTGTTGTAACAGGTAGAAAAGGCTTTTGTCAAATGTATATAAAACGTTGTACTAATAATTCAAAGTATTATTTTTAATTTTGACTAGAACTGAGGTGTTATATTAGCAATTGTATAATTTTTGAATCTGTAAAGTTTTTGAAATTCTCAATGTATTACAAATAAAACATGATGTTAAGTAATAAATAATAATTACTGAAATATTTATTAGTACTAAAATTGCATTAAATAACTAAAATAATGCAATCCCCTTTTATATAATTTGTTCTTGAATCTTCTGGTCAAGAAATCAAAATGTATCATATGATATGATAGATTATTACTTTGACTCGAATTAAGATAAATTCGCATTTACTTTTACAATTTTTTTCATATTTATCTCTTGGCATTTTTCTGCAGTTTCTAACGCTTGATGAAAGCATTTCAGAAAGTACAAGTCAATAATGTATTAAAATTTGTCATTAACGATCTTTTATTGTTCTTTAATATCTTAACTTGTATATTTTCCTGATGCATATTGAACTGAGTGAATAAAATGTACAATTTTTCGAATGTTCTGTGAACTTCTGCATGTGTTCCGAAATTTTGATATGGCTTTATTTTCAAAAGGCAATATTTTCAGAGAATACCGTACTATTTATCCTTTCCTGATCGTTTGAACAGGCACAAAATAATAATGGATCTTGTCGACATTTCCATTGAATTTATTAAGTTATTTAGGATAATCAAATGTATTCGGGAAAACAAAAGTATCCTTCATTCTTTATTGTCTCAAATACTCTTACCCTATTAGCCACGATTTCATATGCCACACAACATAATGCAGGTACTCAGTTTATTTTACAGACAAACGCAAGTCAGTTTGTATGTCATTTTATAATTATTTTTAACCGTTATTAATGACTACTAATATCCTAAATATCTTTAATTTCAAATAGCAGTAAAATATCAATCCATGTTATAATGAAAATGAAATTAATATATCTAAAGCTTGTTTAATAACTAACTGTTTAAATGAAATAGTATATAAATAAAAGATAGATACCCGTTATATCTCGTTATATTAAAGCATGTGTGAAAGTGCGAAACAATAAATAAACAAAAAATATTAAAATTTGTCGTCAACGATCTTTATTGTTCTTTAATATCATAACTTATATATTTTTCTATTGCAATTTAAACTGGAGTAAATAAAATGTACAAATTTTCGAATGTTTTGTGAACTTCTACATCTGTTCCCAAATTTTGATATGACTTTGTTTTCAAAAGGCAATATT
>CM063498.1:93342093-93414593 GCA_032207245.1 Pardosa pseudoannulata | reverse complement strand
TCATAAGGAAAAAAAACAAATTGAATACGAGAAGTTCTCAGATGCATTTATCACATTTTATAACTCAGTCGGAATTTAAATAAATTGAAATTAATTGAAATATAGATGCACCCCTAATTCTAATATTTTATGTAATATTCTAATATTTTATGTAATTAAATGAATGTGTTACTTAAAATAAATTCTACAGATCGTGTTATAATTGATTTTTAAATAACCTAGTAAAACAAGAAAAATATTCGGTCTAATACACACTACGTATCGTGTGTACAGAAAGTTTTCAGCTGAAGAAAATTGAATTGGAAAATTAATATTTATATTTTATTCACGTGTGAAATTAACAAAAATAAGAATTAAATTTTAAGATTTATTATCGTAATATTAATGTAATTACTCCCTTGATAAGTAATATTTTTATCGATAATAACTTTAGAAGTTTTCTCAAAATGAAGCGTTTTACGTTTTATGAATTTGATATTTTATAACTAAGCATACCATTTAAAAATTTATAAAAAATGTATTTTGTAGAATATAATATAAATGATAATTACAGTTAACATGTTTTGATATATGAGATCTATCATTTATACAGTTAGAAAAACTATTACTGACATACAGTCCAGGAAAAATGGATACTTTGAAATTTTTAATATACATAATTAATATTGTTTCCCATATTTGTAATAAAACAAAGATTTATTATAAGATTCATTAAGTATTAAATGTTATCCGATAAATAAAAACGGCAATTTTATTTAGGATGTGCAATAAGTAATAAGATTTTTTTCTTGTTAAAAATCTACAAACCACGTTAGAAATTATTGCAGAAATGTTGTATAAATTGTGATGTGTCTATTAATAAATAAGGGTACAAATAGCACATGAACTGGTTATTACCATTGTGGGACGTAAGCTGGTACAAGTTCCTTTCAAAAAGCTGTATACAACCGGTTGCTAAAAATGAAACGTCTTTAGAGCAGCTTTTCGCAATTAAACTTTGTGTTGGTTTGTAAAATTTTTGCAGGACATACTTTTAAAATAACACCCGGAACTTTGCACAATGCCGAAGCGATACTGAGAAAAAAGTTTTTTCATTGCATAGCACTTTAATGTAGGAATATAAATTCCGAATGATTTTGAAAGTGCAGGAAGATCTTTAACACCTCTCATAAAGATGATGATCAATACATCAATCGAGTATGATGGCATTATTTACCAATATGCTGTAGAACCCGAGAATACTATAAACGACTCAAACCACAAGGATTGTGGTTTATTAACTGGAAGTTAACGGCTCACCGCTACGCAAAGATCGCGTGAGGCCGGATTTTCGAACACGAAACTGAAATATATGATGTACATAGGTTATTCGTTTTGATGGTGTTATGTAAATGTCGAATGTGCTATTTATATAAATAAAAGTTTTGTGATGTATCCCCTGCCTGATCTCTTCAAACCCACATACTTTGCACAAATAGTGACAAACACAACAAGGATATTACAGAAAATGACTTAGTACGTAATTATTATACGTATAATGATTTAGTACCAAAATCGTACATTTCTAATAAACAACCCTAAAAAATTAACCATATAATAATATGTGTTTAAAAGGTGGAGAGGAAATCGGAATAAATGCATCGTGTCTCACCGTAGTTACTATTATAGATAATCTGTATATGGATAATTATCTATACATATAGTCTACTTTGGTTTGGTTTCTAACCCTAGGCTGTCTCCTACAAGAGGTCAAGATTTCCCTGAACCTACTACTTAAAGATAATTTCAAACGTGTAAAAACATACAAGCCAACAGTGGAATTCAAACTAACAAGAGCATTGCTTTACCGATTCGGTAATGATTATGCAATATAGTAATATTACTGAAAAACCTGTTGTTGTTGTTTCTCATTCCACTTGAACAAAATAAGCGCTTTTGAGCCAGCAGGATCTCGTATTAAGTATATCAAGCTCCATAATGAGTACATATTGTAATATTAATGTAATTACTCTCTTGATATGCAATTTTTTTATCGATAATAACTGTAGCAGTTTTCTCAAAATAAAACGTTTTACGTTTTATGAATGTGGCATTTTCTAACTAACCATACCATTTAAAAATTTATAAAAAAATTATATTTTATATATATATATATTTATATATAATTTATATTATAATTTTATATAATAAAAAAATTAAGATACTTATATATTTTAATTTTTGTATATTTTTTATTTATTGTATAAACATATGATTTTTGTTTATGTAATATTTGTTTATTTTTGATAATAATAGATATTTTGGGTTTTATTTGCTGTTTTTTTTTTTAACTACCGCTTTATAACTCTATTTATTATTTATTAATTTTTATTTTTCAATTATTTAAACTAATTTTTTTATAAATTTTTTATATTATGATTTAAATATTTTATGGTTGTTATTCTTATTTTATTTTCTTTATTTTTTTTTTTTTTTTTTCTTTTATTTAATAAAATTTTTTATTTTTTTTTTTTTTTATTTTTTCTTTCTAATTTTTTTATTTTCACAAATTATTTTTTATTTATTTATTTATTTTTTTTATTTATTAATTTTTTTTCTTATTTTTTATGTTTATTTATCTTTTTATTCTTTATATTTTTCATTGTATTTTTGTTATTATTTTAATTTTTAATAATGAATTTTATATATTTTTGACATATGGAGATAGATTTTTATAAAATATTTTATATTTCTTAAATAAATATTTTTTTTTTCTATTATTGAAAACATTTATAATTTTAAATTTAATATTTATTTTTTAAAACATTATTAATGAAAATTATTATATATTTATGATTTTTTAAAATATTTTTTATTAAATATTGATAAAAAATATTTAAATTATTATTAAATATTTATCTTATAAATTAATAATTTAAAAAATATATATATATATATATTTAATAAAAATATATATTATTAAATATTTATCTTTTAATAAATTTTTACATTAAAAAAATAATTATAAATTAAAATATATATTTTAAATATATAAATTATATAAATTTTATATATTATATATTAAATAATTTGGATTTTTTTTATAATACTTATATTTTTATATATAATATTTTATATATATATATTTTTATGTTGTTAATTATAATTATTTTATATTATTTTAAAATATAATTTTTATTTTTTATTTAATTATAATATACATTTATAAGACTTTAATTTTATAATAATTATTTAAAATACATTTATATAAATATATAAATTTATATTTTATTATAACATATTTATATAAAAAAATTTATAATTTTTAAAAATAAATTAATTTATAAATTATTATTTACTTAAAATTTTATAAAAAAAAATATATTTTAAATATTTTATTATATATTTATATAAATTATAAAAAATATATATAGTTATTTTAAGGTTTTTGATAATTGGTGAAAAAACGTTTCAAGTATTCGTATTTTAGCAGTAAAAGCAAAATTTAATACATAGAGGTATTAATTGGAATTTCAATATAGTAAACATATTGTTTTATAGTTGTAAATGTTATAGATTTTAAAAATAAAATTCTTTCATATATTATAAAAATTTTATATAAATGTATTATTTATAAAATATATTTTGTAAAGTTTAGAATTTATAATTTTTTTAAAACTAATTTTTTATAACTATTATTTTCTAATATTATGTTTAAGAAATATATATGAAAGTGGTTAATATTAGGATAAATATTTTATTTTAAAATTAAGATTTTTATTTATTAATTTGATTATAAAATTGAAATTTTATTAAATTTATAATATAAAAACGATGTTTTATATAATTTTTTTCACATCAAAACTTGTGTTATAAATTGGGGAAAATTAATAACAAAAAATATTTTGATATCAAGACATCACTAATTAATTTATTTATAGTCAATACATAGCTATTTTTTATACTTATAATTTATCTTTTTTGTTATTGATAAAAATTATAAAATTAGAAGATAAGTTTAGAGTGTTTAATTTAAAGTAAATTGTTATAAAGTAATAATAGTAAATATAAATATATTTTGAAAAAAATAAACAATAGATTTTAAAAATATCTTTATACATTTAGTTGTACTTTATCTATAAATTTTATTTTAAAAATTTTTATTGTTTACAAATTTATCTTTTTGTCTTTTAAATAAGTACATATTATTTTTTAGGTATGAAACAAAATTTGGTATTTCCTCTAAGATAGTTTAATTATATTTACTAAGAATGCTTTAAAAAACATTTAGATCTAATTCTTGAAATAGCATTTACTGTGACATGAATTAAAAATTATAAGTTTTACAATTATAAAAATTTGGAAAGTATTATTTTAATATTTTTTTTTTTAAATATATAACTTCTTTTTAAAAAAAATAAATTTTGAAAAATATTATTTAAAATTATACTTTTATTTATATTTTGTATAAACATGATTTTAACTAATATTTTGAATAGTCAAAGTTTTTGATTTTATAAAGTACATTTATATATACATTTTTAGTCTTTTTCTTATGATTTCATTATATCATAAAAATTCATTAGTAGTATAATTCAATAGTCAGTAAATTTTTTATATTTTTAAGATATAATTGACAGTTTTTAAATTGAAAGTTAGGAAGTTAAAAGACGTAGCTAATTTACATAAACATTTATCTTTTAATGCGCATACATATATTTCGAAATTATTGGCATTAGTAAAATTAAAGTAAGTTTGAAATAAAAGAAGTTTTCGAAGGTGTATAGATTTTTATAATTTTTAAATAAATAACTTCTTTTATAAATAAAAAGTTTATTAAAATATTAAAAAACCTTTATTCTTAAAGTTGCAGAACTTGTTATTTTATTTTATGTTAAAAAAGTTTTAGATGTAATAAAGGTTTAAAGTCTCGAAAGGCAAAATTTCCTTCTAAAAATTATTTAAGTTTATATCATTTTTCTATTCATGCTTATGCATTTCAGTCATACATTACACTTAGATCATTCTGGTAATTCAATAGTCAGCAAAAAACATATTCGATATCTAATTGACAGTTAAATTGCTAAATTTAGAGTTAGCAAGTTAAAAGACATAGCAATCATTTATATAAACATTTATCTTATAGTGCACATACGTATATTTCGAAATTATTGTCCTAAGTAAAATTAGAGTAAGTTTGAAATAAAAGTAGTTTTGGAAAGTGTATAGATTTTTATAATTTTTAAATAAATAACTTCTTTTATAAATACACAATTTTACTAAAGATCTTATAAAACTTTTATTCTTAAAGTTGCAGAAAGAGTTATTTTATTTTGTATTAAAAAATGTTTTAGATATCGTGAAGGTTTTAGGTCTTGAAAGTCAAAGCGTTCCTCTGAAACCTATTTACATTTATATTATTTTTCTAGTCATGCTTATGCATTTCAGTCATGCATTACACTTGGAACATTGTGGATAGTGCCATAGTCAGCAAAAAACAATTTCGATATTTAATTGACAGTTAAATTGTTAAATTTAGAGTTAGCAAGTTACAAGACATAGCTAGCATTTACATAAACATTTATCTTCTACTGCACATACGTATATTTCGAAATTATTGGCCTAAGTAAAATTAGAGTAAGTTTGAAATAAAAGTAGTTTTGGAAAGTGTATGGATTTTTATATTTTTTAAATAAATAACTTCTTTTATAAATACACAATATTATTAAAGATCTTATAAAACTTTTATTCTTAAAGTTGCAGAAAGAGTTATTTCATTTTATATTAAAAACGTTTTAGATGTAATGAAGATTTAAAGCCTTGAAAGACAAAATTTTATTATAAAAATTATTTATGTTTATATCATTTTTCTACTCATGCTTTTGTATTTCAGTCATACATTACACTTAGAACAATCTGGTAATTCAATAGTCAGCAAAAAACATTTTCGATATCTAAATGACACTTAAATTACTAAATTTAGAGTTAGCAAGTTAAAAGTCGTAAAAAAAGCTACCATTTATATAAGCATTTGTCTTCTAGTGCACATACGTACATTTCGAAATTATTGGCCTGAATAAAATTAGAATAAGTTTGAAATAAAATTAGTTTTGGAAAGTGTATAGATTTTTATAATTTTTAAATAAATAACTTCTTTTATAAATACACAATTTTATTAAAGATCTTATAAAACCTTTATTCTTAAAGTTGCAGAAAGAGTTATTTTATTTTGTATTAAAAATGCTTTAGATATCGGGAAGGTTTTAGGTCTGGAAAGTCAAAACGTTCCTCTAAAAAACTATTTACGTTTTTATTATTTTTCTAGTCATGCATTACACTTGGAACAATGTGGATAATTCTATAGTCAGCAAAAAATATTTTCGATATCTAA
The DNA here is from genome assembly GCA_032207245.1 of Pardosa pseudoannulata. Taxonomy (NCBI): domain Eukaryota; kingdom Metazoa; phylum Arthropoda; class Arachnida; order Araneae; family Lycosidae; genus Pardosa; species Pardosa pseudoannulata. The sequence continues at coordinate 93,408,223 of CM063498.1, read as the reverse complement.
TTGACAGTTAAATAGCTAAATTCAGAGTTAGCAAGTTAAAAGACGTAGTTAGCATTTACATAAACATTTATCTTCTAATGCGCTTACATATATTTCGAAATTATTGGCCTAAGTAAAATTAAAATAAGTTTGAAATAAAAGAAGTTTTCGAAAGTGCATAGATTTTTATAATTTTTAAATAAACAACTTCTTTTATAAATACAAATTTTATTAAAAATCCGAAAAAACCTTTACTCTTAAAATTGTAGAACTTTTTTTTAAATTTTATATTAAAAATTTTAAATGTAATGATGGTTTTAAGTCTCGAAAGATAAAACTTTATTCTAAAAATTATTTACATTTATATCATTTTTCTACTCATGCTTATGCATTTCAGTCCTACATTACACTTTGAACATTATGGATAACTCAATAGTCAACAAAAAACATTTTCAATATCTAATTGACAGTTAAATTTTCACTGTTTTCATCATAATGCGGCAGAATTTATACATACAGTGGAATTCACGTCTTGTTTTATCGCTTTCCGTGCAGATAATTGAAAAATTGATTTCTTATTCCATGGCGCATCACGAGTGTTTTCCTTTATTTAACTTATACCTTCAAGATGATAGATTTAGAATGATTTATAGAGCTGGAAACACCTGTCCTATTGAAGAGTGTTGTATACAGTTTATGGATTTGTTATAAGCAATCGATTTCTCGTTTTCAATATTCCCCTAAATAGAAGCTTCGACGTTAATCTTGGAATATGAACTGGAAATATGTTGATATAAAAGATGTCTATTGATTTTTATTTGTTTGCAGTAAAATACACCCTTGTGATAAGAGTCAGTCTGCTAAATTCAGTATTTATCTAGATAAAAGATATTCTATATTATTCGGAAATGTTTGTGTGGTAAATGTTATCGCAAGAAAGAATAAAGGTTGCCTTCTGAATGAAATTTTGTATGTAATATATTTTTATACGGAAAATAAAGACGCAATTTATTTTTTAGTATTCTGTGTTATATATTTATTAAATTACGGAAAGTAGCTATTTAACGCTAGAAATGCCTTAGTCATCAATTTGATTGTTAAGCAGGAATGAGAAAGCCAGTATTGCATTGATGTCTTGCATCGTTGCAGTTAGATATAACATTCATAAGTGTCCTGAATGACTATTACAAAAGCTTTTACTAATTAATATCGATTTATGTAGATTGTGAAAATTTGAAAGATAATTCATTTTTAAGAGAATTTATAAAAGTATGAACGTCTCCACGATAGTTTTAGTGATTAATTTTAGAAATAGCCAATTGTATATTTTAAGTGTTAGAAAGCTACTTAGTAGAAAATTGTAACAGTACTATATTAAGTGATATTTCAATATGTGGTTTTTTATTTTAAAAATAAGTAAAGGTAAAAAAAATATCAATATTAAGAAAATACACAAATATTTTTGCTGTAAATTTTATGAGAAAAGTCTTAATAAATTAATGACTTACTTCCTGTATTATTTCTATATGATACAAAAAAGGAACAGAACTTTATAAAATATCTCTATATAAGCTATAAAATTTTCAAAAAATTCTCATTTATAGATACATTTACTTAGACGGTTTTATTTTTAATACCTAATTTTAATGGCCTGTGATGGATAAATGTTTCTTGACGTTTGGTTTAGGAAGAACTTGTGAACTGTATGTCTTTATTTATTGACTCAAGATTATGAAATTTTATGATTTTCACAAGGAATTTGGACACATTACAAAATTTAAGTTGATAGTTAAAATGAGCTTAGAATAGGTTAGGTTGCTATCAGATTTTGCTGTGAGAGTATTATTAAGACCGATATTTCATGATTAAACCTATTCAGAATGGTTACTAACATGTACGTCAACCATGGGATTTAAAACTTTTATTTTTTAGTACCCAATTTTAATGTCCTACGATGGTTAAATGGTTCTTTACGTTTGGATTAAGATATGCTTGTGAGCTGAATGTCTTTATTTGTTGACTCAAGTTTCTGAAATTTTACGACTTTTCCGACTTTCACAAGGAATTTGCACAAATTATGAAATTTAAGTTTATAGTTAAAATACGCTTAGAATTGGTTAGATCTGGAACGTTGCTATCAACTTTTGTTGTGAGAGTATTATTGAGACCGAGATTTAATGTTTAAACCTATTCAGAATGATTACTAAAATATAAATCAACCGTGGAATTTAAAACTGGAGACTCCAATTTTTAGTTTTAGTTACTTTATAGTACCTAATTTTAATGCCCTACAATGGTTAAATGGCTCCTCGCGTTCTGGCTTATGATATACTTTTGAGCTGCATGTATTTATTTGTTGACTCAAGTTTCTGAAATTTTATAACTTTTCTGACTAGCACAAGTAACGTGCACACATTATGAAATTTAAGTTGATAGTTAAAATAAGTTTACAATTGGTTGGAGCTGGACTGTTGCTATCAACTTTTGCTTTAAGAGTATTAGAGTATTATTAAGACAGTGATTTAATGATTAAACCTATTCAGAATAATTACTAACATGTACGGTAACCAAGGGATTTAAAACATGAGACTCCCAAATTTAGTTTAAGTTACTTTTTAGTACCTAATTTTAATTACTTAAAATGATTTAATGGTTCTTTACGTCTGGTTTAGGATATACTTGTAAACTGCATGTCTTTATTTGTGAACTCAAATTTCTGAAATTTTATGACTTTTCTAACTTTTACAAAGAATTTGCATACATTATGAAATTTAACTTGAAAGTTAAAATACGTTTAGAATTGGTTAGGTTTTAATCGTTGCTATCAACTATTGCTGTGAGTGTATTATTAACACCGAGATTTAATCTTTAAACCTATTCAGAATGATTACCAATATGTACGACAATCGCGGATTTAAAACTAGAGACTCCAAGTTTTCGTTTTAGTTTTAGTTACTTTTTAGTTCCTAATTTTAATGACTTGCAATGGTTCTTCACGTCTGGTTTAGGATATACTTGTGAGCTGCATGTCTTTATTTATTCAAACAAGTTTCTGAAATTTTATGAATTTTCTGAATTTTACAAGGAGTTTGCACACATTACGAAATTTAAGTTGATAAATAAAATGAGTTTAGAATAGCTTAGGTTTGAACAGTTGCTATTAACTTTTGTTGTAAGAGCATTATTAAGACCAAGATATAATGAATAAACCTATTCAGAATAATTATTAATATGTACGGGAACCCTAGAATTTAAAACGCAGACTCTTGTATTGAAAGTTAAGATCCTATTGATTGGGAAATATTACGTCCTGAAAAAAATGTGTTTTGTACTTTAAAGCTTTATGAAAAGTTAACCTGTACTCAACGGGTAGAATTTAAGATTGTTCTTCCAAATAAATAATGAGAATAACAAATAATAAAGAAAAAAATGTCATGTGACACTAAAAAATTTCTAACCTATTTATTTTGGGTCATGTTGACGTGGGATAAGACTGGTTCAAACTGTTTCCCTATCACAAGGGAAATCCGTGTTTTCCTCTTCTTCATCGGGAAAGGGGATTATATTCATAATCTGTTGATATTTCAATACGTATAGGTAGATATGTGGTTAAAGTCTTTAGAATAAATGCCATCATATGGACGTCAATATATTAAACTATCAGAAATTATTCAAAAAAATCACACAATCTTCGTAATAAAGCATTTAAAACGAAATAATAAAATTGCAACACATCAAAATTATTAGTCATGTAAATAAATATACCCTTCCTACCTTTTCATACTTATGAATACAGATAAGGTTACCAATTTGGCACATGAAAAAGAAAAATGAGTTAATATTTAAGACCTCTTGAGCAAACTAATTCTAAAAAATTCTAATCCCAATTAAATTTTTCAAAATAAGATATTTTAACACTAAAACCACAGGAGTTTTGGTCTACACAAAACCGTGGTGGGTCAAACTTACCCCGATTAATATGAATATGTGTTGTTATTCAGAAAAGTACACTGATACAATTATATTTGTTGATTTTTAGACAATAAATTATTGTAATAATTTATAAAAAATAATTTGATATTACAATGTTGAAATATATATATAGTTAGAAAATAGACAACTTTTATAGAATTATTTCCTTTCTTGCCAGTCAAGGTTAATTACTCCGTTCAGGAGCCGTTTGGGTTTATATATATATATATATATTATATATATATATATATATATATATATATATATATATATATATATATATATATATATATATATTTATATATATATATATATATATATATATATATATATATATATATATATATTATGTATATATACATACATATATATATTTATATATATATATATTATATATATATATATATATATTTATATATATATATATATATATATATATATATATATATATATATATATATATATATATATTATATATATATATATATATATATATATATAGTAGTTATATATATATAAAGTAGTATTTTGATCAAAACGACCCTTTCCGCGGGCCTAGTGTTAATAACACAAAGTATATTGTCGACATTATAGACATACCTCACTTAATAGTAAGGGAAAATTTATTACAAGCCTATATAACTTAAGTCACCATAACATAATAAATTATCACCCATGTATATTTTGAGTATTTCTGTATTCGTTATTTTTTTACTCTTATTATACCTGTTAGCTTTACTTTCAACACCGGTATCTAGTGTAAGCGCCCATTCTATCCAGAAATGGGATGTCTACAGCTTTAGTATTCAAACTGTTACAATAGCTTTAGTTGCTTTCGAGGTATTATTTTACTGAAAAAACCCATTTTTACTATAAATCTTCAAGCAGACATCAATTCCCACCTTCCAAGAGAAGAAATTCGCCCAGTTTCCAGTTTCTTCTTTACTTTTAATAAATGACCTAATAGCTGAAAATAATAAAAAATAAATAAAAATTCAAAACTGTTTTAGCAATTAATTTATTTTTTATTTTATTTTTACATCTTTGATTAAAATTAGATCTTTAAAGGAATTGTCACAGCTACTTTGAAACAATTCGATATTTAGGCTGCATAAACCTATACTGTTACATTAAATGTTGAAAACAAATCATTAAACATATCGAGAATTGTGATCAAAAGTAGAGGTACACCCCCACATGTTACAATAGTCTAAAATGAATAATTTCATTAGTGTTAGACTAATCAATTAACATTTAGCGACATAAACACGAGTGTAAATATAGAACGTCGAAACTAGTCTAAAATCAATCACGGATTTTTGTAAACGATGTTTATAGTTTTATAATTAAGATTATTTTACGCATATTTACACAAGTAACAAACTGACAAGTCTAAATAGATTTAAATACGGCCAATTCCTTGCGTGAACTCAGTTCAGGCAACGCAAATCTGCCAATTTTGAAATAACCGAACTGAGTTCATGCAAGAAAACAACGTTTTTCAATTACGTGAAGCCCGAAATCGTTTTGTTCACTTTAATTTGTCATTTTCCAAATAGATAGAGTTACTTTCCTGTTAAAGATTTGGCAGTTTTGTGTCATTTGTCACTATTGCGTTGATGCTGTAAAGGATTTGTGAAATTCAAACTGATCTGAGGGACATGGAATTCATGACAGTTGTACAGATATTATTGTTGTATTAGTTTATAATATTTATCCAGAAAATTATGCAATTTGCTTTATTTTGCTATAATATGAGCAAAAATTACAATAAACCATTATTATTTCCCATATATGTGAAAATATTGAAAAACAAACATTGAAACAAAACAACAAAAATATTGAAATAAACAAAATTTCCTTTTAAAATTTTGTTTTTTTTTTAAAGTAATTAATTTTTGACATTTTCATAATAATATGGAGTAAAATTAAGGAAAGAAAGATTTTCCACTTTTGGCCCCTTTTTTTTAAATATATTCCACAATCCAGGGGTTAAAATTGGTAATTCCATTGAAACATATTTACGCGATTAACAATGTCCCTTTACGTCATCCTAGTAAGTAAAAACTAGAACCCTTTATTTTCATTTTACGTTTCTCTCGGCATATCTTAGCACCTGTAATGTAGTACAAGAGAAAGAAAACAATATTGCCGCATCTTAATGTATGTTTTCTACAGTGCATATCGGTATCTGCGGGGAAAATATCGCAGCTTTTCGGCTGCTTTTTCCCCATTCTACCTCAGTTTCCTTTGAGTGTCTGTTTGCCCTCCATCCCGCGGAGACCGGGCGGGAATTGATTTCTTTCAGGCAGTTCGAGGAGAAGGCTGATAAAATCGGATTACTGATGTGGAAATAAACAGATGTAGCCGTGGAAAGGGACGGGGCTAGGTGCCTTTTCGGAACAAAAAAAAGTTACTCCTGAGAGCCCCGAAAGAATTTCGTGAATTTTTCTGTCCTATTAAACGAGGGGATATCTATCAAAGTAGGTTAATAGTGAAATAGAAGTTTTAACGAATTACGGCGTTTGGAGCAAGCTTTGGGTATTAGTAGTAGAGTGTAAGGGAATAAACTGCGATTTATTTTACAAGGTAATGTGCTGTACCTTTTTGATAGAATTTGTAGATAATGAGGAGACTATAAATTTTTATGTAATACAGTTTCTTTATTCATGAATTTTATTTATTAACTCGTCTACCTATTTGAAATATATTTACCCCTTAACAATCTCATAATTTTGTGGCAAACTTTCCTATATGCGCCTATTTTTTTATTACCTAACTTATTGGTAATTACATAAACGTTCATATCCGTATAATATTTGTATTAACTATATATAACTATATATATATATATATAATCGTAATATATATATATATATATATATATATATATATATATATATATATATATATATATAGATTCTCTACGTTTTAATAACAAGTATTAGCCTAACTTTAATTACATTATACCCAATTTATTAAGCCTTTCGTTTTCGCTCTAGTCAAAATAATGGGATGAAGTTTTGCAGGCTATCTTTTAAGCTCATGATATTTCCGGACTGTCGAGTTCAAAAATAAAGAGACAAAAATATTAAAAAAATCTGTTTTGGTTGCCCGGAATCATTCTTAGTTCTATATCTATATACCCAGTAGCAGTACCAAACTATTTTTAATGTCTTACATCAAGCGAATTTAAACTAGTACCTTATTTATAAAAAAACAATATATCAAGTACTATGATAAAAAGAGGCAGATCGAACTTAAATAACCCCAAACGTTTGATTAAAATCATTTCATTAGACAGATACATCTTGCTGATATGAAACGGCAATTGTCAAGATAATTCTAAGTTTGTTTTTAACAAAAAAGGTGAAAACAGTGAGAAAACTCAGTTCTACTGCCCAGATTGTGATTTTGGACATTGCATCTCATGTTTTGTAATTTATTACAAGACAATATTTATTTATATCATTTGTAAACCTTACATTGTTCAAAACATGTTTTTTTAATTTAATTTTTTGTATATCCTAGATAACCAACATCCAGTCATAATAATCCTGAATGATGGATTTTCACAATATATATATATATATATATATATATATATATATATATATATATATATATATATATATATATATATATATATATATATATATATATATATATATATGTATATGTATAAATTTATTAATAAATTAGGTATAATGTAATTAAAGTTAGGCAAATACTTGTTATTAAAACGCAGATAGTCTCTGGGATAGAAACCAGAACCTATATCATATAACCTCATAATAAATTGAAAATTATATGTACCGAGTTTATATTAACTTGTAGGGTGCAGTGCACTAAATCTAACCTAACTATGGATCCATTAAAGTACTATCAAATTTTTTAAATATTAGGTTTGTAGTAGAATAAATTGCGATGAAAAAATGTTATTTCATTGTGTTCCTGTGAGGTCTAGGATCATTATGACAGGGCCCTGCTTTTTTTGCCAGTGTCTGATGGTTTTAATCACATAACTGACATTTATATTTGTAAGTAATTAGTATCAGCATTAATCAGTAGTCCTGGCATAGTAGTTATCTAGAAAAACATTAACTAAAATTCTTCAAAGAACATTATAAGAAATCACTTAAGTAAAATATTTATATAAGGTATAAATATCTTTAAACTAGAAATGACCAAAATATTTTCCAAAAATATTATTTGTTTTGAATTTAAATCAACTCGTTGCAAAAATAAATATTATAATATAACCTCATTGCAAAGCAATTTTAAGACATTCAATAAATTTAATGAATAGTTAAATTGAATTTAAAATATTAGAAAGTATTAATTTTTTTATGCTTTACAGTGTATATTACAATACCTATGTCATAATCTCCTTACATTTACCCTCTAATCTATGCACATCAGTTACCATCAGGACAAGGATATCGATGTTAGTTGCTCCCCATCTGTCAACTTAACCCAAATAAGGGCAAGATTATCGATAATAAATCTATGTTTAGTGGCAATAATAATAATGGAGGTTGGTGTTTGACAATTATGATTTTCTACTTGAATTTTCTTTATTATAGTAACTTAAGTACAGCCTGATGTATATCGTATTAATCTCAGTCCTCAATCAAAAATACAAATGTAATATTTTTTAAATGTACTGGTTGCGACCATTTTCCCCCAATCTCACGTTACTCGCGTATGTCAACTAAATACATATCTTCCCTACTTTTATGTTGTCTTATTAATATATTAGCCATCTTATTTTAATTCACAAACATCCCACAACTTCTTTCCCACTGCAAAGTTAGTCGAATTTAAGAACAGTTTATTGTTATGCATAACTTAAGTATCATTCATTATCATTATTATCATATTCATTATGATTATATTATCATTCATTCGTCTATGTTACTTTTGCAGACAAACTTCTCTTAAACCTTTAATACAGTATACGAAATTTAAAGATTGTCTCCAAGATCCTAATTCATGCTTTAGATTCCATATCGATATCTCGGGAAAAATATCGTGGCTTTTTGGTTGTGTTTAACCGTATTTTCCTCTGTATGACCGTTTGCCCTACAGTTTGCCTGGGGAGCCATAGCGAAAATTGATTTATTTCGGACAGTTCGAGGTATATGTTGATAAAACCGAATTACTGATATAGAAATAAATAGATGTAGCCGGAAATATGTGTGTTGCAGAAGCTAAAAAGTTCACCCAGAAAGAATATTGGAGGTTCCTATTGTGTCATGCTAAGCGAGTAGTAGCCACTAATAAACAAATAGAAATTTTTCATGATTTACGATGGCTCAAACATTAGGTATTGTTAACAGAATTTAATAAAAAAATGAAGCTTAATTTTAGAAGAAACGATTGAATGTAGAGTCTTACATTTAGGTTAAATTTTCAGATTGTAAACAATAACTATAATTTGCATGTAAGGAAAATTCTTTATACACGATTTTAATAATAAATCTCACCTTTTGAAATACTTCATTAAAGTAATTAAAAATTGAATTAAAATTATTTGAATGCAATATTCTAAATAATGTAGCGCTAAATTTTAAATAATTAAAGCTATAAAATATAGAACATATGTTATACAATATAATATTTTTCTAAAACCTATAGATACATAGTGCTAGTTTTTGATTAACTATTATTTAATACCTGGTATAAAAGACTAATTGTTAAGCTTATTATAGAAAAAGAGGGTAAGTATTTGATCTTTACTAGTAGAAAAATGTCACACGGAATCTTATTAGGTAAACTTGTCCAGATTATGTACGAAAATAATGGGCATTACTTTTTTGTTCTGAAGTCTGAGTGGATTTGAAACCTATAGAGGGCATAAATGTTTCCGTGATTCAGAATTTTTTAAGCAATAACCGGTCTAATTAGCAATCGTATTGTAAAGTATCTATGATAGCACTCTAAACTATACCTCAGTAATCTTTAAAACAACGTAACTGGTGGTTATAATTCAACTTTCTCTATAAACGGCATCATACAGCTCAAGCGGCTGAACGGAATGCAACGAAATTTTGTATATGAGCTATTATACCAGGAGATACGCTCAAGGAAATTTCGAAAAAAAAATTAGTACCAAATTGTCCACCAGAGGACACTTTTTGGAAAGAATGTGGAATTTAAAACAATTAACGACCAATACAGAATACATAAACAATATTAACAATCCACAACAATAATTGTGCAAAACCGGGAACATCTGTTAGTTGTAGGAGAAAAATGTCCAGATTTGCATGCTTGGGAACAAGAGGAAGCTTTCTGCAAAACAGGTTAGGGTATAAATCGCTTGCAGGCACTGTCATGTTTAAGTCTATGATTCCAGCTGTACTAATAACGGTCTATTTAGTTGAAAGTGTGTTATTGGTGAAGCTGTTTTACAAAAACAAAGGGCAAGCTTCTGCTGCAGTTCAGGAATTCCAAAGAACCTACGACTGGAACCAATGTCTACGAAATGTATCCGGGAGATGATTAAGAGATTTGAAGAGACGGGGAAATTAGGAGTTCAATCTGGAAAAGGCCATAAGGAGTTCATCTGGAAAAGGAGACGTGTCATATCGGGAAACTGAATGATTTAACTCCATAACACTTTATGTTCGAAACCTCACAACTGATGAGTTACGATCTGCTATTGAACACACTGTCCATCAACTTAAAATTTTGAGGATGAATGAGGATGGTTCATGCAGAGCACCTATCCCAAAATCATGCTGGACTCCATTAAAATCTGCTCTTGTGCAATTTCTCCTAATCTGTACTTATTTTCTCAAACTGAACTGTTTCTGTTTCTCCCTTACCTTTACTTAATCGTATGATGAGGTTATCCAAAACTGAGCAATAACTGTTAATATTGTTTCTGTATTCCGTTATTGTGTTACATTTCAAGTTTTCTCCAAAAAGGACGTTTTCGAACTATTTTTTTTTCAAATTCCCATCAGCGCATCTCTTCTATAGCCGATGTATGAAATTTCGTTGCAAATTTTTTGGCATTCAGTTCACCCGTTTCCGTTGCAGGGTGTCGTTGATAGGGAAAGTTTAATTATAACAGCCCGGTATCTCGGTAAGAAGTTATACGTCTGAATTATGAACTATTCGAAATAAAACTAACATTTTATTACCATCTCAGACGCAATTTTTTGAATGAATCACTTTTTGAAATATATTATAAGCTGTTGATTTTACTTTATGTTTCAAAGAGTATAGTCCAGCACCTATAATGTATCACAAGTGAGAGAAAAGATTATCCACAAATTCTGAAGAATTATTTGAAGTCCACGTCTGTATTTGCGAGAAAAATGTAGCACCTTTTTCGCTATCTATTCCCCACTTTACAGTCAGTGTTTTTCAAACTTCCATTTGCGCTCTATTCCAAAGCGACCATGTTAGAATTCATTTCTTTCGGACAGTTCCATGTGGATGCTTTTAAAACTGAAGTACTGCACGACTACTCAAAATTAACCAGATCTCTCTTTCCATGGTAGTCATGGAAAAAGACGATACTAGTTGTCTAAACAAAAGTTACTCATGAGAAAATCAAAGGAATTTGATAATTTTCTATTATATTAACCCTCCGAGTGGAACACAGCGAGGAAAAGAAGTCTCCATAAAATACAATAAAGGTTTATTGTGTCAGTGGCCAAAGCGTTCTATGATTTTTTACTTCACCCTTTGTCGACTAGAATGGAATACGGGAAACACACCCTCGTTATTGTCCCTTTACTTCCGGTTATAAATAAGTATATAAATATATATTATAGATTGTTAATTTTTAATGCACATAAAGCTTGTCAAGTCTAGAAGATCATCCCGTAAGAAATAATGGATTCTAAAAGTACAAATAAAAATATTCTTTAAGAGACTTTAAGAGGCTATTCTTTAAGAGAGATATTTTTTTTTACGAATGTCATCCAAGATATTTAAGTGGTGCAATTAGAGATGCATCTGTTACCACAAACGAAATACTTCTAAATAGAGATTTGCAAAGCCATGAAAAGCTATATGTGTCTTTGTGCCTCAGGGAGTAGGGGTAAATTCTTCAATATATGTCAGTCAATGAGGGATGCAGTTCCTAAACAATCAAACAGAGCCTCCTACCTGAAAACTCCATGGCGGAAAACACTGGCAGAAATGTACATTATATTCATTTTCGGAACATTTTTGGAGGTCGAAAATTGTACGTGATAACCGCTTTGAAGACATCATCGGTTCTGCGGAATTGTCCGTGCGAACCGCTTAGAGGGTTAACAATGATATATAGTTAATAGATAAATAGAATAGATAAATGTTTTTAAGAATTAGGGTGCTACAAGCAAGTATTAGGTACTGGGTATAAAATGCAATGGAAGATATTGAAATTAAGTATTAAAACATAAGATTAGATACGGAACTGCTATATGCCAAGGAAATGAGATATAGCAATTGACGCAATGTTTCTATATAAAATATAATTAATATTTTTATTTGGAGTATGCAATAATAATGTATTAAAAGTGTACAACAGAAAAGAAATTTTTTAATGTGTAATCTCATTAAAATATAATTAAATTCATTTGTCATTTGTATGCTATGTATTTTTTTTTGTATAATTTTTGAAGTAAACAGTGTATTTTTAAAATTTTCATTTATATTGTCTCCTAATAAGCTTTAAAAAAAGCATTTTATGTAGTATTTAATAGATTGTTTTAAAAAATCAAAATACACAAAATTAAAATTTTAAAAAGTTAATGTATGAAAAGTTTCAGTTGTGATAGAGTGAAAATAAAGATAATAAAGGTAAAATGTTTAAAGTAATGGTAAAACAACAGAAATTATATAAAACAAAGATGTATTTGTATGACACAACGTGCCAAATGTCACAGCCCAATGATGTGTTAAAAATGAGTCATTTATATTTCAGTCCCTGAAATAGGGTCTAAGATAGTGAAAATATTATCGCCAAATCAATATATCCCAAATTAAAACTTTTTATAGTCCATACAGGTATCCGCGAAAAGTAAACGAAGCTTTTTGGCTACCTCTCCTCATCTTATTCGCAGTTTTCTTTGAACGTCTGTTTGCCTTTCATCCCGCGAAAACCGGGCGAGAATTGATTTTTTTCGGGCAGTTTGAGGCGGATGCTGATAAAATCGGATTACTGATGTGGAAATAAACAGATGTAGCCGTGGAAAGGGACGGGACTAGGTGCCTTGCCCAAAAGAAAAAATTGCTCCTCGGAGCCTCCGGAAAGAATTTCAGGGATTTTCTGATCTATTAAATGTGGAGATATATAGTAAAGTCCGCTAATAGATAAATAGAGGGTTTTAACGAATTATATCTTTGAATACGCTAGGTACTGAGGGTAAGAATGTAAAAGAATGAACACATGCTTCTTTTTAACAGAAAAAATACGGAAAGTGAGTCTTCATTTGTTCGCATGTCTAGATTCAACGTCTTAACAATTAATTAACTTTTAAGGAAAATTCTCTATACACGAAGTTCATCTATTTAATTTGATATTAAATCCTTGATCTAGGAACATATCATATGAAGCCCCTATATCATAGTACTCAGTCTATAAGCTAGAAAACCTTAAAGTAAGGCAAATCAACGAAATTAATGTCAAAATTTATAATAAAATTATGGACAATGGCTAAATTTTAACAATAAATGTTGTTAAATTATATGTATTATTTAATTTCTACTCGTATGAGAGCTAGGTTTCTTCCTATATTTTTTATAGAAATCAAATAGTTATAAATTTAAATATGGGATAATATTTTGGTTACTTCGTCACGTGTAATTGATCCAAATAACTCCAAACTACTCAAACATTACAAGAATGGTTTAGTTTTGAATACTCTTTTCTTTTGTATTTGGCCATACATGATTAATGAGACTAGGAGCAATTCTTTAAAGCTTATTTAGAATATGTACGAACATACTTTACAATAGAATTCAAAGTCACAAACTCTGGTACCAAATCTGATAGTGCTTTATCCATTCTGCCGTCTTCCTATTATTCATTCAATGCAGTTTCACATCAGAAATATTGACGTTATTCTAAAACTTTGTTTAATTAATACTAAATACAAGACAATGATATGTAACACAAAAATATTTTCTTGTGTTTGATTATTTGACCTACAACATATATTACTTGATTCTATATTGTATCTGTAATAAACGGACTGTTTCCCGGAATTCTTAACTTCTCTCTCATTTTTTGTTATACTTCTGTAATGTAAAACCCCTGATTGGTGTTAAATATAATTCTATAGAGACAGAAGAAGGTTACCAGCACAATTAAAAGTTGAATATTGGTAAAAAATGACTGCTAGTGTATAATTACCTCTGTGATTTTAGTGATACGGATAAACGTGATACTGATTTAGCAAGTTTGAGTTTCTCTTTTTTACTTTAATTTGGTTCATGGACTTTATTAGAAACATTTGTTTTTATTTTAGACAAAAATGAAAATGTCAATATTTTAAAAGGAATATTTTGTAAGTTGTTAGTTGAGGTGCATAGAGAGATAAATCAACCATTACAGATATTGAAATTAAGTTCTTTAACTTAAAGCTTGTAAAATTTGTATGCATTAGTCAGAACGTTGGGCGAAAAAAGCTCTGAAAGGGTAAAATCAAAGATCTGTAAGAGGTCATAGTGAAGAGGTTTAAACAGTAACAATAACTAGAAAATTTTGTTTGAAAAATTTCCCCAGAAAATCTCCAATACCTTGTCGATTTTTAATGAATTGCATAAATTGCTTGAGCTAGAATTAAGAATTAAAATATAATTAGGAGACTCAAAAGTACAAGAAAACATTATTCAAAACATTTTTTAAAAGTAATTGTCTTGTGACATAGGATTTTATTTCGATCTAACTAAGAACAACGGCAATAAAAGGAGTCATCATGTACTGATTAAATGTTAATGTTAAGTGTAAAAAAATTCACAATGATCAAATATTATTAAGTCTAAAATAATAACTAATAATTAATGTCTTTGCATTTTTCTTTAAATCTCAAAATATAATATTCTTTTTAAGATATATAATACTCTTTTACGAACTTTTTTAAGAGCTGTATTTTCAGAACTAAAAATGAAGTCACTTGATTTAGTGGTATACCCCAGTTGTATTTGAAAAAGAGAGTATAAATGAGACAAAATCAAAAATTATTTTGAAATATGGACATACAATAATAGCTGCAACGAATATATGGCAATAAATCTGATACATGTTTCGGCTTATATATCTTTGAAAGAATTAAAAGTCGTCGTATTGCTTTAGTATTATTTTCAGTCAGCTCCCATGTCTTGCATAATGGTAGAATGATTTCGTGTCTCAGACTCATAAAACACTCTGTCAGATGACTATAAAAGATTATTTTTGAACTGCTGCGAAGGTTGTCTGTCAGCTTTTCTTTCCAATACATTAGCATGCTTAGCAAATCATTTCAGTTTTTCTAATTCAATAATCATTTCATGTATAACAAGTTTTTAAAGTTGTTAATAATTAATCAAGCCTTCTTTTGTTTCTTTCCTTCTGTTGCTTCTGATGCGAGATAAATCTTTAAGGTTGGTTATTAATTACTAAAGGAAGAACACTGATAGTTTTCAGGTATTCATTTAAGATTTAAAAGAGAATAAAAAATAGCTCATTATGAACAATAAATCATAGATCAAAAGTTTCTTGAAGATATCAATTACAGCGAAGTATGAACAAAGTTATCTGTAAGCGAAAATATTCCAAAATTTCTATTGATGATATGAATTTTAAGTTGTAGTTTGATCAAATTTTATAGGATAACTGTAACTAAAAGAAATGGATTTATATAAAAAAATATTTTAGAAATAAGAATTATTTAAAATAATTACCCATACTTTCAGGAAAGAGAATTTTAGAAACTGAATATGGTGGAAAGAAATGATTTAGAAATATATATATATATATATATATATATATATATATATATATATATATATATATATATATATATATATATATATATATATATATATATATATATATATATATATATATATATATATATATAATATATATATATATATATATATATATATATATATATATATATATATATATATATATATATATATATATATATATATATACATATATATATATATATATATATATATATATATATATCTATATATATATATATATATAATATATATATATATATATATATATATATATATATATATATATATATATATATATATATATATATATATATATATATATATATATATTATATATATATATATATATATATATATATATATATATATATATATATATATATATATATATATATATATATATATATATATATATATATATATATATATATATATATATATATATATATATATATATATATATACATATATATATATATATATATATATATATATATATATATATATATATATATATATATATATTAATATATATATATATATATATATATATATATATATATATATATATATATATATATATATATATATATATTTATATATTAAACTAAGCACATTATTTAGTGCTTATTTGGAACAGATTATACAATAAATGAATATGGTAAAATTAAATAATTAAGATTGTATCATAGAAATCATTGCATTAATGTACGATAGGCATAAAAATAGAAAAGAAAATAAATCATTTAAAATCAAATTCTCAGAATTGAAAAATATGAGTTAAGGTTCCACATACAAAATGTCAATATATCTTAGGCTTCTACCACTTTTGTTAAATCCAATGAGTTTTTCTATATAAATATATGCAAGGATTTTTCTCAATTTTCTCTTTTGTTCAATCTTTGTATTTATATGTCTTTATAATTATTTACTTACACCATTGTACCAAATACTACTAGGTACTGCTTATTACACTTTACTCAGGAATAAATAACATTAAAGTTTCATTTTCTTAGTTTTAGACATTTCACTCCGTACATTATTTAGATCTATCCAACCAAAAAAAAATCCTTAGTGATTTTGGTTGTCAAATTTAATTTTTGCTTTTAATTAAATAGGTGATTAAATCACACTCATATTTAAATAATTTCTTTCTCATATATTTAGCTTCTTAAATCCTGTTTTCTGAAAATATCGTTAGTTATCTTAAATAATTCTTATTTCTAAAATATGTTTTGATATAAATAGATTTCTTTTAGTTACAGTTATCCTATAAAATTTGATCAAACTGCAACTTAAAATTCAGATCAGCAGTAGAAATTTTGGAATATTTTCGCTTACAGATGACTTTGTATTTCGCTGTAATTGATATTTTCAAGAAACTTTTATTCTAAGATTTATTGTTCATAATGAGCTATTTTATTACTTCTTCGGCATTAATTTCAGTAGAATATTATTCATATATTTATAATAGAATTGTTTTAATAAAATTGTAATGTGATAAGTTTATGCAATGATTTTTCTCAATTTTCTGTTTTGTTCAATGTGTGTATTTATCTCTTTATAATTATGGACTTAAACCGTTGTACCCCATATCACTAGGTACAGTTTATTACACTTTACTGAGGAATAAATAACATTAAAATGTCATTGCCTGAATTTTAGACATCTCACTGAGTACATTATTTTTATTTCTATCAAACCAAAAAAACCTTAATGATTTTGGTTTTAATTAAATCCATGATTAAAGCTTTAATCATTATTATATACAGGGTGTCCCAGAAGTCCGTGTACAAACTTGGAGGGGAGATAGAGAACTTAGTGAGGAGCCATAATTACATAGGAAAGCATAGGCGGAAACGTAACCCTTACGAGATAAAGAGACACAAAGACAATAAGGACACACACACAGAATGTAGTGTAAAACGCTTTATTGCACAAAAAACAACAATAATAAATAAAAAGTGTGACAGGATGTGTTCGAAATTGCTGTTATTGGCATGAATGCACGCACGACACCGACGCGATATGGATTGGCGGACATTTTCGAAAATACCGGGCGTTTCACGTATCGTAGCAGCAACGATGGATATCCGTGCCACCAGGTCCATTGTAGATTTGACGGACGTGTCATAGACAAAACTCTTCATGGCACCCCAGAGAAAAAAATCCAGAGCAGATAAATCAGGGGATCTGGGAGGCCAAGTGACTGAACCACCACGCCTAATCCACCTCTTTGGAAATTTCCAGTCCAAATGTTCACGAACACACCCTCTTCGAATAAAGGTGTTCGTGTTATTCGTGGCCGTCCAGAACGTCCAATCGTGGCTCTGAAAGATCCATGTTCCGCGAGGTTCTGATGCACCCGGGCGAACGTTTGATGATTTGGTTGCCACCTCGTTGGATACCTTTCCCGATACAACCGAACAGCGTCCATTTCTGTTGGCTAGACCGTAGATGAAATGGATATCTGCCAACTTGAGGTTCGTAAAATTATTCACGTTCATCGCACGATGTCTGTGTCTGAACTGAAGAAACCACGATTTTGCCAGGTCGCGTATAGCACCACCTATTGCTTTGCGCCCATGATTTCCTATGTCATTTTGGCTCCTCACAATTTTCTCTACCTCCCCTCCAAGTTTGTACACGGACTTCTGCGACACCCTGTATATATATATATATATATATATATATATATATATATATATATATATATATATGTGTATGTGTGTATGAGTGTGTCTGTGTGTGTTTGTATAGCATCATCTTATACGTAAGAAATGCGTTCTTCCCAAAGAATCCCAAATTATCATCATTGTAATATAAACTTCTTTGACTACAGCAAGTATTTTATACGTTATAGTGTCAGAGTTTTATTTAAAATTTTGAGTAGCATTAAAGTTTTATATAATATAATTTATATTTACCTTATAAAGTTCTTAAAAAATATTTTAAACTTTGCGAAAGAAATTACCCAATACTCACCCATTCAAAACAATCCATAACAATATTACACAATATTTTACCATTTTACCATTAGTATTTTTTTAATTGTAGTGATCCAAGGATCTTTTAGTTGCTAAGTATTTCCTCTTAAAATTATTCAGTCATTTTCGTCTTTTTAAGTCACTAAAGAATACAAAACGGTTTCATAACGAATTGGCAAGTATCCACTGAGAGATATTAATCAGTACTTTCATTCTGATAGATATATAGCGGAAAAAAGTTTTTAACTTGCTTCCGATTCTCAGAATTGAATTTAAATGTCATAAATATCAATTTTAAGATACTATTTGGCAACCATTTCAGAAAAAGTTTTACGAGCTTACGACGAACAATTGGTAATGGATTTCCATCCTAAACTTATCTCTTGCATTTTTTCTGACATTTGTATAGAAATCAAGTATAATGAATAAATATATCCATTAACTTTTATTTTTGATTCCTTTATATTTATGGCAATTAAATAATAATTTGTTTATTAGTTTAAATGCTTTACCCTATAAAAGGATGTGAGCTAAATGTTCAATTTATTCAAAGAACTGAGATATACTTCAGTATTTGTATTAAAAAAGAATAATTTAGATAGAAATAGATTAAATTAAGATAAATCCATGTATAAATTTTCCAAAATTTGCGACCGGATTGTAGCCGAATGAGTAGGTTATTTTCATTTTGAACCAGAGTTTGGATGTTCAAATCTTGCTACAAACATAAATGTCCTTACATGTTTTGAATAGGTTTCAAACCCTTCTAGGTTCATTTAGGATTATGGGTCAAAAAATGTCATTTTTTTATGCTTATTTTCAAACATACATGCATTTTTAAAAATAATAGCATCATTCCATAAAAAGTTTCTTAAATATGAATGTAAATAAAATCAATTTAAATAAATAAATAACTTACCTGTATAGTTGGCTTTCTGTGGATCAGAAATCATTAGACTTTGGGGTCAATTAACACTAACTATAAATATAAAGCTTAGAATATGTAACTTTTATCTTGAATTAAATTTTATTTATATCCTTTGCATTTACACAAATGATTATGAAATTATTAATCAAAATTTGATCGTGTATGATACAATCGGAAACACGGCACTGCACAGAGTCCAACATCGCAATCTCGGCAGCAGAACCTTGTTTCTCTCCTTACCTTCTTTCCTCTGCTGTCTCTCTTTGAGCAGCAAATAATCTAGTAGCCAGAAAAGTAAAAAAAAAGCATTCGAAACAACAAAAAGCACATGTGAGATAATTCGAGAAAGACTGATTGCACAGAGTAAAATTTCACAGTGCCCGTACTACACTCGGGATGAGCCAGGACGGTACATTTCGCCTTCCCGAGTTCAACTCGGGTAAAACCGGGAAGGAGTTAAGCAGAAGCTTTCCGTCGACCTAAACATTGTTGTACAAAAACATTTTCTATAATGTTCCAATCTTAAATTTAAATATAAATATATCAGATAGGCATTGTTATTAGTAAAACACAATTTTGCTTCTCGTTGTTTTTCATTGTAATCGGTATCACTAACAATTTATAAAGCATGATCAGTATGATTTAGATAAAGAATAAGAGATTTGAAAAAAAAAGTTTCAATTTTACAACTCCTCTTCAACCTTCACTCAAAATACAGTTTCTTTTAAGTCAAAGAGTTTTTTGCTGGATGAGATCCCGCCTACCCTCCCTCATCCCTTTGGACTAATTTTACAAGCCCTTTAAATTAATTTTACAATTTACACTAAATCACAAATTTGTGATGAAAATCACACTCAGTTTATTTAATTTGTGATTAAGTGAATGTTTCAGTCTGTTTAGTATGAATGTTATGTGTTTCCTTTGTGTTTTCTTTGTTAATTCAATTAGATTTTAAATATTCAATTTTTGTAAAATTTTTCCTCAAAATGTTGTTTTTGTTTATGTATCAATTTGTTGAGTTACGATCCCCTCGCCAGATTTCAAACGCCACGCTGCAAGCACGCCAATTTCGCCAAATGTGGTTGAAGCACCAACAAGATCCATGATTAGAAACAGGAGAGTGGGCTAAGAAGAGGAGTTGAAAAAGGAAGAAATGTGAAAGTATAAAATTTCCAAAATTTAAGACTAGATTGTAGTTGAATGAATAGGGTATTTCTTTTTTGTTCCGGAGTTTGCATGTGTAAATCCAATACATGCATTCATGTTCTCACAAGTTTAGAAAAGGCATTCTGCAGAAGATCATAATCTAACTAAACATCGTGTTTAGGCATAATATCCCAATTAAAATTTAAAGATGTCAGGCTTGAATTTTTGTATGTTAAAAACAATTTTTCTTCTTGATATTGTTCATTGTAATTGCCATGACTAACAATTGGTAAAAATAAATCAGTATTACTTAGATAAAGAAATTTTTTAAACAATTAATGAATAAATCTTCGAAAATTTACTTCTGGATTGTAACTGAATGAATAGATTATTTCCTTATTGATCCAAAGTTTGGATGTTCAAATTACGCTACGAACATAGATGACCTCACATGTTTCGAATAGACATTAAGCTGAAGATATTCGTCTAACTAATCCTTATTTTACAAAAATCATCAGCCATAATGTCCTAATCTAAAAGATGTCAGGATTGAATTTTGTTATACATTTAGAAACAATTTCGCTTTCCGATATTTTTACTGTAATTGGCAATATTCATAATTTTTGTTTCAAAGGTGAAAGAATATTTGCTTTTATTTTAAAAGACTATTACATTTCACTACCATACATAGCAGTAACTTTGTAATTTTGGCTTTTATTCAACATTGAATATGGGGATTCTGTTTTTGATAGCATAAGTAAAGGTAGTAGTTTACTTATTAAATTAATTAGTTTACTATGAAATAAGTAATAAATTTAAACCTAAATGTAATTATTAATAGTTTAAGAATAACAGATAAATATTTTGCAACATTGATTATCAAGTCAAATATTCTATAGTTTAAAGAAATAATATAATTCTTTTATTTAATAATTTTATAATTCTATGCATAACATTCCACTATCATTCACAGTAATAATTTCAAGACTA
Organism: Pardosa pseudoannulata; assembly: GCA_032207245.1. Taxonomy (NCBI): domain Eukaryota; kingdom Metazoa; phylum Arthropoda; class Arachnida; order Araneae; family Lycosidae; genus Pardosa; species Pardosa pseudoannulata. Next base: position 93,386,257 of record CM063498.1, on the reverse strand, counting down.
AAACTTTCATTTACCGTTGTATAAGAATTAATACATTTGATTTTAACATAAAATTACTTATCAAATAACTGCTATGAAATTTTTCAGTAGTTGATTGACAACCAAATATAATCAACAATTGTTTAAAGAGAACAGATAAATACTTTACAATATTGATTATCTAGTTAAATTTTCTTCGTTCTTAAGATATTTGTTTAAGTTATTTACTTACATGCATAATTTTTAAACATTATTTACTAAGGTATAAATAAATTAATGAAATAATTCTTATTTATGAGCGTAGGATTAGGAAAATTTGACTGCAGTTCTGTTCTTTGTTATTCTTCAAAATTTTTAGTCAAATTACTCTAGAAACTTTTCTCCAATTGTAACAGTAACCTGAGTTGCATATTTAATTTTCTTTTATGAAATACACCACTAGAACCACTAGAATTAAGTTTGATTATAAGCTTTTAATTATAAACTGTTTTTAGGACATTGTAAACCACTCTTAAGCAATTATTTCAATTTCTAAACTTTTTTATGTTTATTTCCTGCTTAATAAAATAATTAATAATAATTATAATATTAGATATGAAAACAATTCATATTTCTAATCTTCTACTATTTTCAAGTAAATTTTCTTATCAAACATTGCATTATATTTTATGATCTCAAATAAGTTTTAAATTTTTTAAACCATAAAAATATTAGTGATTTAAATTGAAGGCAGTGAAAAACATATGTAAAATATTAAATAAGTCAGTAAATATAAATCAGCTTAATGTTATAAAATAAATTAAAGACTTATATTTTAACAAATAAACTTAAGCAGTATAAACATTGAAATATGAATAATAGAAAATTCATTGGTGTTGCCATAATTGAAATACAAAAATACAAACAACTATATACAAGATATAGATACGAATGTACAAATGTAAGTATCAAATAGTGTCAAATGTATCACTTTAATACGTCAGAACTTATCTGAAGTTCAAATACCCCTGAATATATGCTTCAAATTGACCACTATAGTTTAGTAATTATTTATAAGAAGATCGAAGATTAGGCACAAAGTGACTAGCAGTTAAAATCGTCGTCATACGAAATACGTTTCGTATAGTTTCGTCTTACGAAAGAGCTTCAAGATTGTTTACTATACCTACTAATTTTAAACATTTATGTGAATATTTTTTCCAGTTTCATATTACATTTTCAAGGAATTTCATTAAACGTTTTACAGTAATTTAGAGTGTCTACTATAATCTTAAACCGATTTAACAACTTTCATTATCTTTTACCTCCTAAACAATAGTTATATTTTATTTCCGTTTCTACTTCCTTCGGAATGCGGATCTATACAAAAGACATACTCTCATACGAAAGACAGGGAGGATAAGCATTTCTCAAAGAGAAATTCTTGCCCAAGAACTGAAAAAAGCACTCATATGGAAAAGAGATAAGCTGAGATACTTAGCGAGGTGAGATACTTAGAAGAGAATTGAAATCGGCGCTCTTTTGAAATGGAATGTACTAGAAAAAAGTATTATTTCGGAAAGCGGGATACCTCTAAAACTATTGAGAACGATGTTATGACAGATTCAAATAATGGCATTTACTGGAAGTGTGATACTTAAGCAAGAGCTGAAATGAGCCGGGATACCAAAAACTGATACGTTAGCGTTTTATATTGGTGCGGTGCTTAAGAAATAACTGAATGGTACGATTAATTGGGATATTAAAAGATGGTGCTACTAGATATTTTTTAAAACGTTTAAGAATACGTTATGAAATAGGACAAATAGTATTTCACCAAGCGTGATACTTAACATATTAAAATGAGGTGGAAAATATAGCTAGGTTTTTATGTTATTGAACTAATTGTAATGGATAATTTATACAGAATAAAGAAAAAAGAAAATACTTAATAATGTAAATTACTTATTAAAAACATGACTACAATTTGAAATAAAAGTAAAAATTCCTTTTCAAAGATGATCTGTGAGAACTTATGAAATATACATAGAGACACATAGTAGCAGGTTATTAATGAAAAATTTGGTCCGGGATCTTATACGAAAATTGTTTGTGGTTGTTCGGCTATGTTTCTCTTTGAGAAAATTGATTTATGCAAGACATAAAATAATCTTTGAGGTAAAAACCGAACAGCCAAATACAACATACGAAAGAAATGAACTAATATTTCACGCAAAAGAAATTAACAAAAATGTGCATAACTGTTAAAGAAACATGACTGAAGAAATATATAGTTGAAATGTAGGTTATTGTTGTATCAAGAATAAATACTTAATAAAGAAAACTATTTATGAAAAAATAGGAATACACTTTGAAATGAAAGTAAAGTTCCTTTCCAGAGTCAAAAATAATCAGGAAATATTTAAAAGTGAGAGCTTATGAAATATAAATAAAGACATGTAGTAGCAGGATATTAATGAAAAATTATTCAGGAATCTTATACGTAAATTATTTGTGGTTTTATCTCCTTGAGAGAATCTATTTATGCAAGAAATAAAATAATCGTTGAGGTAAACACCGAACTGACAAATACAACATACAAAAGAAATGAATTTTTTACTCAAAAGAAATTAACAAAAATTTACATAACGGTTTAATAAATATGACTGAAGAAATATATAGATGAAATGTAGGTTATTGTTGTATCAAGAATAAAGCAATATTCACTTTATTAAGAGATAATTTTACCAGTCACATAAAAGCCCGTTTTTTCTATAAAATGTAGTGGCATTCTAAAAATATTTAAGGATAAAAGAGATCCATTTTACAAAATACCTTTAAGAATACTGTTTATTTTAAGTTCTATACAAACAAATTGCATGCGAAAATTACTTTTAATAAATTCGTTGAATATTTGAGAAATATGGATATTATGTGTGAAATTTTATTTAAAATATTTTGTTTTAACATGATTCTAAATCTAAACTGTTTTTAGGACATTGTAAGCCACTATTCATAAATTATTTCAATTACTAAACTTTTTTATGTTTACTTCTTGTTTAATAAAATAATTAATAATAATTAGATATGAAAATTACATTAGATATGAAAAGATTAAATATTTATAATCTTAAAATATTTCCAGGTAATTTTTTTTTATCAAACATTGAATTATATTTTATGAGCTGAAATAATTTTAATTTTTTAAACCATAAAAATATTAGTAATTTAAACTTAAAGCCGTGAAAAATATGTAAAATATTAAATAAATTCTTAGCTTAGTGTTATAAAATAAAGACTTATATTATAGCAAATATTCTTAAGTAGTATAAATATTAAAATATGTATAGAAGTACAGAAATTTCGGTGCTGTTGCCATAATTGACTTCTTATCACATGATATAATTGAAAAAAATTATTCGGTTATCTTATACGTAAAGGATTTGTGGTTTTATCTCCTTGAGAAAATCGATTTATGCAAGAAAAAAAATAATCGTTGAGGTAAAAACCGAACAGCCAATTGCAACATATAAAACAAATGTACTAATTTTTACGCAAAAGAAATCAACAAAAATTTGCATAACAGTTTAAGAAACATGAATGGAGAAATATATAGTTGAAATGTATGTTATTGTTGCATCAAGAATAAAGTGATATTTACTTTATTAAGAGAAAATTTTACCAAACACATAAAACCCTGTTGTTGTTTTTTATAAAAGGTAGTAACATTCTAAAAATTCCCATTTAAGGTTAAACATTATCCATTTTACAAAATAGCTTTAAAAATACTGTCCTAAAGTTTATTTTGAATCCGATACAAACAAATTGCATATTCGATTCATTTACTTTTGATATATTTGATAAATCTTCGGAAAGTATGGATATTACCATGCTTCTTTGAAATTATGTAGTTTTAACATGGTTCTAGTTATAAACGGTTTTTAGGACATTGTAATCCACTCTTCAGCAATTAATTCAATTTCTAAACATTTTAAATTTCTTACTACTTAATAAAACAATAATTAATAATTACAACATTAGACATAAAAATATTAAATATTCCTAATATTTTATTATTTCCAGGTAAATTTTCTTATCAAACATTGCATTATATGTTATGAGAGCTCAAATAAGTTTAATTTTTTAAACCATAAAAATATAAGGGGTTTAAACTTAAAGTCAACATATAACAAGGGTATGTAAAATATTAAATTAATTCTATCTTAGTGTTATAAATAAATTAAAGACTTTAATTTTAACAAATAAATTTAAGTAGGATAAAAATTAAAATATGTATAGAAGTATAGAAAGTTCGATGCTCTTGCCATAATTGACTTGTTATCTCAGAATTTAATAGAAAAAATTACAATGCAGTAAAAGCCAATTTTGTTAAACATGATACTTATGCTTCACAAATTTAATGATTAACTTTGTAGATAACACTTTCTATTCTTTAGTGGCAAGAGCTCATATTTCTTAAATGCACATTAATTGAACATTCATGACAGCTTAATTTCCCTAGGCACTCTTCTGTATGCTCTACCAGAATCGTGTTTTGAAACATGTTTAGTCATTCACATAACAAATATTATTTTTCGACTATCGGGAAATTTTAATGGTGTCGATAATGGTGTTAAAGTAAATCATATGAAAGAAAAATGTAAAAGAAAATTTTAATTTGTAAAGATGTTTTAGCGTTCGTCTATGGCGAGATGAACGTACACAAATAATTTATGTTTTCACTATATTCTTTGAATATTATAAACAAATAAAGATTAAAACAACTTATGTTTTGAAATATTTCTGCTTATCTACTGATTTTGACTACGCATTTATTTTTTATTGATTTCTTTTAAAAATAAATACTATACAGATAGTAAATTTAATAGCATTCGAAAGATTAAAGAATTTAAATTTATATCAAAACTACGAATTTGTGAAATTTAACGAAATTACTAACAGACTTTCATTCTTAATTACTGTAATATTTCTTTACATTTTTTATTATTATACACATATAAGTAAATTAATTCGAATATGTTTAAACTGATATCCCTTAATTTTCAACTTTCAATTCTTTGCTATACTTACTCATTTCTTCTTTGACGTAACCATACTTTATTTTCGTGTAAATGTGGCAATAAAATTCTGTATATTATATTTAATAAGTGATAAGAATTTGAAATTAAGTTCTTATAGTTTAATAAAAAAATTAAAAAGGTTTAGAAATGCTGTTTTTTAATTCATAAATGTCAAAATAATAAACAGTTTTCTTTTAATATTCAGTTTACAAAGCAAATAATTGCCGTTTATATTAAATTTGTAAGCAGTTGTGAAATATCTTGCATTAAGAAAATTTTTAGAATGGAGTAATAGTTAATTGTTCATTTAAAGTCAGTAAAACTATCCTATACTTGTTTCTAAATTATTTATTAGTTTTAGCCCTCAAAAGTATATTTTTTACTTTTTGCCCTATGTTGCATAATAAGGAAAATTCTAAAATTAGATTGAAATTAACATTTTATTGCATTTGAATAAAGCAATTATATGTTTTATCTATATAATTTTTAGATTTAGCACTTAAAAATTAATTACATTTAAATGGTTGAGGTTGTAGATTTATCAATCTTATTATGCCTAAGAGTATCATCTTATACATGTCCAACATACTAAAGTTCAAATAAATATTCATGACTACCGGTGTAGATATATGATGACGACTAAAGAGCGCGGTGACATTTTAAGAAGGTAAACAATGCACGTGCTTCCTGCCACCATCCGGGAAGAATGCCACCAGTGATCTGTCCTACCTTGTCCGGGCCGTCCGGCATGCATATCTGCCCCCGCAGTCGCAAGGTGTGCGGCGAAAGACTGGAGCAAGCGCAGTTCCCCACCCAATGATCGGCCTGCCTTTTTCGAACGCAGATCGATCGGGAGACACTACTCCTCAGACTTCCCGCGGCACCCCAGTCACTCGGTCGGTGACTTCTGACCAACAAACAACACGCGCGATTATGATCGTCTCCTGCAGGTGTGGGTCCGGCCAGCCGGACTCCTTGCCGGCTTGGACTTCGGCCGTGCTCCTGGCCATCTTCTTCTCGTCCGGTTGTTACCTGAATTCGCTCAGCGGGGATTTCGTGCACGATGACTTGATGGCAGTGACCGGGAATCCGGACGTGATCGGATCGAACCCGGTTTGGGATCTACTAAAGAACGATTTCTGGGGAAAGCCCATGGCTGACCCCGCCAGCCACAAGTCTTACAGGCCGCTCACCGTGTTGACTTTCAGGTAAGCCAACACAAATAAACATCCCCCTATAGGACGTTTTGCAAACAAAGTAACGGGTCTCTCACCAATACTTAGTGATTTTCTAAATTCTTAAGGAATTTTAGTATAACTGCAGTCATTTTATTTCTATAGTTTGGATTTTTACCAACATCTAAAATAGTTTACCTTCAACCATTAGATATATAAATCATATGAATGTTATTACGGTAAAAATGTAAAAAAATAGAGAAGGTTTTATAAAGAAATATAAAAACCCATTTATCGGTCATTTATTTCTGTAATGCAGTATTTATATCAGCACCAAACACAAAACAAAACAAAAAAAGAATTCACACCTTTTTTTAAATTTAATCATTCGACTTTAACCAGTACATTAATTTAAAAATGTTAGAGACGATTTTGCTAAAACAGTGTAAAAATAATACACAAAAATATATGATATCTTAAGGAAAAGGAAGTTAGGTTATAGGAAAGAAAGGTATACTTGTTTTTCAGTATTTTTTATAAAATACTGTATAAAATATATTTAGATAAAAATTCTGCTTAGAAAACATCTGATTTCAAAAAGTATCACAAAGTGTTACTTAGTTCCAAAGTTTACAAAGTTGTTTAAAATTATCAGTTTATTGTACCGTCATCCGTGATGAACACATTCCAAATAAACTTTAATTAAAAACAGCAAGTACTTTTATGTTACAAATATTGGGATTTTAATACTACTAACGATCGATTACAGAAAACAATTATCGGAAACTTTTATTATTTTATAAAGTTTCACGTTAAAGAAGAAAGTTGAAAATCGAAAAATTTGTATGACGTTAACAAATTTTACTTACTTATTACTAGCCAATAACTAGAAGATTATTAATTTGGATCATTTCACATGTTTTAACAACAGTAATTTCATGTTTTATCTATAATACTAAAAAGTTATTATATTTTGTAAAGAATGATATAATGATACGTAATAATGCAACTGCATAGCTAAATTTATTATTTTACATTAAGAAAAGGATACATAGTGCTTTTAAAAATATCATTTATAATCGATGATCGATTGCAGAAAACAGTCATTGGAAACTTTTATTATTTTATAAAGTTTCACGTCAAAGAAGAAAGTTGAAAATCGAAAATTTTGAATAACATTAACAAATTTTGCTTACATATTACTAGCCAATAACTACAAGATTATTAATTTGGATTATTTCACATGTTTTAACAACAGTAATTTCATGTTTTATCTATAATATTAAAAAGTTATTACATTTTGTAAAGAATGATACAATGATACGTAATAATGCAACTGCATAGCTAAATTTATTATTTTACATTAAGAGAAGGATACATAGTGCTTTTAAAAAATATCATTTATAATCGATGACCGATTGCAGAAAACAGTCATTGGAAACTTTTATTATTTTATAAAGATTCACGTCAAAGAAGAAAGTTGAAAATCGAAAAATTTGTACACGTTTTGCTTACATATTACTAGCCAATAACTAGAAGATTATTAAGTCGGATTATTTCATATGTTTTAACAACAGTAATTTCCTATTTTATCTATAATAATACAAAGTTATATTTTGTATAGAATGATATCATGATAAGTAATAATGCAACTACATAACTAAATTTACTATTTTGTATTAAGAGAAGGATACATAGTGTCTTTAAAAAATATCATATATAATAATCATTATAACGTATAAATACAAATATCATTTTAACAGCCTATTTTTGGGATTTTTAATAAAAAATATTATTTCTCCGTGTAAAATAAAGTTTTCCCATTAGAAGAACTTTATTTCATAAAAATTAGTTTTAGTACAGAGAGCAATACATTAAAAAAATTAAAACATGTACATAAAATAAACCCATATGAAAACCAACCTATAAAACTTGTAAATTAGAAACTATTTTTTGTCATATATAAGCTATTTATCTATTTTATTTTGCGAATCTCAATTATATTATTGCGAGCAATACATTTCCTTTATACGATTATAAACTATCAATTTTGTAACAGCTTATAAATTTTAAATACCAAATACCTGTAAAGGTTTGGTTTATTAGTAAAACACGTATTATACTTCAATTTTATGGAAAATCTTATTTCTATTATATATATATATATATATATATATATATATATATATATATATATATATATATATATATATATATATATATATATATATATATATATATATATATATATATATATATATATATATATATATATATATATATATATATATATATATATATACACATATATATATATATATATATATATATATATATATATATATATATATATATATATATATATATATATATATATATATATATATATATATATATATATATATATATATATATATATATATATATATATATATATATATATATATATATATATATATATATATATATATATATATATATATATATATATATATATATATATATATATATATATATATATATATATATATATATATATATATATATATATATATATATATATATATATATATATATATATATATATATAATATATATATATATAGATATTTTAATTGCTTTCATTCAGTATATATATATTTTATGTTATAGTAGTATATAAAAGTATACCACTTGAAATGACAAAATTAAATAAAAGTTTTAAATTAGAGAGCTATTAATGATCTTGTAAAAAATTATTCCTAAAACAGAGAAATATATTACTTTACGTTGAATCAGAAAACGGCTGTTACAATAAATATTTTAAATCTCAAAAGGTACAGTGCGCTATTAAGTAAGAGCTACAAATAATGTAACGCAATAAATGATACTTTGACTCAATTTATAAATTGCTACTTCATCAGTTTTACTTGGTAAATGAAATAATTACTTTATAAATAAAAGACTTTTATACTTCAATTATTTTTGTCGATTTTTTGTTTTATCCTTTTAAAATTTATAATTATTCAAATATTGAAAGTTTAATAAAGTAGATCATCGCTCAAGAATATTTTTAATGAATATCGTGAAAATAAATTGAAATCATTTATTTATAAATTTCTTATTAAAATTTCCTTTAATTATTAACGTTTTATACGAGATAAAAATTATTTTCCTATTTACAAACAAATTTTTTATTAAGTAATTTCATAGATTACACAAAATATTATTATAAAAATTCTAATTATATTAGAAAATTAAATGAAGTACATTTTTCAAAATATAAAATAATTTATCCGTTTTTAAATTACTTATGCAAACAAAAATATCGGAAAACTAGTGTTTTTAATAAATTTTACGTAAAATTGTTAATTAAATGCGAAAAATGTATATTGTTTTTGAAAAAGAATAAAATATTCAAGCAATTAATTAAAATAAATTTGTAAGGAAATTCTGATAACTATTTAGTTTCAATTCGTATATTATGAGTTATGTAGAAAAGGAAAGATTGTTGACATGGACAATTGCAGATTTCTAAAACTGGTTCTAATTACTTATAAGCCGTTATGAATTGTAGAAATTAACGTCTCTAATGAGCTATAATAATAATAAATTGCTCCGGAAGGGGATTTAATTATATCATAATGCTCATTTACCGTATTTCAATCTATTTTTTCGTTTGTATTGTTTATAACACATAATTTTAATAGTTTATTAGCCGATTTTAACATATTGTTTCTAACGGATAATAGAAAAATAAGATAACAAAATATAAGAAGATTTATAAGATATTTTAAACGACTTTTCTTTACACATGAAAGAAGAGTTTCGTTTAAACTTTTTTCCTGCTTCACACATTCCAATTTTTCTGTTAATTCTGACTTTAAAAAAAAATATTATTTTATTTTAAAAAATTCTAAATTTCCTTTGCTTTAAGTAGTCTTTTTGTAAAGTTTTAAAAGACAATCTTTAACTTTCACAAAATATTAGCAACTGATTGATTTAAATTTTGGATTATTTATCAGAATGTAACTTATTTCTAACAAGAGCGTGGAAATAAAAAGAACTTCCTACATCTTTAATCGAGGCAAAATAGGTTACTAGTTATTTAATGTAATTTACTGGCATTGTGGTCTTATTATTTAATGTCACGGATACTTTAAAGTCTTTATACCAACTTTCTTCTACACATTATTAACTAATAGTCATAGTGTATATTTTGATTTTTTTTATTTAATATCTACGTATATGGAAATGATTTCTATTATTGCTGATTTTTTTTTAAAAAATAAGGAAGAATGTAATTTTTCCCTTCAAAAGATAAAATGTGAGAAAATATCTTAGAACTGTAGTATAAAATAGTATTGACAAAAACTGGAAACGTCATCGGGTCTATTTATCAAAAGAAAAGGCCAGAAAACAGAGTTTTAAGTTAAAAGCCAAGACCCGCATGTGTTGAGTTATTATATGTGAGATAAAAAAGGTATAGAAACAGGAAAAATGCAATGGGATATAAAATAATCAAAGAAATTTGGAAGAAATCTTTCATATATATAAATCCATACACAAATTTATATTGATTAAATAGTTTTATATAATCCCTTTGAAAAACCATTAGAAAGATTACAAATGGAATTTAAAGTTAAAACGTAATTCCATTAGTCAGAGTGAGAGCGTTTAGATTGAAAAAAAAAGATATTTTAAAAAACTTGGAGAATTAAACAGCAAGTTCACTTAAATAGGAAATTGAAGCGTTTAATTATTTAAAGTTCTGATTATCTCGGTTATTGATTAAATGGATTATTATTGTAGTTATTGTAGTGGGAGTATAGTAGGAATGTATCATTTAACATAGACTGCTTGTTTCAGATTTGGTGTCAACTGAATCCCAAAGACTTATAAATATGGTTTTACTGTATTTTATGAAGTTGTCCGAAAATCAGACTCAATTCTCATGCCTCACTATTACAATTAATTATTCGGAATTATAAATCCATATATTAAGTTTTAAATATAGAAAAATATTATGATTTAATTCATACATATTCATAGAATATTTTTTAAATTAAAATTTTAATTTTAAGTATAATTATGCAAATTTCTGTAATGGGAAACTTTCTGCAAACTAATCGGATTTTTTCTGCAATCTTAATCATTTATATAACATACATTTTTAACTTCATATAGAGGTTATAATTATGTTTTGAACAATCGCATAACTGTTCGGTATGCTTGTAAATATGGTCAGTCTAACGAGCCTTGAACTGAAACTTTTAATTTACGTAATTTGAAAAGTCATCACATTATATACCTTAGCTAAAGGGTTTTTATCTCTCCTTTAAATTGTTCTGTGTTACATATTTCAGTTTAATGCCTATTTTTGTAAAAATGTTGTAATTGTATAAAATTAATTCCAGTGCATATATTATAAATTGCAATGCATGTATTTAAATGTGTATATTCTTGTTCTATTAATTATGTTTAATGGTCATATTTTTATCAATATATGTCTTCTTATAAACTTATTAAAAGTGAATGAAATAATTTGTAATTGACTCTTATGAGATATAGGTATTTCATATTTTGATTTCATTAGCTAGAAAAATGAGTTATCTGTACTTTACGCTAATGATAACACATTTTTGACGTCTTTTATTATATAAGATGCGTTAATTAGAAGGAAAGTGCCTATTTATAGTCTTTAATACTTTTTTATCTCTTTAATATTTCTAGATTAACCTTATTAGCTTTCTTTTTATTCATTTTTATTGTTTAGTACCAAAGTTTATAATTGTATTTCAGAACACTCTTGAGTATATATATATATATATATATATATATATATATATATATATATATATATATATATATATATATATATATATATATATATATATATATATTAAGGTATTTAAATAGTTATGTATTTCATAAATTACCTAGAAGCTATGATATATGTGGAAATGTTTGTCTTAAAACTTTATATAAATTATATATACATATGTATAACAAATTCAACATATATTTCTGCATAATTTAGTGAAATATTTTACAAAATATTTTTTATGAATGTGACTACTTTTATGGATTAATATTTTTTATGAATGTAACTTAAAGCTATGACATTTCGGGTAATAATTCTTGTTCAATATATACACATATTTGAAATACCGAAGAGAAATTCAAAAGTTTTATTAACTTTATTAGTACACACATACATTTATATAGATTAAGTAATAAAAATTATTTCGAAATAACCACTATAGTAGTAATTGGAATATTTAGTATTTCCAATTGTCTACTGGTGTCAGTTCTTGAGTTAATTGAATCTAATAGACTCATGAGTATGTTCTGTATCCGATGGGTTGAAGATATAATATCAGACGTACTTCTCGGGCTTGACTGTCAAACTTGCACAATACCACTTTTCTTTTCTATTGGATAATATTTTGTTCAATTCACTGAGATTGTATAAACTTCGTACATGTTTTGAATATTCTACAGTAGGGATATCGTTATGTAGAAAGATCAAGTGGAGTTTTTCCACATACCTTGCTAAGCTTTGCGTATTATTGTAATTAGTAAATACCCTAAGAATAGATTATTCAATAAAAAATGGCGTATGCTTTCAAAATGGAACATGACAAATAATCATCTAATAAAACTGATAAGAGAAAGTGGTAAATGATAATAAAGTCAAAATACTCGCAATCATAAAATAAATCTTTTCTTTACAATTAAAATATTTTCCTTAATAAAACTAATTAAATTTAATTGATAATTTTGCAAATATTTGAACTTTTGTTTTGTAAACGGACTTTGGTTTTCAAAATATTAGTACTACTTTATTAATTAAACCTAAGGTTTGAAGAAAGATAAAAGAATGAATGAAATGAATGAATAAACTAAGGAAAGACAATGAATAAAATTTGAATTACTAAACAAATAGAAGTTTAAATAAAAAATGATAAATATTCAACATTTTGATTTTAAATATGTAAACGGAATATACATTATAGTTTCTATATATATTACCATATTAAAACTATTACATTAAAACATTTTTAAAATACTAAAAAATATATATAGACTATCATAAATTAAACATTTTCTGAAAAATTATATTGTTTTACTATAAAATAAATTATATTACCATATAAAAATGTAAAAATTAGACAATAATACATATAATAAATGTTTACATTTATTATTACAAACTGTTCTAAAATTAAAATTCATATAATATTTTGTAATATACTTTTTGTTAAAATTTTTTTAAAAAGATTTATATCAAGTTACTATTTTTAATTATAATATATGTATTTAAATTCTTTATAAATTTATAGTCGATATTTCATATAATATTAATCTATGTAGAATTTATGAAAAATTTTATAATTTTTAATGTGTGAATAAATTTTATAATTAAACTCACATATTTTGAAAAAGCTAATCAAAATACGATATCATTTCTATACAATAATTATGTGTGATTTATTATTTTCAAAATAATACATATAATACATAAATATTTTTATTAAATATTTATATTTGTAAATACTGCATGTCGTTGAATGTATATAAGATACAATTTCTAAATAATATATATCTTCTGGATAAAATTTATATAGTTCTTAAATTTCTTATAAAAAATATCATATGTATTATAAACTACAAATTATAATGATGTTCTTAGAATTTCATTAACTAAAAATACAGTTCTCATTCATAAATGAAAGTGAAATTGGATGCTGCTGAATATCATTAGCTAAAAATTAGTTATTAAAGATCAATTACATTTCGATGGAAAAAATAATTAAGAAATTTGAAGTTGAAAAAAAAAGGATTATTGAATTGTTCTATTTAACAGTGGTATATAACTAAGCATGAGAGGTTTTTTAATATCTGTTATCATATAATGAATGTAACTACTAAGACACTATACATAAACAATTTCTAATAATAACCGTAAACAATTTTTGAAAGCAATTTTTTTAACACTTTATGTATATTTGAATCACCCCAAATGCATTTTTTATGCTGTTATTTTAGAAATAATCAATTATTTACCTCAAAACATATTAAGTAGCCTTTAATAAAAATTAACATTTTGAGGTGCATAATCAGTCAACTTCGTATTTTAAAGTTCTACTATGTGCATTTTGTACTCAAGAAAATGATATTTGTATGGACATTATGTTTAATTTTTTTACGAATGTTTTATTACAAATGAGTTGTATTTAGCACTTTAAAAAGTTTATAATGTAATATATGTTCAATTATGTGTAAGGAAAATGTTTTTCAGCATTTTTAAGCTCATTTGGTTAAGTTAATTTTTACCAGTTCAAGTTTAAGAACTTTTAAAGTGAATATGAATTTACCTTAAGCCTTAGCATATCTTAAAGATTTTCTATTATATATTGACACCTGGAAGCGGTAAATCATTTTTGAATATTAATCGCAAATATCATGGTAAAGAAGAATTGGAATGATCATACAAATTATTCCTTTAGATCATATCAAGATCGTCATATAAAAATTATATAGACCAAAAGATGATCATTTTTACATAAAGGTGGATATTTTAGATAGATGTTTAAAAATCAATATAGTTAATTATATACAAATTCGTTTAGCTAAACAGCTAATTCCCCAGACGTTTTCACGTACTAAATGGTATGTGATGTATGAAGAAGTGGGAAAATATATTGTTAAGAGGTGAAAGTATGATTTTAATGAATTTTAAAAATAAATTATGAGTAATATTTACAAATATGGTGTGTGTTAAGCTTATTTTATTTATTTAAAGTAGCAGTTTTAATTACGAAAATAATAAAACAAACAAGCATAAAAAATAAAGAAAGAACGATATCTATGATTAAGAGAAATTAATAATTATACCCAAAGTTATAAATATACACTTATTTTATGAGTAATTTAATTGGTGTTTAGTATTTTTTATCTTATATTACCTATATATAAATTTATTAATGTTTTAATTGCAAACTACGTTATTTTTTAAAATGTATTTGAAAACCAATTATTTCGCAATCATTTCGTCCATAGTTATTTATAATATCTAATATATTGCAATCACCGTTTTTTCCGCATATTTTCTACCCTGTCGTTTATAAACAAACTGCAAACTAAACTGTTCAGATCAAAACAAATG
This sequence comes from Pardosa pseudoannulata, assembly GCA_032207245.1. Lineage (NCBI taxonomy): Eukaryota > Metazoa > Arthropoda > Arachnida > Araneae > Lycosidae > Pardosa > Pardosa pseudoannulata. The sequence goes on along the minus strand of CM063498.1, from coordinate 93,370,892 downwards.
ATTTCATTCCAAAAGAAATCGATAAGAAGTTTACCATCTCATCTAAGTTGCACGGTATTTTGTTTAAAACAAGGAAAAGTAATATTTGATCTCTATGAAAAAAAAAATAAAAATTCTACTCTATTTGTAGAAGAGTAAACATCAAGAATATTAAGATTTTCTCTTGAATCTCATCTGGTAATTAATGTTTACTTTCGCGAAGTAAATAATAAATTTTGAGATGGTTAAAAAAAAGTATACAAATCAATGTCGAAGACACATATTTACAACATTATTTTTGAAAAAACAAGCTTAGCTTTTGCGCACTTTCATGTTTAAAGTAACTATTTTTTTAACTTAATACAATATCATTTCTACCTTTGATTTTAAGGTTTTTTTTCATATTGTGTTTGTTAAAGCAAACATTTGTTGATAAAAATCATGATGAAAAAATGTATTCCAGATCGAGAAATCGTGCGTAGGTATACTTACATTCTAAACAAGCAAATGACTTTAATCATACTTTCGTATTTTGGTTCAAAGCAATATTAAGAATACATATTACTCAGTGATTGCTTAACTTTTGTTTTCTTATTGATTATGTAGGAAAATGTTTAATGCACGAAATTTCCTGGTATGTTTTTTGAAAACAAAATGTAAAACATTTTTATCGTAAACAAATATTTTCTTACTTTATTTGCAGATTTCCGTTCGATGCAAAAGCTAAATAAGTTTTAAGAAAACAAATATTGTGTTTGACGTGGGTCATTTCCATAAATTTAGTGTTACATTCTGTTATTTTTAATTTTATTTTTTTGCAAAACGCATGTAATATTGATTTTGAAAGGGTAATCTGAACAATCTATGCTTCATGGCAGCGTCATGTATGTTCTATGTGAATATGAAATAACTCTGTGGTTCTTTAATTTAAACTCTCTGATTCTGGTCATTGAATTTGTACTGTTGTATGTTAAAATTGAGTGACATACAACAGTCCATATTTGCATGTAAGATAACAAAATGCATTTTCCAGAAAATGGTTTATGTTATATTTGCTCATGTATAATTATTATTTATGATTTTAGTTAATGTTTTAATACTCTCATAATTTTAAAACCGTACTTTATTATAAGACACTTTGAAGTTATGCGCAGTAGGAAGATTTACAAAATATATCTAGTTTATAGATAAATGTAACGTTTTTTTAAGAAATATGTGTGTAAGGATAACGCATTTTTTATAATTTATATCTGAATAAATAGTTACAAAAACAATGAAATAAATTGAAAAAAGATGTTTCTATAGATGTGAATAACAACAGTTAATAATCCTACTTGTTTTAACATAAAGTGTTATATTTTTGCTGTTCAGAAATCCGGAAGTATCAATAGAAATTCACCGAGATAATTTTAAAAATTAATTTTGGATTATTAATCCAACCGCAAACACAAAGTAATGTTTTCCTAGTTGCAGTTAAAATTTTTAATACATATTATAAGCTAAACATTTGACTAACAACATTCGATTAAAGATCGATTAGGATTGTGTTTTCCGTCTTTTCTCATATAAAGTGCTTTTCATAGACTTCGTTTTGATGTAATTCCTAAAATTATTTAATTTTGTATTAATTTTTTATAGTTTCTTAAGAAACTTAAAGTAGATCAGTACGCAAATGTTGAGGATTAGTGGATTAAGCCACCCTAAGATCCGCAGAGTTATTAACGGCAAGAGCACATGAATTAAGTTCACAATGTTCTCCAAGTTGGAAGGATACCTCTGGAGGAGACAGGATAAACTTGATGAACTTCTGCTTGGTACACACTATTAAATTACGAGCAACCACTTTGTTTCTTTGTGTTGCCCTATGGAGTAATGTTGACTATCTATAGTCCAATAATACTAAAATAATAACTTATCGACAAATTCCTTGTCGGTGTATTGTCGAAATCTTAACATGGAAGTACCCCTCTCCCTATATTATTAAGAAATAACTTTTGGGAAGTAGTTTTTATTTTCAACATTTCGAGGAAATTCAGTTAATAAAATGTGTCAAATTGTTGTAACATAGCTTATGAATATTTAGAATAAATAAAGGACAAAATATAGATGTGGAGAAATATATTAAATAGTAGTTTATATAAATAAAATATGATTTTCTGGGAACATTTCGAGCAATATAGAAAAACTGAATAACAAGAAAAATGATTGTGGACGCAGATTTGCCTAAAAAATTTAATTTTATTAATAATATGTAGATTTTCTCCTTCCTAGTATCTTTTTTCTTTCCTTGTTTTATGTATAGTCAAGTAATCTATATTATGTGGAGTGTTAATTTGGAACGTCTTCAGAATTATTTAGCTTTTGTGTGTTTACTGATTATTTCTTTTTCGGCACAGAAGATTCAATCGCTTCCCTTACAAGTTTTTTTGAACAAAATTATAAAAAATCATCACATTCTTTTTTTATATTATTATTAAATACACAGAAAAAGAGAAAAGCAAAATATGTAGGTTTTAAGTTAAATTTTAAATTTTTTATAAGTGTAAAAACATTTATTATTAATATTAGTTTACTATCCTGAATTATCTCGGAAATTTGGAAAAAAAAGTTAAATATTAGTCTTTATAGGATAGTTTTTGAAACAAGGGCCAACACTAAATGATACCTGATATTCTGAACACCAATATCTTGTCTCTTTTTCATATTGGCTTACCTCTGAAATCTGTTTTACGGGATTACAGACAACACGGTCTCGTTGGATTTGATATTTTTTTCAGTAGCAGGAATATCATCAGGAAAATGCCTGGAGGTTAACCTGAGTGGTATGGAACTAATGCTGAGTCTTCCTGATGTGACAGAGAAATCGTCATGATGATTTTCTGTGACCAGTCCAGACAAAAGTACCACGAAACCAGCAAAACTTGAAAAACTGATAATTAAAGCTGAATATTTCTTTTCATTTCCTCCAGCACTAGGAAAACCATGATAAAATAAATAATACTGACAAATTCTGCTTCTCCCGGGTTTTCTAGGGATAATAATTAACTGCAATATATTTGAACCCGAGATAACTCGGATAATTAATCAAGCTGTTAATAATTGGGTAACTAGTAAAATATTTTTCGTCTAAAATATTTTTCCAATCTTAATTTTGATTTGTATAATTTTCATACAAATTTAGATAGTTAAATATATAATTATAAATAATTAGGGAAAATTGATGACCTTTCGTTAAACATGCAGTTTTCTACAAGTTATTCCATTTATTATTTATAATTAAGAACTTTTCATTTCCTCCAGCCACTCCAGCTCACTGACAATTTTCTCACATTGGATTTTCAATATATTTATATGTCATTAACTCTCGGGCAATAAAACGGTAGACTGAAAATATTTTTGATCTGACCAATCTTAATTTTGATTTGTATAATTTTCATACAAATTTAGATAGTTAAATATATAATTATAAATAATTAGGGAAAATTGATGACCTTTCGTTAAACATGCAGTTTTCTACAAGTTATATATTTATTTATATATATAGTGGCTGATAGAAATATATATATATATTATATATATATATATATATATGGCATGTGTTTTCACATATATATATAATATATATATATATATATATTATATATATATATATATATAGATATATATATATATATATATATATATATATATATATATATTTTATATATATATATATATATATATATATATATATATATATATATATATATATATATGTATATATATATATATATATATATATATATATATATATATATATATATATATATATATATATATATATATATATATATATATATATATATATATATATATATATATATATATATATATATATATATATATATATATATATATATATATATATATATATATATATATATATATATATATATATATATATATATATATATATATATATATATATAATATATATATATATATATATATATATATATATATATATATATATATATATATATATATATATATATATATATTGATTTATAATAGGGTAGTGCATGTTCCATATTTACAGTATCTGAACTTATTAATAAGAGGAAATGCGTTATGAAAATTTTGCATAAAGCGCAAATATGAATTACTGTTACGCTTTTTTTTGTTATTATATTGATAAGCTGATTATCGAAAGGAAGATAAATATTTTAAATAATTATATTTAAAATGCACTTTTATAATAAAAAATATTTCATTAACTTTTAAATTCTACAAATTTTCTTCTGTATTTTCATACAAAATCAAATTAGAATAATCGATTTCTTCTGTATTTTCATACAAAATCGAATTAGAAAAATCGATTTCTTTCTAATTTGGAATTGCATGTCTTAGTTTAACTTCTGGTAAATGAATTATTCCTTGTTAAATCCTCATTCCTGTAAACAATCTCAAAGATTGCTGATCTTGACATATACGTTAAACAAAATATTAACTACTTCACATTTACAAAAGTATTTTCCACATTTGGAAACTCTTAAACTGAAAGAAATATCTAAGGTAAACAATATTTAATACTACCAAAATTTGCTAATATTCATTATAAATAATATTCTTTTCTTACCTTTATTAGTTTACGCGGTAGCAATTGAAAATTTTTATTTCCATTCCAAAATATTTTTTAAAAAGATAGATTTGAATAATATCTTAAAAGAATCTTAGATTATTTATGAAATACATTCAAAACTAACTTATTTCGTAATTATTTAGTTCGTAATTATTTGAAATGTCTAATATTTTGCAATTATTCCTTTTTATTTCATTCTCCTTACCCCGTTCTTTATTAAGAAATTACAAATTAAATTACCCTAATTAAAATAAACGATTTCCTTCTGAAAATAAATAAGTTATGTTATCTAAGTTGCACGAGATTCATTTGAAACAAGGAAAAGGAAAATTTATTTTGTATGAAAAAAAATCTTTTTTTTACTCTCTTAACTATTCTTTTATCGTTCCCAAAATTTCTCTACTTCCTAAAATAGATAGGATGGAAAAATATATTAAAGTCTAATCGAAAAAAGTATCTAAAATGAATGAATACAAATTACATAGAAAAGAAGTGTTGAAAAAGAGAACAAAATGTAAAAACGAAGTTACTAAAGTGTTACAGTAATAGAATAATGCAAACTATACAGATAATTTTAAAAATATATCAATTCAAACAATGCTAAAATGTGAAAACAAATTGAAAACCATTTACTCAGTGGTGTTTATATTCACTTTGTACCAAACAAATTCCCTGTATCTTTCAGTCTTAGATATAAAGTGCATGGTGAAATTCTGTAGGAGGTAATACATTTTACGTGAGTACGTAATTATTGTGTTTCTTATCAGTTCTTCGCTCGGAGTTTTGTAAACAGCACAAGTGTCGAGAGAGATTAAATGAGAAAACTGTTCATTTGAACAGAGAAAAGTGAAAAAAATGTTTTAAATACAAATACAATAAAATGAATTTAACTTATAGTTATGGATCTTTTCTTCGTAGGCAAATAATCATATTATTAGACACCTGTTATCAAAGGAATGGTATTATGAATAGGTTTGGTTTGGTTTAGTTTGCTTCGAAGTGCTACGATTTACTTTTATGCAACATGAGGAGTAATGAGACCAGGACCTAATGCTTAAAGCCGATTACTAACAACGAACATCCATACCACAGTGTGATTTCATCCCACAAACTCCGGTACCAAAAGCCAATGCCCTAAGTTGATACATTTTACGGCGTTTAATTCAAAAATGATTCGTAAAATACTTCACTTAAATCCTGTCATGTCAAATCACCATGAGTTGTAGTACTGCTTATTTATGATCTTTTTGCCATTAACTCTGTTAACCCTCTAAGCGGTTCACACGTATAATTCCGCCAAACCGATGATGTCTTCAAAGCGGTTGTCACGTACAAATTTCTACCTCCACAAACGCTCCGAAAATATATGCAGTGTACATTTCTGCCAGCGCTTTACCCCATGGAATTTTACAGTAGGAGGGTCAGGTCGATTGATTAGGAGATGCACCCCTTTTTGACTAACATTTATTGAGGGAGGAACCTCTACTCCCTGAGGCACAAAGACGCTGATAGCTTTTCATGGCTTTGTAAATCTCTATTTCGAAGTATTTCGCATGAGGTAACAGATGTATCTCTAATTCCACCATTTAAATATCTTGGATGACTTTAGTAAAATATATAAATAAGTCTCTCAAAGAATATTTTTATTTGTACTTTTAGAATCCATCATTTCTTATGGGATGATCTTCGAGACTAGACGATCCTTACGTGTATTACAATTTAACAATCTATAATATCTATTTATAATCGGAAGTAAAGGGACAATAAAGAGGTTTTGTTTCATGTATTCACTTCTAGTCGACTAAGGGTGAAGTAAAAAATCGTAGAACGCTTCGGCCACTGACACAGTAAACCTTTAGCTTAATTTTCTCGGAGGTTTAAATAAGTTTTCCTTTTTGTGATGGCTTTATTGCAGCATGTTAAAGCTTGGATTATTAGAACACGGCTCACGAGCTGCATCAAAACCATATGTGCTAATATTGTTATGGATAACTGATTAACGTGTATGGTTGCGGATTATATCAGTATCATATTTGAATTCACATGGTTCCATGATATTCTCGGCATTTTATTCCATTGATAACTTGGTTTTTCTCTTTGGAAAGTCATATGACTACTGTTATGCGGGATTCATTTTGGATAACCAGAAGCTGGTATGGATGGCTACCAGAAATTGTTTACACCGAAAGGTTGTACATTGCAACTAATGTGGAGTTAGAAATAAGGTGTGGCAACGAAATGTTTAAAATCAAAGTCCAACAAGTATTACTGTTGGTAACTCATAGTTATTTACGAGTTTTTTAGAATTTGCGAACAGTCCCGTAAACCTGCAGTTAGTATTAACGGTAATAACCCTTCTAAAAATAACATGAAATTATATTTATTGGTAAAATTTTTCTAACTTGGGAGAACTTGTTTTTCTTCAATATTCACCACTCGGCCATACAACGCAGTGACACTCTTGATTTTATCAGTGAAACAGCGCTATATAAAAAACACCTTATATTATAATATTATATCTAAATTACATATACGAGAAACACGCAGATGTATTTACTCTGGATTCAATATTAAATATAGTGTGTGTAATTATTAAACTCTGAAATTATACAAAAAAAGCATAACCCATGACATATATGTTTCAATCAAAATTAAATTATCCAATACGCAAGTGTTAATATGTAACACAATCATTAAACAACGTTACGTTCTATAAGAAATTTTAATTAAAAATATCTTACCTTTATCATATCTGATGTAGAAGGGTAATACTATATTTTTATTTAAGTTTAATATGATATAACGCTTTCATTCAGTAAGGATAATGAATTTTTTAATAATAAAATTAAAGAATATCTATTATATAAAAGCCTAACAAGTTAGCTATTCTTTAGTGAAAAATATAGTATATAATATTTAAATCGTTTAACATGAGAAAGTACATATTCTATAACCTGAAATTATTTAACCAGAATCAGAAAATCATATATCAGAGCAGATGTTTTTGTCACCAGTGTGCAAGATATAGTATAGGCAATTTCTGCAATGCACAAGTAAAAGAATAACCATTAAATCTTGTAAAACTGCAAACATTGTCCTTTTTTAAAGAAAAGTATTGGCTACAAGTGGCAAGAATATATGCAACTAATGTTTTGGTCCGTTACTAGTGAGGATACTGGGTCATTGGTTTATTGACTCCCCCCAGACGACAACATTGATATTGATCACAGAGGTCTCTTGTGGTGATCGAAATTTCCGTTTGACAACAAAGCAGTTCAGAGTAACTGATGACTTAGACAATGTTATATAAAATCATTGGGTCTTCATTCGAAGGAAAATATTTCTTTTGTTTAAAGAAATTAACTTTAAAATCTGCAGTCTATCAATAATCGACATGTGCACTTAAAGCTGATAGAATTATAGGCACGAAAGAAAAGTGATTATTTAAAGTGACTGATATTATTTCTAAAAACGTATGACTTTTTAATATAAAATACGAGGTAGAAATAGAGTATCATAACTTCCACTTCTAAGTACATACATGGTATCGGTTTATAAAATAGTTTCAGTTGCATTTAATTTTTTTTAAAGCTCTTACACATTTACTGGACAAATTTTCAGAAGATAAAAACATTACGTTAACAGAAAAAAGATTGTAAAGAGCATAAGTATCCAGAAAAAAAAAGCCCATTAATGTACATTATTTCTTTATTAAAATTTAAATTAATCGGTCTAAAAACTAACTAAATTTAACTAAAATGATTCCAGCTTGTAATTTATTACATTGTGTATATTCACAAAAAATAAATAAATTTTAAATTAGAGGAGCTGTTGCGAAAAAAGGTCATACAGAATATGGAATTTCTGATGATGTCTGTTCACCAAGAAAAGTAGCAAAATGACTATCTTAGTTGTTCGACTGACATACAAAATATGTAAAATGAGAAACCAGTGGCTGGAAAATCAAAGGAAGACATATATACTCTCTTAAATGAGAGTCCCGTGTAAAATGATCTAAACTTGCAACTTTCAAATGTGGTCCAAGAGGTTTTCCCGACAAATGTCACTGACATAGCATTACTTAGGCGAAAAGTTGATGTCCTGTTTTGACAGAATATCGTTATATACTTTTACTAACTTTGAAGAATTTTAGAGGTATTTTGTGTTAATAATTATTAGTTTAGGTCTAATATAATTATTAATTTTTCCTTGGTATGACATTGTGACATTTGGCCAGTTAAATGACGTGGTTAGCTTTCCACTGTTTTATGGGAGTACTTTATGAATAACCAGAAATTCGGTTAGAGAAATGACACAAACACTTTAAAAAATTATGTTTTAAATTTAATTTGAATATTGTTCATAACCAAAGAAAAACTTTCAAACCCCTTTAACAAATATTCAGATTATAAACGTTAGTCTTTTAATGGTAAATAATACTGATCTGGTTGCCACACCATTCATTCGTTTCTTCTTACATAATAATTCATTATTGAAGAATTTCCATAGATCTAAGCTAATGGAAATTTGGTTCTATAGTAAAAACCATTATTTTTTAGTGTATTATTCACAATACGCTAAAATTTTCTCAATATTCAGTATTTTTTACTGAATTATTTTCCTTTCGCTTTTTCTCCCAAGGATGGTCGAATGAATTGAGGACTGCAATTCAGTACCGGAATTCTTAGGTTCGATCCCTGCTGCTGGCTTGTATGATCGAAGCTGCTCGATATCAGATTTCCGTAAGAGTATCAAGATGTCCTCATCACATTATCCCTCGCGTTGAAACATGTTTATTTTTCTTTATGATATTTTTGAATGTTTACCTATTAAGAAATGCAAACATCAAAAGATTTAGTTAACATCTCAGTGGGACAGTAATATCTAGCTCTTTTGTCAACTGAAACAGAGTAGAAAAATGATTGGAAGAATGACCCCTACTGACAGTGACTAAGAAGAAACACGCTTGAAGCGCTGTTATGGAAGAAGATGTAAAGAAGAAAATGCATAACAAGTGTAGTAAAATATAAGTTTACTAACAAGTGTAGTAATTTTTCATATTACGAAAATTGTATTGCTAAAGCATATATCATTATATTTAGAGCTATACACGTTGATCTATTTTACGGCATAGTCCCCATCAGTAATTAGACACTTGTCAGAGCGAGAGTATTTCAAAAATCATATTTCAATGATATTATTTTCTTATTTCCACGCCAATTTATTAGATTTTCTTTTCCTTTCTTTGTCATACCTATACAATGTTGTGTGAATTTAAAATATAACCTACAAAATAAAGAATTTTCATTGGTAAAAGTACAATAAGATAGTAAATAAAATCTGTGAAATATTCGATTAATTTCCAGTGTATGTATCATCTCAATTTGACAGTTTTATTCCACTTCAATAGCACTGAACAGGCACACTTTCTAGAAATGTTGTAGATGATCATCTGACATGAAATATTGAGAATTAAAGTGAAAAAGAGTAGAAAAATGACAGGTCAGATTTGAACAAAAAATATCTTAAAGGTTTGAAGGCGAATTCCTACTCTGGTACAAAGCAAAATTTATAGTGTAGAAAGGAAGAATGACCACTACTGAGAGTGACTAAGAAGAAGTCACACACTTGAAGCGCTGATGTAGAAGAAGTTAACAAGAAGAATGGTATGATGAATACACAATTTCATGCTACAAATATTTTTCTCATTACGAAAATTTTATTCTTAAAATATATACGTTTGGATTTAGAGCTATACACCTTGATCTATTTTATGAACATAGTTGATAATTAGACACTTGCCATAGCGTGAAATATCCGTTTTGATAAACCTGAGTGCTCATCGGTGCAAGAATTTGTCGCAAAGTCAATCCCAAAGTAAACTACATCATCATTTCTTTTGAAGAAACACCCCGAGATTGACGGTTTAAAATCAGGAAAACAGTCCAGTCTGATAGGACAAGATAAGGGCCAAGTGATACAATACTTCCCACAGGAAACATATAAATCTGTGAAAATTGAGTGAAACTTGTACTTTTTTTGCACTGTCGTTCATTAGTATAAATTAAACTTTATAACAACACGTAGTTACATAGGCGACCACATTTTCACAACATATATGTATGTTATCGTGATTTGTACTGTTATAAACTTGGAGACATCGGTCTGCGGTTGCCCTCTCTTCTTCGGTACTCTTCTCATGCGTCATTCTACTTCCGGTAAAATTACATCCATCGTTAACATAAAACAAGTCGGATGCTTATGATGATAATTTGTTTTATCTGCTGTATTATCTTAACTTTTAAACAAAATGAAGCTGCATGTTTTTGAATGTAACGCGTACTAAAAACGCATTTCTAAAAACTTCCTTTGTTTCGACAGAAATCCTTAACACAGTCTTGGAAGTCTCTCGTGACATACTATTGTGCTGCCACACACATGTTTAAACTCTTTCTGCTATAGCTTAGCAATACACATTTTCCATTCTTAATTATATATTAACTTCATTTTATAAAATGTTGGAACTTGCAATTGGAATTGATATTCATCATGGATACTATTACAAAAGTAATAAGTTAATTAAGATTTTAAGTTTATTTTAACCTGACATATGTGAATTTAACTTAATTAAAAGTATTAATTAAATTATATTTTTATTTTACAAAATACTGTTTAATACTTTCCAGCTTTAATTAAAATAAATTTCGAGGAAATTAAAGTTATAAATTAAAATATTTGTCCTGTCTGAGAGCGGATTCAATTATTTAAAGATGTACTATATTAAATATGGAAATTAATTTTTGCATTAAGTTAAAGGTTATTTCAACTAAAAATAATCCCACTCGTTTTGTTTCAGTGGTATCTCTGTCTATATAAATTTTGATTAAAAAATTTTATTTTAAATTAGGATTAAAATATTTCCTTTTATGCGTTTTAATGTTTAAAAGACTAGGAATATTTATGGGCATGAAAATGATTTAAGCTCATATATTAAGATATTTGTCTTTTATCGTAGTTACTTTATCTATTGGAAAGGCTACTGATTTTCTTTATCTTTCTGTATAGCTACGTCAAACTTAATAGGTACTTATTGTATTAAAAATATATTTCCATCAGGTATTTATATAAACTTATCTTTTACTGCAAAAGAGTGTACTAGGATAAATTTAAATTAAATAGGGAATATTATTTAGTATATATGAAAATAAATAAACCATTATATACACACACACACACACATATATATATATGTATATATTTAAATTTCTTTCTTATTTCCTCACCAAATAATTTCTTTTAATTTCTATGCCGTACCTGTAAAAAGTGTTGTATATAATTAAAATACAACATACATAATAAAGAATTATCATTCGTAAAATCACAATATTAAAGTATGTTAAATCAATCAAATATTCTATTAATTCCCACTATATCTACTATCGAAATTTGGCAACTTTACTCTATTCAATCGCGATTGCACAAAACATATATATTCTTCATAAATACTATGGATTACAGTCTGATGCAAAATATTGAGAATTAACATAAATTAAAGTAGAAATTAACGTAAATTAAAGTAAAAATTAATGTGCATTAATTCCTATGAATATATATATATATATATATATATATATATATATATATATATATATATATATATATATATATATATATATATATATATAATATATATATATATATATATATATATATATATATATATATATATATATATATATATATATATATATATATATTTCTGAACGTTAGTTCTTTTTAAAATTTCAAATAATTAATCATTTCTGAATTCTATAATGTAATATATAAATGTAGAACTTATTACATTTGACGTTAATCAAATGTTATTCTGTAGCTTTAAATTTACCAGATAATTTACTTTTAATTAAATCAGTTCAGATAATAAATTATCTTCTCTTGAAACATTTTTTCTATTTTAGAGAAAAATTTTCTCTTTGTGTTGCCAATCAGACCTTGAATGTGTACTGTTTCTTTTCCGGTAACTCTTCGGTACAAGTGGATTGAGTGGATAAAATGAGTTTCAAAAAATGATTATAAAACACGTGTTCCCTAAAAATTGATCTAGTAGAGTTTTCGTCTTTAAAATCCTATCATATATTTTAAGCAATATTTTATTTTGCAGAACGATTTTTTATAATAACTCTAAATTCAGATTTCAATATTTAAGTACTACTAATTTTTGATTTATGCATAGGAGCTTAAAAAATCGTACTATATTTTATTTTTTTGTTTTAGAGAGTGCAGTTAAAATCGAAACGTGAGTTGCACAACCAGATGCTGTAACAGTACTAATTTCAAAAATAGTTTTTTTGTTTGTGCAGACGAGAATAAGCAAAATAGAAGAAAAGTAAAAGATATGTAAATATATTAAGTAAAAATTACTCTTTTGTTCAATACAGAATTTCTAGACATTTATATTTTGCACTGGAATTAAAACCGTACCTCTCCACTCACAAGCAAATTAAATGTAAATATGTAGATATAAATATTATTTGTAAAATTAGAAATAAAGTAACACAATTACTGTATTTGAAGATATAAAATTGCATACAAAACTGATACTCTTAAACGGAAATATTATGTATAAAATTTTACACAATATTTTTGTACTGGAGTAAGCAAATATGTAAGCATTAAAGATATAAACTTTATATAACAATAAAGATAATATAAATTTTGGTTTTAGTTGTCTCCCGATTTGTAATGGGATTCATCTGTAAAAATTTTACCCATAAGTACTTTGACTTTCTTTACCATATTTAGCTTTGAAAATGAGGCGTTAATTTTTAGAGATAGGTGAGAGTATGTATTATTCACCATGATAATTTCACCATTCTAATGCTAATAGTTTTTGAACCATGCGAGATACGCACGTACTTTGGTATAGACACACATACATACATACAGACGTACAGAGTCCAAATGCGTACACGGATGATCAAAAGAAAAATTTAAATTTTCAAAATAGTTAATTTTGTTTTGTACGCACATGCAGATGTGATGCTTAATGTATCAAAACAGGTTCAGGCATGGTCAAAATGAATCTTTCCTTTACTATATAATTTCTAAAATTTTCGTGATTACCAAATTTTCTGTACTATTTTAAAGCTACTAAATAATAAATAATTTTCGTTTGTAAAAACACTTCATGTAATAACTGTATTCTTTGTTCTAGTAATAATTATATTTGATACGATTACATGTATTAAAATATTTCTTGCTTCTAGTCCTTACATGAAACCTGTTAATCAAAGAGACAAAACATGCCGGATTGTTTAGATCTGTCGATTATCTTAATCTAACATACAATATAAATATATCCTTAATACATATTCTAATTTATCTGACATTTACATTAACTGTTCTACTATCAAAAAGTTCATTCATTTAAATACAATTTTGTATAATCCTTTTACAAATCCAAACACTTTACAGTGAAAACCATAAAAAATATATACTCATTATTTTTATTCTTACAAGTACAAGATTAGTGTCTCCTTGAAACATCAATGAACAACAAAACCTCAAGAAGTTAAAACGTCGAATCAGAGAATTCATTCACACATCCATGGAAAACAAAAGCGCAAAACCAGTTATATACAGTTTCATACTTTCCTAAATCTCGCATCAGTTAAGAAATTTAACAAGGCATAAAAAGGAACAGATAATTTCACAGACCTTGAACAGATAAAATGCTTTCAGCGTCAAAATAATCTCATTCTACCAGTCTCCACAATAAACGAGACGTTTATTCCGCCGTCAAGACAAAAGCCTGGGAGTGTTTACGACAAAAGGAAATCAGCGGCCCCTTTTCTACGGTCCGTGGAAAAATGAGATGTTAGTTCCATCAACTCTCCGTTTTCTAAAGATTCCCACCCATTAGCGGCAAAATAAAACCTAATGATTGTTTACGTGCTTTTGTTCGTTTTGTCCAGAATTTCAGCAAGTCATCGGTTTATTGATACGGACGAATGTGTGTGTGGCTTTGGAGGTTGGCTGTAGGCGCAAATTGTATGCGTTTTAAATCCGGTGACATTTTAATGCCTTTTTCTGGAAAACTTCATTTCGGGAAATCGATGCGTTTGAATTGTGCATTTATTGGATTGTTAATGTTTTACCGCAGTTAACTATTTAATCGTTATTTTGAACTGTAAAAATATTTTTGTGTTTTGTATTTATTTGTTGTATGCATGAATTAAAAACGTAAAACCTGGAAATGAACATAAGTTTTGTCTTAAAGTATTCTTTTGTAGAATGTCGTGTGTATTATTTTACTAAAATTAAAATCCTCGGCGCAACAGTCTTAGGGGACCAAGGTGTACGGTGGCAATCTCCGTTTCCGAGACCAAGTACCCTGAGGTGCGTAGTATATATTTTGTTTAGGTTGTCAACCTTACTCAGAACCCCCAGAGTTTAGTTCCCATATAGGCTTGGTCCTCAGTTTATCTACTCATTGAAAGGATGAAAGGCTGAATCAACTTTGCACAGCCCGGGATTGAACCTCGGACCTGTATCATGGAAGTGAGAAGAGCGAACTCAGCACCTCTGGGCTCTATATATTAACATAAAACAGTCATTAGGCTTTAATTTACCGCTAATGGGTTGGAATCTTTAGAAAACGGGGAGTTGATGGAACTAACATCTCATTTTTCCACGGACCGTAGAAAAGATTCGGCTGGTTTCCTTTTGTCGTAAACACTCTCAGACTTTTGTCTTAACGGCGGAATAAATTTACTATTTCACTCATATTTTAGAAAATATTTTAACAATTTCAGAGTGTTCAGGAACGGAACCATAGTCGAATGAGTAGAGCTCTACTGTTTGGTACCAAAGTTCAAATCTCACTCCTGAAATGGACGTCCGTATCAATTCGGATGTAGCTTTATGCAGTGTGTCCCGGTCTCATATGCCACTATTTTGCATAGCAGTATACCGTAGCTGTAGTAGACAAACCAAACATAAGATCACTCAATTATTTCGGATAAACTCCTAGATGATATTTTATTATCATTATCCCTTTCCCTTAAAAGTTCATTTATTAACTGAGAAAGTTCAAGATATGACAATGTAATATACATTTTGTTTCGGTAAAAATCTGTACTTCATTCATGCTTTGCTTATATAGTGAGCTCGCATTTGCATTAACTGACATGATACTGATGAATTTCGGGTTACTTTAATTTTGGTAGGGCATAGGTGCATGGGAACTCAAAGATCATTGGCACAGTTTTGGTAACCAAACAATTATTTAAGGCACATATTAAAATTTCAAGAGTTTTCCCGACAAAAAAATTCTAGACGTATGGTGATTCGCACTAGGTGTTAGTAGACTCATTTCGAATTTAGCATAATTCCACTGATAAACGTAAGTGTCGGATCGGTAGTCAGGTCTTCCATAAGCAAATCGGACTTGATGAACACTTGTATCTTAGGACGACCTACGAAGAAGAGATGTGATCTCAGATAAACAGTACTTAAACCTCCATTCTGTGACGTATCTATCTTTCTGATTAGATGTTTTATTTTCATTTTTCATTTTTCTCCGTCGGGAAGTTGATTTCCTTGTTAATTTAAGATTGAAAACCTGTCTGACACCACCCATGTCTACTACTTTCAATATTTAAGAGATGCCTGTCTAGGGTGGGACCAGTTTATTTTCGACAGTATAGTCATTATCCCAGATAGTCGTATGCTACCGTTTTACAACCATGTTGAGTGTATATTGAAAATTGATAATCACCATGTTAAAATACAGCTGAATAGTTTTCATTACATTACTGATTTATGACTAATTATAAAATAAATTTTTAATACTTATTATAATTTTTTTTTCATTTTTTAATCAATTTCTACATGCTTTATCAATGCTTTACCAAGTATCACTCGTTTTTATACATTATGGGGAATACTTGTCAGATTTTTGCCAAAGCCTCATCTTTAAAACTGCAGTTTATGTACTGTACCATACGACGTGTATTAAAAGAAATAAAACTAAAAAGATACAAGAAAAATAACCTAAATGTTTTGTTTCAGTGTTTAAAAAGTAATGTCTAGTACCTTCCCAATTATGCCATTTTCGAAAGAGCCGCAATTTACTAGTCAGTGAATATGTTTATCCTCGTAAACTATCATTTGAATTCACCAGTTACAAATTCGAAACCAGTATAAGATTTACTTTTCTGTCACGTTTTGTTTGAAAGAAAAACTATATTAAATGTATGTGGACTCGAGCCAATACTTTTCTATTTTTATGGTGTTTTGTCAATAACGTAAACGGTAAAGGGGCACGAAGCGTGCATACTTATTCGAATATCTTGAATAGTGGTCGTGTTTGAACAGCTTTGTAGTTGTAAATATTCATTGAAAAGAAAAATCACGCATTATCTCAAAAGCATATGAACTGTATTGAAATTTTTTCTTCTTAATAATAGCGTCTGTTTATTGATTCTAGTATTGCTCGTTCTCTTTTATAAAAATGAAATTTATTTCCAGTCTCTGATGTATCGAATTATAAAAGTTCGTATTTATATACAAAAGGTTTTCCTTATCCGCTCGTATCGATTACTCTAAGGTAATATATTCTATGATAAAGGTTGTTACTATTCTATTGTTGCTAACAGTTGATTTGTCTATAGAATTCAAGAATTATTCAAGATCTTGTTTATATACATAAGTTGTAGAAGTTTTGTAATGAAATGAGTTAGAAGACTCTGAAGAAAATGAAAGAGAACCCTTTAGTAGGAATGAAACTGAAAAAGAAAGGAATCAAAAAAATAAATACAGTTTTAAAAATGTGGCTTTTATTAAATAGATTTAACTGAAGAATTTGAAAATAATTAACCTTTTGAGGACTGGTGGTTGATATTTCAACCAAGATGTGAAAATCTCAATAGTACGGGTTTGGGTGAAATATGCACCAAAGACTTATTGCCCTTACCTTTCAAGATTTAACTACCATGCAGGGTGAGTCAAAGCTATCATTATTAATTCATTTTACTGTTTATCTTCTTACCACAGGGTTAACTTTTATTGCTTCAGGAGTACTTCTTTTTGTACAAAATAGCAACATGAAAGATATTGTTCATATGGGGTAAAGTCTGAATCTCAAACTCCCGTCTTTACATTAATATGGAGAATTATCCTGTCGTTTAAAGGTTAAGAGATTGACGAAACCTTTAGATTATCTGATAAAATATATTATGGGATATTTTCAATATTAGTTGTCCTTGAACAGCTTTATAAAAAATTCATTCAAAAAGAAAATATCTCAAAAGCATTATATGAAAAGTTCTTGATTATATATTTTTTCGGGGTTTTTCACACGCTGACCACCATGGGGGTCACCGGTGACTAGCACTCGACTTGGCTACAGCCCCGATGACCGGCAAAGCAGTAAATACTAAAAGTAGATAATTAGAGTAAATATGGAAAATATTTTTTTCAATATTACCTTTGTTATTATAATGGTTTGAAGAAATTAATGCAATGTAGAACATAAAAAACAATTTTATTAGTATATGAAAAATATACATTTTTATCAGTGTACATTGCGATGAGTCATATTGACACATTCAAGGCAAAAAAAAGGTGAATCATCTTAATCGGAACAATATGTCACCACTTTTTAAGTCGAATTATTTGCTCTAGTTCTGCCAACTGCTTTGAATAATAAAGAGAGAGAGTAATCACTTAGCAAACGAAACACGTTTGTTTGGAAAAAAGGACAATCGTAACAATTTCCTACTGCGACGTAGGAGTTACCTGTGATCCCCACCACGAGAACTTCTTCAAGCAGAATTTTATAAGTCATTCTATCTTCTGCAAATAATATTTTAGCATATGCATCGCATAAAGAAAAATTCACGTCGGAGGCTTGGGCAAATAATCGGAAATCCTGGCAATCACGTGTTAATAGCAAAGTCTGCTTATTCATCTAATTGCAGGTGGTTCCCTTTATAAAAATAAAATTTATATTTTGTCTCTAAAAAATCAAATTATGCAAGATATTGTTTTCATGTAAAATATTTTTTTAATCTTTTCAATCAGTATAACTCTAAGGAGATACATTCTTAGGAATTTTTTGTTATTCTCATCTTATTTCTAATATTTGATTAGTCTAGATGTTGCAAAACTGTATGTAGAAATTTCTTAAATGAAGTAGAATATCTTAAGAAGAGAAGAAGATTCCTATAGTAAGAATGAAACTGAAATTAAAACAAGTCCATAAAATAAGGTATAATAAAATGTAGCTTTAATTAACATTAGAACCGCGGAATTGGTTATTTTCGTTTCCTCATTTCTCGAAAAGTTATGAATTAAAGAAACATTCTTGACTTTTTTCTAATTTTT
Organism: Pardosa pseudoannulata; assembly: GCA_032207245.1. NCBI lineage: Eukaryota > Metazoa > Arthropoda > Arachnida > Araneae > Lycosidae > Pardosa > Pardosa pseudoannulata. The sequence goes on along the minus strand of CM063498.1, from coordinate 93,351,904 downwards.
TATTAATAACAATTTATGAAAATATAATACGTTAAGAAGCTTTTATTAGTTTTGTTTTCAATTTGTTTTTAATACTTATTTCTAAAACCGCGTGATGGGTCATTTTGATTCCATTATAATCACAAGCATTCATTTTGAAATTCAGCGCCTCCTGGAATGGGAATTAATTTTATAGTTTTCTTTTTATTGCCCGTATGTGAGCGGAACAATATCTCAAGACCAAACAAACAGCTTACAAGGTCAGGAGACAAATGGTATCTTGGGATTATCTAACATAATTTAGTTTGTAATATTTCGAAAAGTGATCGTATTTATACGATTTGGAGTTTATAGCGTTCAGAGCAGAAAACACATATTATCTGTAAAACATATAAAATGCATTGGATTTTTTATTCTTAATAAGAGCATATGTTTATTGATTGCACTATTATGGGTTTTCTTTTCAAAAATTAAAATATATCTTCAGACTCCGACCTTTCGAATTATGTTAGATCCTCTTATTAACAAAATACTTTCTTTATCCATTCTTTCTTGAATATTCTAAGGTCTACCCTCTTATTATTGCTAAGTCCTAAACTGCCTAGAAACGGCAAAACTATATGCCTCTTTATGTATAAGTCTCTTATGGACTTGAGATAGAAGAGACTCGGGCATAGACAGTAGAATACTATTGCCGAAATGACAGTGATTAAAACTGAAAATATAATAAATAAGATATAAATGTAATAAATGTTGTTTAAATTAAGCTAATTAAATTTAAGAATCTGAGAAGATAAATTTGGAACGTAGGAGAATGAAAATAACTTAAGTTAGTCTTATAAAATTAAATTTTGGGGAAATGAATTTGCTTTTATGTCTGAGGGATACTATCAACAAGTATTATCTGTAGTAGTGGTCCATCTTTGATTCCAAAACTTTTTTTTTTACATTAATGCTTCTTCAGAGCCTTCAGAAGTGCTTGCATAAAAACGTGTTGCCAAATAAAATTAATCCACATCAAAGATTTGAAAGCAAATGCTTGCTTAATGAGTTAAATAGAAAAACTAGTATAAAAAATGACTGGCAGAAGGACGGACAAAGAATTAGTAACATTTTAGAAACACTAATATAGAGAAAGAGAAAAGAAAGGAAAATGGTATTTAACAGAGAATTTCATATGATACCAAACGTATATGAATATTTAGAGAAATTCCTCTTGGTGTAATTGAACTTTTTTCGCAACTCTCCACAGCGCCGTGGCTTACAAGTCCTGAATTACTGTACACAGAGATATGTACAATTTACAATACAATACAATACCAAATGGATTAAAATACATTCTAAAATTCCTCTTGGCGCAATTGGACATATCTCGCAACTCTCCAGAGTGGCGTATCATGTAAGTGGATAATCAGTGTACTGCAGAGTTATGTGCCTTTTTAATCGGTTTTTAATTTCCTCGAGATATCAGTAGGTATTCTACACAAAGTAATAAGTATCTTGAACCATACTAGATCCAAGCTGGAATCTGTAATACACTTTTTTATACTTGGTACATCAGTAATGGTGATCTTATTTAAAATAAAATATGAAGTGCGATCCATCATTAATTTCCATTTGAGCATAAAAATCAGATTTTTGTTAGTTTGTATTATTTAAATTAGTTTATATCATTTTAATTAATTAGTTAGTTTATCTTATTTTTATTACTAGCCTATTCTGTGATTTTATTACTGTACCGTTTATGCCCCGTAATATGAAAATGCCCCGTAATATGAAAAAGGTATCAAATAAATAGTTTTTCCTATGGAGGAGAATTTTTTCTATGGTATTTATTTTTCAATGTCAGTGTATATATATTGAGATATAAATACAATTAATTGCGATTCTGATATAAATTAAGTAAATAAAATGGAAGAAAAATGCATCCTATGGATTTATAAATATATTCTCTGTATGTTTGTGTCTGCGTGTAGAAATAGAACTCCGGCTCAATAGATTTGAAATTCTGTCATAGATGGATTATCAATCGGAGCTGGGTATTTATAGCCCGATCAATAAATCAACGATCTTTTGTTGTTCGTGGCTCCTTCGACAAATATTGCAACCATTAATTAACATTGTACCGTTGCTCGAGAAAAGGGTAGGGCCGCCCCACCCACTGGAACATGAAAACGAAGTGAATATCGATTCCAATCGGGGCAAGCGATTCTACCTTCCTCGAACACTCTTTTATTTCCCACGGATTCCCCGCACGGAAAGTCGTTTTCTTGTGCTTGTAATTATCGCACTATATCTACCATCTGACAGTCGGAGAGACCAGCGCACTTAATCTAACTTCGTAAAGGTGTGTCACAACAAATAAAGCCCGATAGTTAAGTTTGGATTGATTTGCATACGTGTCAAGATTGGAAACCCACACGTAGAGTCTTAATGTGACACGCAAAGCAATTTGCCACACAGTATATCTGTGGGTAACAGAAAAGAGATGTAATTTCCGTCCACATAGAGAGCACAATAGAAGAGGAGGGTAGGAAATTAATGCCACGAATAGTTAAGTTCTCTCTTATTTCTCCATCGCTTCGAAAATTGCTATTTAAATGCTAATTCCGCCATAAAAATTTGTTCCATAATCGCTCAGCTATTTCAAACACGAAAGAAGGATTTAACTCATTCAGAATTCATCCAATTATTGAAGCAAATATTTGTAAAATGACATCATTAAGACTTTGAGTGCATTTAAGAATCTTGGATATTAAGTTTCTTGATTAGTAAGAATTAACTTTTCTTCTCAAATAAACTAGCTATAGTACCTGGATGTAAGTAACTACCGCATTGTTTACAGCTTTTTTATAGTGGTGTATACTAATAAAGCAAAGTCTTGCATTCTTAAATAAGAACATGATATAATGAAGGTCTTTTCGAATTAAGAACTAGATGTTGTATTTTTCTTTAATAGGGTATGTTTCTAGAATTTAATGTGAAATTTATGTATTTCTCGCAATGCGTCATTCCCCATCATGATTTTAAAGATTATCTAGATTAAAAAGAAATTTAAGAAAATATTTTACGAGTTCAGGAACGGGAACCATAAATCCCAATTTGAATTATTGCTTAAGACCTAAATATTATTTATGTGTACTTACATTCTAAAAGTTATTTAATCTATATCTGAAAGGGAATCAGTCTACCTGCCTCAGAATACGCATGTATGAAAAATAAATGAAACAAGAATCTATTGCTGCGATTACCAAGAAATATCCACTGTTCTAAATAGAGTTAAACAAATCATTCCTTTCATATTTCCAAGTTACAGTTAAATCAAAATCCCATCAACCCAAAACCATACTTTTTCGTCCAGTCTATTTCTGTTTTAATGTTTTACAGATGGTTCAAAAGTGCTATTGTTGTTGTTTTAGAAATTTAAAGTAAAATCAGTGTGATTGAGATCAATAATGTATAGCTTTACACTAATGGTTTGTTAGTACTACGGTTTCCATTTTTGAAACACTAAGGTAAACTGCTTAACCGTCGTATGATCTACTGCTTAAACCTGTTGACATTCATGCTTCAGTTGAATTGAAGCCCACAATCTCCTGTACCATAGATCAGCGATCTAACCGTAAGCCACCGCTTGGTACAATAACTAATGAAATCAACTGTTAATCATTTTCATATAAAGGTTTCTCTTATATTAAATATAATCTCTGTTAGAAATAAATAGTTTAAATCAATCAGTAAATTATATACAAAAGATAATCATGCTTGAAGTTATTGAGAGTTGATTTTTAGTTTTCCAAGGGTTATTGCAGAGGTACATTCAAGTTACATTGCATTAAGTACACATACTTCAGTTTTATCAATATTGTTATATGCTTTACCTGAACGTTAAGTCATATATCAATCAACAATATACAAGAAAACAAAATTAAACGAATGCAAGTATAAAATACATAATACAAAAATTTCATTTTAAAAAGTAAAATAGAAATGAAATATACTAAAAATCCAAAGATCATTAGGCAAATCTCTACAGCTCTCATTTATTCACTAATATTGTTTTTCTGCAAATTGTCTCAGGTTTAAAATTTAAATTTTGTTATTATCAAGAACTTTATGACAGAGTTATTGCAAAAGAAACATGGTAATAGTATACTTGTAAGTGGTTTTGAAGAAATGTTTCAAATTTTATGCAAGGCAAGTAAAAGTGGAAAATATTTCCATTACTCTAACAATTACTTTGAGTAAAGAAATGCAATAGAAATTTTGTTTCATTCCAAGAACACTAAAAAAGAAACTCACGTAAAAGTATTTTCTTTGTACAGAAGATAAAGATTTGCGTTTTATGTCAAAAGTAAAAACATTTTAAGTGCTTTTTCAGTAAACAAGATATTTTCCGAACAGTTTAAATAATTTAAATAATGGGTGTTCTTTATACTATTTCTTTTGTAGTATAACTATTCTTTAACTCAAAGTATTCCCATTTTTCATTTTAATAAGATTTCTGTTTAATATTTTATAATATTTAAGTACCTAAGTTAGAATGTCTGTTTTATTTACAAAAAGGATATATAATTAACACAAGATTAAACTTATTTCTAATATTCTTCTTTATTGGTTGTATAAAGAATAATATAAAAATTTGATTTTAGTATTTTTAACATATGAAGATTGCAAGTTGCTGTAATACCATTTCATAAAGTTAACACATAATTAAGAGAAGAACTTATATTTTATTTAAGAACTCTTAAATATGACATGTCAAAAACAGACGAGGGAAATGACCATTAAAACAACTGTGGATTAAGTAATTGGACCCCACAGTGAGCGAAACATAAAGTTTTCAAATGGAAATGGAAACTTACAATAACGAAGAACTTAGATCAGGAAAACACTTAGCCATTTACCAGCAACAGCTGACTAATGGTTGATCAGAAAATCTGCATCAAGTGCCGAGAAAGCTTTCGGAAATGGGTTGGAATTTTAAGTCGTGGACACTCCTTTAAATAAGAAATTTTGCGGCTGAGAAAACAGAATTGAAGGAATAAGAATGGGAAAGAAGAGAATTTTAAGGGATAGCTTAAGCATAATTTTAGATAGCTTAATTTTGATATATTACATATATGAATATATAATATATATATATATATATACATATATATACATATATATATATATATATATATATATATATATATATATATATATATATATATATCGAGTATAACTACCACAATTGTTTTTATTCCCCAATCGAGAGTAAGGAGAATTTTTACATTGACTCAGGCTAATGATCCCATGCAGCAGTTGACAAACGGAATGAACAGTCACCACAACAGATATAGAGCTGCAACTGACCTACGCGAGATCCGTCATGGTTCGAAGTTTAATGTGGTCAACCCCAGTAAGGAACAAACCCTAGAGAGGCAAGTTCTAGTGTACCGGGGAACATGCTAGAGAGACAGATCACTCAGGCACCCCGGTTTCATGAAGTCCGTACACTCCTAATGGAGAAGTGACATCCAGAGTAAAAAAAGAGAAAAAATAAATAAATAAAAGAGCAAAATCTCTGAATCAAACATAGTAATCGTAAGAATGAAGAAAAACCAGGTTGTAAAGCAATTCGATCGCAAATTGATACAAAATATTTCTGCCTGTTTTGTTTTACTTTCCTGCTTACAGACCTAGAGTTAAATAACAGCAATCTTAAATAATGGTACCTCAGTATGCTAAAGGCATGTGAACAAGAATGTGTAGTATATCGACCTTCCATAATGAGAGGTTACTGATTACCATGAGCAATAGTTATTGACAGCTGAGAAAGATCTGCTGTTTTCAGTCATTGTTGATTGAATTTTTCGATTTTGTATGGTCTGTATCTAGAATGAGTAACTGAAAATATACCTAAAATAAATATTTGAGTGATGCACTAATGTTTAAAAACATGCATATATGCTATTTATTTGTTTAACTTTTAACTCTTAACATAAAAATATGTTAGTAAAAAATAATGAATATTCAGAACTCATGTTTTCGGTTTTTTTTTCTGTAATTATCTCTTTTTTATAATGGTGTCAGTAAATGTTTTTTTTTTTTTTGGCTTTTAGAAGAATATAAAAAACCTGACGATTATTGTTCAAATCTCCAAAATGTTTTGAAAGAAAAATGCTTCATTCATTATGCAGTAAATTTGTGCTTGATATAAATAGTATTTTAAATAATTACAAGTTTTTGTGTTTTTTGTAATAAAAACATTATTTGTTTGATCTAATTATTGAGTAAATAACCATATAAAAGGATATATTCATGAATTAATTACTATGTAATTTTAGATACACTTGCAGCAGGAATTTATGATGAAAATAGAAAACGAAATCGAAAAAAGACTTTATTTTCACTTAGTTATACACACACACACACACACACACATACATATATATATATATATATATATATATACATATATATATATATATATATATATATATCATAGTTTATCGAGATAGGCCAGGAAACCGAATCAGAAAGTACTTAGATATGGTATTCCCATAGTATATGGTATACTTGGATATATTTGTAATATATCTCGTGCTCAGTTCTGTTAAACGTCCAGTGCTCAGTTCTGTTAAATGAAACTTTTAATTTTCAAATTTCCTACAGATATATTGTGCGATACATTTTAAAGTATTTGATTATGTTTACATAACGATAAAAAAGGAGAAATGTCTTTTGTTAATTAATTTTAAAAACAACAAGATTAGGTTTTCACAACAGCATTTTTTTATCTCTATGATCTATGAAATAAAAGACATGACAGTTTTATTTCTTTAGTTTATTTTTTCATTACTTATTTATTTATTCCTTTGACATCTGAATTTTCATTCAAATAGCCTGGAGTTATAGTATTAGTTCAAATAGATTCTATTTCTAAAAGGAATTGTTAAATTTAAGTTATTGTTTTAAAAAAAGACATTGGCTGAAAAATCCATTTTAATTCCCACTTTTCAAGCTGTAAAGGTTTATGTAGTAGCAATTAATGTTTTTTATAAACTTTGTGATACAAAAACTTTAAATTTGTTTTCAGATTACGATTTGATTTTGTTTTATAATTCAGTAATAAAATAATAAAAAAAATAATTTCATACCCTATTTCAATATACTATTTCTAAAAGGAATTGTTAAATTTAAGTTATTATTTTAAAAGAAGACATTGGCTGAGAAATGCATTTTTATTCCTACTTTTGAAGCTGTAAAGGTTTATGTGGTTGGAATTAATTTTTTGTATAAACATTGTGATACAAAAGTTTTAAATTTATTTTTTGATTACGATTTGATTTTGTTTTATGACTCAGTACTAACATAATATAAAAAAATTCATAACAAATTTCAATGTATAATTCTATCTTAAGTATTATTAATATTATTAAATGGAAGCTTGATTTTAAAAACATTTTTTGGAACATTATACTTGTTTTCTGAAGATAACATGCAGAATTCAGAATATATTTGAGAAAATATTTAAACTGTTACTTCAATGATGATTATTTACTATGTATTTTAATGAAGATCTCAAATATAAACTGATTATAGTCCTGGATGTCTGACGTGAGTTTGTAATATAGCTATAGTTTGTTGCAACTTTAGCGGTATATATGAAAAACTGCCTGTTACTTTCCACATATTATGTAAGAAAAAAGACTTATATCACATATTTATTTAATTGTATTTTTAAATAAGGAACTAGAAAGATCTTTTCACATATTAATCTATGCTAATCTATGCCTTTTGAAAAATATGGTGCTCCATTTAAGATGGTAACGATGGCCGATTGTTTAAAGTGTTTTCCTTCGGTACCGGAGTTCTGGGGGGGGGTTCGAATCCCACTGGGGCATGGATGTTCGTAGCCATTCGGAATCGGCTTTAAGCTGTAGGTCCCGGTCTCATTTGCCCTCGTGTTGCATAAAGTAGACTGTAACACTCCAAACCAAACCAAACCATTTAACCCTTTCGTGGGCAGTTGGAAGATTACTTCTCACCTACACGATCTGAAAATACAATTGTGGGAAGATCAAAACTCATTACAATACATTGGTCTTGTTATTGAAATGACTGGAATACTGGTTTTCATTAATTGTTCGATCGACTGAATAAAATTAGCAGCTCTGAAATAAATGGCCCACGAAAGGGTTAAGTTGGTTGCTTTAGCATGGCTGATATATAGTTTTATTTGTAGGCGATCGAGCAACTGGAAGCTAAGTCGGCAAATTCAGCGATCTCATAACTGAAAGGTTGCGGGTTCGGGGCTTGGGCCGCCTTATAAGATACGCCGAGGTCGTTAAAGGTGACTCGGGCACGTAAAATATGTTCGTGGTCCCAATGTCCTCCAAGTTGTCAAACGATACCACTGGTATTGGAAGCCCAAGTTTTGCGGATCTTCTCCTTAGACCCTGCTTCTAAATTATTAGTACCCAACTACACGTGCAGCAGTTGGTGCTAAAGGGGTAACAACTCAGCAGTATTGTATTGACATAAAGACATATTACCTCTATTGCTAGATTCATTGTTAAAACAAAACAAATTTGTAGTCTATGTCGAATAATCCAACCAAACTATATTTCTTTCACCATATTGTGAGAGATTTACGACCAAATATTCAGAATCAAACATAATAACACCAACCAAAAGTTTCAGATGGAGGAAAAATTCGATTGAATGCTGATACGAAACAATACTTATGCTGTTTGTTGCTTTCGTGCGTGCGAAACACTAGTGACACACTCCCGTATTGCATTGGCATAAAGGCATAATACCTCTATTGCTAGCTTCATTGAAAAAAAAAAAAATTGTAGTTTATCTCGAATAATCCTACCAAATAATATTTATTTCACCATATTGTGAGAGATTTACGACCAAATATTCATAATCAAACTTAATAATACCAACCGAAAGATCCAGATGGAGGAAGAATTCGATTGAATGTTGATACGATACAATACTTATGCTGTCTGTTGCTTTCGTGCGTACGAAACACTAGTCACACACGCCCGTATTATATTGGCATAAAGGTATATTACCTCTATTGCTAGCTTTATTGGAAAACAAAACAAATTTGTAGTCTATCTCGAATAATCCTACCAAACTATATTTCTTTCACCAAATTGTGAGAGATTTACGACCAAATATTCAGAATCAAACATAATAACACCAACCAAAAGTTCCAGATGTAGGAACAATTCGATTGAATGTTGAAACGAAACAATACTTATGCTGTCTGTTGCTTTCGTGAGTACGAAACACTAGTCACACATGCCCGTAATCTTAATTAATGGCTGCTCTGTTTGCTGAATGGATATCAGGAACAAGGGATCTCTGTAGTATATCGACCTTTCCTAAGAGACGGCACTGATTAGCGCGAACAATAGGTATTGACAGCAGAGAAATAAAGTTCCAGTTTTCACGCATTGTTGATTGGATTTTTCGATTTTGTTTACATCATTTCCAGAGTATGAGTAAGCGGGTGTCTGGATAGAACAAATTATTGAGTCATCCACCTGTGTTTATAATTCTGTCTAGAGTTATTTGTTCTTAAAATCGTTAAGATTGTCTGTCAAAGGATGATGAATAGTCGGAATTTTATTTACATGATTTATTCTCTGCAGGTGGCAATTTTTTAAAGCGGTTTGCGTTAATTAATGGGATGGGTTTCATAAGAAAAATAACATGTAACTATGGTTGTCGAAATCTTTAATAATGTTCTTCAAAAACAAAAATTTTCAATAAAAAGCAATTGAAGAATATAAAAATATTTTTAAGTTCACAATGTAAATGCATC
>CM063498.1:93317093-93339593 GCA_032207245.1 Pardosa pseudoannulata | reverse complement strand
AATGACAGTTTTGTTTTTAAAAATTATAAGAATTTTAGAGAAAAATATGTATATATTATATAAGTCTCTAAAAATGTGTCTAAAAATTTTATGAAAATATATTTTTGCCATCGATATACTAAATGCTTCTTCCAATTTACCTCTTTCTGAATTCTGCAAACAGTTTTTCTACTGGTACTCGAGAGAATTTGAAAAGGTGGACATATAGAATATTGTAAGCACATACAAATCAATGAGTGATTTTTTTCATAAAGTAGCCTAATAATATATTGCACAACATCCACCGAAAATTGCTTTTCAACAGGTAGACTGTAAAGTCATCAATTGCACATGAAATGATTGACGACTCAGAATTGTCAATGAATTTCATAGAGTTAATGACTGTTATGTTATTTAAAAATATCAGGGTTAATAAATCTGTTTGTTTTAAGACATTTCGTAGAGAGAACACTAGATAGCTTAAATTAAGTAAAGAAAATCGAGGATAGATAATTAAGGTTTACACGTATTACTGATTGGATTTTCAACTTTAAATCCTCTGTTTGGAGGATCCTTAAATGCGTGTCTTTCTAGAGTATATGATGTAATTTTGCACCATTGTTTATAATCCTGTAAAAGAAATATTTTCTTTTGAAAGGATAGTATATCTATCAAAGAATTTAACCTGGATACGGATAACCTTAATACTTGCCGTAATATAAACTTGAATTACGGCAAGAATAATTAAGTTAGATTATTCTTGCCGTTAACATTTCTATAATCCAATTTTTATAAGTCGTACACTTATGTAGTAGAGTAGATTAAGAACATTTTAAAATGACTCCTTAAATTTTATGTTAGAATTTATGAACATTTTGATTCTAAAGTGAACCTTTCTATGGTCTAACCTGTCAAAAAAGTTGGGTTAGAAATGACGTTTGATGTTCTTCCGAGAAATGAGTGAATGAAATCAGATGCTCAGGAAATCTTTTAAGATAAACAATATTAGCATACACACACTATATAAGTATATATATATACATAAATTCATGCTTATATATTAAACGAAAAATAACGCTACTCATCATATGAGACATTTAGAAAAGATAAATAAAACAACGAAATATATGCTTTGGAAATTTCATTATTTAACGATGCACAGCAAACTTCTTGACTAAGATAAACTTATAAAAAGGGAAACTGGAAGTGATTGTCACTGAAAATATAAGTAAAGATGTCACATACATACAAAAAGAAAATACTAGTCTTTTATTTTCATATGCAAACGAATGTATTTGACTGTAAACAAATAGATCGAAGAAAATATGAAGAGAAAAATAAACTCAACGCTTTCATTTTATATTGATATCTGATGAAAAAAAGAAATTTTAAATATCGGTAAAATTGTGCATTGTGAAAGTATGGAGGACATTTTAATATTGATATTGTTATTTGATTTTTTATACCAAATTCATAACTGTTATTATAAGATAATTTCTTATTGATCTTTTTAATGTTTTTTCTCATTTCCCATAACCTTTGTTTTTATATTATTATATCTCACATTATAAATGTATAATCAAGTCTTATTTTTATGAAATAGGGTAAATTTTCCAAATATGATGCAGATATCCAGTTAAATATTATGTTTTTACTTTGTTAGTTTAACTGAAATTCTCGAATCTGTGGTATATATATATATATATATATATATATATATATATATATATATATATATATATATATATATATATATATATATATATATAATATATATATATATATAATATATATATATATATATATATATATATATATATATATATATATATATATATATATATATATATATATATATATATATATATATATATATATATATATATATATAATATATATATATATATATATATATATATATATATATATATATATATATATATATATATATATATATATATATATATATATATATATATATATATATATATATATATATATATATATATATATATATATATATATATATATATATATATATATATATATATATATATATATATATATATATATATATATATATGTGTGTGTGTGTGTGTGTGTGTGTGTGTGTGTGTGTCAGGTTTGAAAACATTAAATTAATAATTTACGGGTTTAAAGGCAGTAAACACAGAACACTCTTCAATGCAGTCGCACGATTCCCTAATATCTCGACATAAAAGCAGTTTGGCAAATTAATTAATAATAATTGAATGCAATTATTAATAATTGAAAAAGAGCGTCTTCAGATTTCGTTGGTGATTTACTCACGCTCAGTTTCTGTCCTTTGTTAGTGTATGTATGCTACCCACTGGCCTCCATGTTTAATGGTTGAATACGTGTTTGTGATGAAGACATGAATAAAGATATTATGAAAGACTATTAGGCTCTGACTATAGTCCTTCATAGTTGACTGCAAGGCATATCATGTATATAATATACCACAGCTTTATAATATGTATTTTCGGAATCCATTGTTTTCATAGATGTTTGTAGCTTTTCGCTATTGCGTTTATACCATTGATGACCCAGTTATTAATGATTATAGGATAAATTTTATTGATGAATTCCTTAAATCAATTCCTTAAGTAATTTTGGACCTGGAGAAAAAATATGAAATTTAAACAACTTTGCATAGTACATTTTGTTATTATTTGAAACATTATAGTAAATCACATACTAAAAATACTTGAAAACCTTCATCATAAGATATTTGATTGTTATCACAAATAAACACAGGACTGCAAGCTATTTGTCATGATTTCATTCGATGTCGCAGTGAAAAATCACATTTTTCTGAAATGATTGTAAAAACAATAAAAGAAAAAGAATAATAAATAATGGAATATAATTACTATGTTGTAAAAGGAAGATTTAAAATAAGAATATTTTCAGAATTACTGTTGATGTGTCTGCCGAATAAGTAAATTTATATACGAAGTTCACAAGAGCATAATGATTAAAGTGAAAAAATTGTAAATAATGGCATGTAATAAAACTTTTAATCATCTACTACTTTTGCTGAAAAGCAAACAAGTTCCAAGTAAATCTAAAATCTTTACAAAACTATTTTTATCTGCCTCTGTAAAAGAATGCAAGACCATACTGTGTTCAGCAGTAAAACTAATTACTCCACGTAAAAAAAAATTATAACAATAACCAAGTGTAAATCATTACTAATTATACATTAATTAAACATTAATAAAAAATTAAAATTAAACGAAAGAGTCTAGCAGACTTTTTTAAATATTTATTAAATCTAATCTTGATACAAAGTTAAAAGGCAAGGTAAAAATTGTAGTACATTTCACAATTTCTCAATTTTTCAATCTCTCGAAAGTGTCTGTTAATAAGTAACAATATACAATTATACCTATCCTTTTTTAAAATATTGTATTTTATTTTAATTATATTCCTGAAAACAATTTATAGTCTACAAAATTATTCATATATTTTTTAGATAAAGCATTTTATTTATTAGTTATCAAATTTGTGTACAAGATTTAGAAAGCTAGGAAACATTTTATTCTAATTTTCAGTATATATCAAAGCTTTCACGTCACATAAAACGCAAATGTATCTGTAAATTCATAAAAAAAGCAAACTGTAAAAATGTGCAGTTTTGAAAAAAATAATAATAATTATAATATTTTAAACAATCGAAAGAAATTTGTAGGCATGAGAATAAAGATAAAAAGCCTAGCACTATTAAATGTTATAATTATATATATATATATATATATATATATATATATATATATATATATATACATACATATATATATATATATATACATATATACATATATATATATATATATATATATATATATATATATATATATATATATATATATATATATATATATATATATATATATATATATATATATATATATATATATATATATATATAAATATATATATATATATATATATATATATATATATATAAATATATATATATATATATATATATATACATATATATATATATATATATATATATATATATATATATATATATATATATATATATATATATATATATATATATATATATATATATATATATATATATATATATATATATATATATATATATATATATATATATATATATATATATATATATACATATATATATATATAAATATATATATATATATATATATATATATTATATATATATATATATATATATATAATATATATATATATATATATATATATATATATAAATATATATATATATATATATATATATATATATATATATATATATATATATATATATACAAAATAGTTATACGAAAGATAATTAAATTTTAGTTTCAAAAACTTTTAGGACGTAATAAGCTCTCAGATGGCAATGACATAAAGGATAACTGAAAAACTTCACCTCATTTATTTAGTTTAGACCTAAAGGTGTCAGTGCTTTTGGTCATATTCAAGACACCCTGTACCCTTTAGATCTGATAAAGTATGAAGGGCAAAGACTATTCGACCGTAATGCTTTCTGACAAAGGTGATGTCTGGCGTAGTGATCCATCATCGCCCTACTTCATAAGAGAAGCAAAAGTTTCAGCAAGGTTTAGTTCATTAAATCCAATTTGTCTATTTCATATACTTACAGAAATGAACCACTCTATATAAAATTTTAATTATGAACTATTTGAGTTTTTCAGATTAAAGCTAGTGAAGAAGGGTACAAAAGTGTGTGACCTTTAAATATAAAAGGGTTATTGTACATCTCGGGCTGTAAAATTTAATTTTAGCAGTCAATTTTTGATTCATTATAAGATAAAAAGTTTTACTATGCTTATAATAAATATATTTATGGATGGCTCACTGTTTTGGCTTTATAATTTTTTTGTTTTGTTTTATGGAGAAATACCGTTTTGAAACTTAAAATATATACTAATGTATATGTAAAATGTATATATGTAATGTAATATGTAAAATATGTATAAGTGAAAAATGTTGAAATTCTATAACCAACAAAATAACTTATAATTTAAAAAATTTAAATCTTTTATTTTGTATCAAATAGCAGCTCGATGTTTTTATTATCAGTTATACTTATACCCTAATATATTTTACTTTATAGGTTTGCAAGTTTTCGGTTTCTTAAGGGGTTTCATAAAAGTTATATTTTAAGTAAAAATTTCTAGGTATATACATAACATTTCTGTGCTGAGGATATTTTACTTAAAGCCAATATAATTTTTGTTTTGAAATATACAGATTCTAAATGTAATCTCACAGCTAGGTGACTACCGATTTTTATTTCGAGTTCAAATTTTATATTATACGAAAAGTGCATAATTAAAAATGCCAAATATAAAAAAAATACCTTTTAAGTTAGGTCATTATTACAGAACTTGTAAACCTTACATTATAAAAGCAGCGGACCTTTTTAATTTTATAATGAATCGAAAAATATCATAAAGATTTTAAGTCCCAATGAAAATATGAAATAAAATATAATTCTCGTTTAATATTATGAAAATATTAGAATTTATTTTGTTTGTATATTTTTATTAACGAATTTACACTTAATTAAAATATTCTTACATTTTGTGTTTGTTAATATTTTTTAGCAAAGTTCTTTAAAATTGCTTTTGTAAAAATGTTATCTTTAAATAATTTGGGACAAAATTACAAAAATATTTTTTCTGTCAGCAAACTTTTAAAGAACAAAGGTTAAGATGATTATTATAATTAACTAGGATAAGAAGTCAAGCTTTATTTATAAATCATTAATAAACTCTTCTTTGATACATGAAATACTCATTTTGAAAAGAAATAAAAAAAAGATCCGTTGCTATTTTTATCTACAATGTTTTGAATAAATGCCGTGCTATACCACTTGAAGTTTTTTTCTCATATTTTTATTCTGTATCAAATGAACTTCAGCAATTCATACCAATTGTGTTTTTTTAAAGAGACATTAGATGATGTAAACGTAATTTCTTATATTCTAAAATTTTATTTTTATTTCAATGAAGGATAATTTCCTGTTTGATATGAAATGAATGGAATACAAACAATAAACAATTAATAAAAATTAATGAAACATGTAACAAAGGCATAATCATATTTTCTTGACTATTTTCAAATAAATTAAGTCATAGTAATTAGTGTCGAGTAAGATTAAATCTTAAAATTTGGTCCCATTCATTTGATCCACCTTAGAAAGAAATATTTAAATCAATATAATAAAGTTTTATAATTCCCTATTAAACATCCTAAACATAACTTTAACATTTATTGTTAAAGTTATGTTTTGAATGTTTCTTTTATTGAATCCTCAAATAAAATATTAGTTGATGTAAAATATTTAAAAAAATTAAAAGTAATAAAGCAAACTCTCAATCTTTAGTGTTACTACATATATAAAATTAAAATTAATTTATATTTTACTTTTTATTTTAGTTAAATTACAGCTCTCAGTAAACATATAAGGGTTCATTTTTAATTTTAAACGTGTTTTTGATATTAGTACAAACAAAAAGTGAATTTCTTAAAAAAAAGACTTACTAAGAAGGAGTTATTTGAATGGGACGAAAATCGACAGATGTGATGTACATGCACAGAAAATTACACAATTAAACAGTTATGATAATTTGAGAAATGTTGGATGATTTATTCAAGAGATAGAACTTCCCAAAGTGAAAAACTCAATATGAAGTTTGTTCATCTCTGGTCATTATGCGAGTAGCAGTTCGGCTTGTCATTGATTTATAGAGTTGGCGGTTGTTTTCCTGACGAAATCGTGCTTATTAATGCATTATATGAAGGGCAACACAACGGGGCGTCGACGTGCCGCTGTGCTGTAAGGTTGCCCTGAATGAAAAAACAAAGGAGTCCTACTAGGAAATGAATTAACACCAAAAGACCATCAATCCTGTTTGTCGGCCTGTATGCCGGAACACAGTCAGGTTGATGTCTCACCGCTGCCCAGGTTGTCTCCAGACACGTCATCGCTGGTCACTGGTCATCGGAGCTGAGTTCATCACTGAAGGCTATTATACTCTAGTCAGTGATATTCCAGTTTGAATAAGCCCGAAACCATTTCTAACTGGCTTGTTGTTGTACAGAGATCAATGGTAGTCGGTGCAAGAGGTGCTGTAACCTTAGCCCTCTTTTTGTGAACTGCCCGTGAAAGGTCGTTGTGGTCACTGAAGCACAAATTGCACGTACAATCGATGATAATGTATCATAAGGGGATGTGATTGCCGCTCTGGCGATTTATGGGATTTATGTTGTTTCTCTAGGTAGTCCGCTTCCTTGGCCATGGTTTAAGCATTCCTGCCATTATAGTCTAATAATGAAATCGGTCCTGTCCAAATAGCGAGCAAATCGAAGATTATATCAACAGGCATTTTTTAGTCTAACTACAAGTCCTCTCTCAAATGCTGACATCTGTGCATATCGTTCACATACCTGCATGTGAGAAGTAGTTACTGTTTACCTGAGTACACGGAATGAAATTCGAAAAGAATTTATGTACTGGAACCGAAATTTCTACTATCAAATATCCTGCCAGTTGCTCTGAATAAACGTGCTGTATCAAAACAACTTCATTCATTGGCCTATAAAATTTAAAATTGCGTATTTTCTGTTAAAACTTGTATGCATATTAATTAGTGTCCCATTTTCACTAATCTTCTCGTTGTGCATTTTTTATGTATGTCCAAAAATGTATATCACTATAAGATATATTTTTAACAAAGTTTACTTAAAAAACGATTTTTTGTTCTCTTTATCCATGGTTTCATGACCTCTTTTATTTTCTTAGTCGAATATTAATTTTCTAAGTAGTTTATACTTTTATTATTCGGACCATACGCAAGACATTTTCTACACATATCTTGTAATGGGTATGTAACGTATTTCAATTTGCGACATGAGAAAACATTTGTTACGCATTTTACGAAGATAATAAAAGTTTTTAAATCATCTATATATGGAATAAATGATCCCTTTATATAAACCAAATCAAAATCACAGGTAAAGTTCGGTAGAGAAAGGAACACAACTGTTGCTATAAAAAACTTGTTTTATTACCAATAATATTGACATTTGCTGTATCATTTGCTGATATAGGAAACGGAAAGTACAAATGTATTTTGCTCTTTCACCAATTCTGTTGTAATAAAGATATGTGACTACGATATGTAACAATGATTCCCGTGAAATAGGATTTCTCTATCGAACCAATTGCGCAGTCTTGTCGTGCTATATTGAATTTACAAGAATTGAGTAAAAAAGGTCCCCTAAAAAGGTAGAATTTGAAATATGAAATATTTTTTTTAGTTTTAAAAACATCAAGTAAGATACACATTTATATAAAGAAGTCAAATCATTACAAATGAGTAATTATTTTACTTTTATAAGAAAAGTTCTTGCACTTTTATTATGTAAAATACAAATTATTTCATTTTATTTATTTATTCTTTTTACTTAATCGTCGATTTCAAAATGCTCCTTCTAACTTTGTGAATGTTATTGTTTAAAATGAACAAATTAATTTGTTAAATGTATTGTAAACTCTCACCAGTACTGTTAAGTTATGACCAATTAATGAAAATAAATCATTACATTATTTAAGAGAGACGCTCAGTGAAATAGTATTACTCTAAGGGATCACACAGTTTTGTAGTGTTGTCTTTCTTCTTCTTCAGCAGCAGCACTACAGCCTCCTGGAGGCCAAGGCTTTCTCTGTCAGCTTCTCCATTCAGCCCGGTTTGACGCGATGTTTCTCCATCTATTAATGCCCAGTATTCTCAAATCGCTCTCAATACAATCCATCCACCTTATTGGTGATCTACCTCGTTTGCGTTTACGCCTCAAACTTTGAAAACGTCAATTTTTTAACAGGCTCTTGGTCCTCTTTTCGAAAGATGTGTCCCAGCCATCTGATTATGTAGGACTTTATGACTCTTAAGATGTTAGGCTGTCTAAATTTTATGTAAATCTCATGATTGTATAAACTTCTCCAGACGTTGTTTTCTTTCACTGCTCCAAAAATGCATCTTAAAATTTTTCTTTCAAAAATTAGGAGCCTGTTCTTTTCAGTTTTGTTCGTCTCCCAAGTCTCGCTGCCATATAAAATTATTGGTCTAATTAATGTCTTATATAAGTTTATTTTCGTGTTAACAGAGATAAATTTTGATTTTAATTGGTTCTTTTGCCCAAAATAACACCGGTTTGCCATCAAAAGGCGGTTACCTATTTCAACTTACTGGTAACTTACTGGTACTTTTTACTGGTAATAAGTGCTCCCAGTGTTGTCTTTATTGTACAGAAATTTGGTGAGAAAGACCTGTTAAAATAGTAGAATTTGAAATATCTATTTGTTTTTGAAACAGTATCACCCGGCTAAAGTATAGTTTAAAAACCAAGTCAAGTGTTTGCATCGTAAGTATTGTTATTTTGTGTATCGTAAACTGTATATAGATTTTTAAGTAATTTTTTCAGTTATACAGTGATATGACAAAATATATTGCAGAATAGTTACATACAAAATTAATTTTTATTCAAGTTCTATGAAACATATAAAAGATTCAATACTTTGATATTTTTTCATATAAATGATAAACAAAATAGAAATAAAAAAGTAAATTAGTTGTAAAGAAAGTATAAAATGTAATAATTATAGTAATTTACTAGTATATAATTTGAGGAAGAATATTGAATACATTAAATGTTAAAAATAGATTTTTAATTATGGTTTTACTAAAGAAAAATTTAAAGATAACTATCTTCATTAACTAATAATTTATTTAATAGATTTATATTTAAATTTCATAGTATAGTTGATTATAAATTGTTATATTATAATTATATGTTGCGTAAACTACCATAAAAATATAAATTAAATGTATTTCTACCCTTCAAAAATTCGCATTTAAATATTTTTATAGTAATACTTACTATAAAATCAGAATAATTTAATTAATTGTATATCATCTTTATTAATGAATCCCCAATTGCAGCTATGACGTTAATTTTCTTCAGTCGATTGCTAAATTATTGAGTACTTAAAACCCTTCACATCTGGGACTATACACGGAACAGTTCCTCATTTCCTATCTGTATGGTGTAATAGGTGTGAAACACATTTCAAGTTGAGACGTCCGGAACCATCTGTTACGCAGTTTACGGAGTTAATAAGAGCTGAATTAAAACATTTCAATCTGGTAGAAATGACTCCATTATATAAACTACAGGCAGAAATTGGCATAGGAGGCACAACTGTTGTAAACAACTTGATTAACTACCAATAAAACCGATATTTGTTCCATTCACCAATCTCGGAAACGGGAGGTGCAAATGTGTTTTGCCCTCTCACCAGTTCTGTTCTAATGAAAATGAATGGCCGCGATATTTAACAATGACGCTGTGGAGTAGAATTGATCTACTAGAACAATTGGGCAGACTTGTTCTATTGTATTGATTTTAGAACTTTAAAATGGTAGAATTTAAAGTATGAATTCTTTCTGCCTCAAACCATTAGACTAGGTGTAAAAATTAAAAATAAAGTCGAATGTTTTCTAATAAACAATTTTTTAACTTAAGTAAAATTTATTTTTACTCAGTACTTTATTTTTAAATCTTAATAATATTTGTTTCAAATTTATTATTTTTTATTTTATCGGCACATGTTTAGAGCATTATTTTTCGCGTATTTTCATAAAGTTATATTATAAAGATATTATTTGATTCACATAAAAGTTTTAGAGTTACCAATAGTGTTTTTCATCGATGCAATGGAAATATTCTTAAATATTTTACATATGTATAATAACTACTGTATACAAATTTTATTAAATGTTAGTGGTCTTTTAAGAAAAAATTTCTGTATAAATCTTAACTTACTAATAAGTTTTTTCCAATGGAAAAATCTTAAAGTGTATTGATGGATTAGCAATGTTTAAGAATATTTCTATATCTATTTAAAGTTCTTTATATTTTATTCCAGTATATATATATATATATATATATATATATATATATATATATATATATGTATGTATGTATACTGGTACATGTATATACTATCTTGGTGGTATCACTTTAAGCCTTGTTGTTCCTCTTTTAATGCTTCTATATTAAAGTGTCAATACAAATGCCTTTTAGTCTTACCAAATTTAAAAGTTTTTCGGACTTGAAATTTCAGATGACCTATTTGTAAAAATGTCTGGATAAATGTCGTAAAAATGTCTGGATAATTATTTACAGTTCGAAATTCTAAAATTAGATTCTAAAAAGAAGCTCGAACCTTTTGTGAATCTTTGATGATCATCTTTCTGTAAATTTCGAATTTGAAAGGTAATATCCGGAACCAAAATTTTACTAACTATTGTTATTTTTAAATGAAAGCTAATTTTACAACTTTGTAAAGAACTTATAGTTTTCTAAACAAATTATTTAAAAATTTATGCAAACAAAAGTGTTTGCTTATGTGGAACTTTTTAAACACTAAAACATTCATTTTCAATAATTTATTATTAGATAGTAATTCCTAGTAATTTGCAATGAATTCTAAATTATAAAAATACTCAGCTTAGTATTTCCAAATAAACTATTAAGATAGATATTTTCAGACTATTTTTGAAAAGATAATGCAAAACAAATAACACCCTTAGCCAATTGACATGCGGTGCTGAAAGAAATTATTCACTACTATGAAATCCCTGTAAGTGGGAATCGAATTCTTGTAATACTTGAAAAGCAGTAACTTTCTGTTTGGCATTTTTACTACAAAATATTATTCAAAAGGAATCAAAACGCAATTTCTGTATTTCCTCACTGTTTAAAAATGATTTTTAAGTTATTACATGTATCAATGGTTACTAAATATGAATAATTTTCAACACAAATCAATATTTTATATTTAATTGATTTTATAATATGTAGATAATTATGTTTCTGAAAAAGTAATTAATAGTTTTGATAAATTATGAATAAATAGTTTGATAATCAACTATATACGAGAAATTTTATAAAATGTATTAAGTAAATGTTAATAATTTATTTAATTCTGCTTAAATCCCCAGTTAATATGAAAAATATGTATTATTTTAACACTTAAAACCATATATTTTTGTACTAAAATCCGAGACATTAATTTTTGTGCCTTTTAGTTTCAAATTTGATGAGATACTACAGATGATTAATTCCCCACGTTAGATTGCATTCCCATTTCTCCCTCTACTTCTCCCGAAAAAGTATCCAAAAGAAAATATTAACCACGCTTGACAAATGACACAATTTCGTCGACAACACTCCACAGAGAAAAAGCCTAGTATTCTCTCGTACAATTCAACCCCTTTCCGGATCAATTTCCCTTTTTCCAAGAAATTGGACGAAGGGTGGACGATAGAACATAAAAGAGCCATAATCTCAGAATAATTTTAGGCAGGAAGTAGACAAAAATAAAAATGAAAGTCGGAAAGATAGGTTTTTGCCATCGTAGCCAACTGTCCTTTGTCTTCTTTATGGGGCTTTTCCGGTGACCAAACTTCTTAGAATTTTTGAGTAACTTCGATCAGAGGACACTCGAATGAGGCGATATTTATTGCAGAAATCTGAAAACTAAAATGCTTGTCCTATTTGTTCAGAATACGATTTTGTTTCTTATAAATAATGTTTAAAGGCATAAGCTTAAAATTAGTAATAATAAAAAAATATATATGATTGTTGAATTATTCAGGATCATGAAATCCGGAATTTACCATGCATTCAACATATCTACACATGAGGAATAAAAGAATAAAAAAAATATAATAATAAATATTGACATAGGTTATAAGCTTTTATAATTAATTAAAGTAAAATTTCAAGAAATTTTAATCATTTTCACGGAAAAAGTATTTTAAAATTAGATGTACTCTAATGCTGAATTAGTAAGCATTGGAATGTCTTATAATTTAAAGGGTGATTAATAATTAATATTAAAAACATTGCCATCTGATGTTAATAAACTAATATTACGAACGTCACTAAATAAAATCTCGAAATTGAAAGCTAATAAATTTATCTAAATTGAAATCTAATAACTATATTACTTTAAAGAAGACAAAATGAATAAAGAATTATAATAGTTGAAACTGGCAGAAAATATTACCATCATGTGTGTGAAATTATTTTATGATTGTAGTCTCAAAATTTAGGAGTAAACATTTTTAGAGTAGAAATAAACTGTACCAAATTCTACAGTTGAAAATGGTGAAAATCTAACTCCATAAATAATGGATTTGCTAAAAGCCAAACTAGAGAAAATTGGGAAATAAAATTGATATGGTGTAAATTTTGTTCAACATATCGGGATATCTTGTAGATTTACATGAGAAAGTTATACGACAAGGTTAAAAAATTAAAAGGTATAATAAGTGAAGTAAATATAGTAAAAAGTATAAAAAAGTAAAAGGTAAGGTGCTACAAGTTTAGAATTGGTTGCCTTTAAACTACCACCTTAACATAGAACCTATATCTTTCTTCCTGTATAAGGCAAGAAGAGACTGATGCAATAAAGACACCAATAAATCTGAAAATAGAAACAACATACAGCTGAACATTTTATACCTCTAATTTAATCAGCAAGAAAATAATTATAGGAATTTTGTACGCTTAATGCCAAGTGTAGTAGTTCTATTCATTGACAACGGTTTTTTTTTAATATTCAGTTTGAAAAGAAAGTAATCTATTGTTAAATGTAGAAAATAAGTTAGAGCATTTTTTAACAGATTTTTCACTAAACGTTTAGACTAATTATTTATTTTTGACTATATACACATGAAGTTAATGGAGAAGTGCGTCAATTTCTACTTTAAATGACGGTAATGTAATAACTGCTGCTTATAAACAAATTTCTCAAAGTATTTTTAGGATTCTGGAACACAGTTTTTAAATTTTAAAAATATCCTATTCATTTGTTTTTCAAAACATATAGTGACTAATATAAATTTCCTATTAGGTAAAAAAGAATTCCTTAAAATTACAACGATAACAGTAGGACTGTATTCATTATAAGAATTTCTAATTAAAGTTCACGCAGGCACAAGTCTTAGGAATTTGAGCACAACTATTTATTTATATCATAAATATTATATAGAAATAGTTCATCATACTAAGTCTATGCTTAATCATAATATACTTATTAATGAGTTCAGTAATTTCTTCATTCATTGTAAGATTAGAAACTTACATAATTCTGATAAAATTGAATGAAATTTTCAAGATTTGAATTAAAATTTTCAAGATAGACTCTTAATAATTGAAACATTGTGGCATTTTAGTACAGTTATCAATTATTTCTTCTGAAAAATATGCGTTCTCCGTTTGTAAAAGGGACATGATTGATTTATATTTTTGAAACTTTACTGAGAAATATATTTTTTAAGCCATGAAAAGCTAAAGATACTTTAAGGACATAAGTGCTACACTGGTAATTTTAAATTATTTTTAATTCACAGAAATTGATTGAAAATAGGATTGCCGGATTTAAGCTAACAAATACTTTTAATATTTTAAAAGAGAAAATATTGAAAATATCCTTAAATATTTTACACATCTTAAAGATATTTTAAATTTCTCAAAATTTTAGGAAACGAGTGATTTTAATTGTAGGTTAGAATTTCAGTTTATTTTGTTGGAGATTCCTTGCCTTTGATTGCTGAAAAATGTATTTTATTTTTTCTAATCATATTAACTAGATATGACTTAAAGTAATATGTAATTCAGATTAGGAGGTGTAAATGGAAAATATGGATAAAAAACAAATACTTTTTAGTCTTTTCCATAATTTTATTTAAGGGGATATATTATTTGCAAGGTCTGAAATTTTTATCATAGCAAATGCTTTATTTGATTTATTATAATAAAACATTATTACATTATCTTCTGAATAGATTTTTAAGAGTTATTTTAAAACACTCTAACTTTTAAAAATTACTTTGTTTTGTAATTTCATGTAACATAATTTTAACGTAAAAATAACGTAAGAAATAAACTAAATCAATATTTTAATTCGCAAGATAATTATATATATTATATAAGTGTGTGTGTATGTATTCATGTGCATCCATATTTAATAAAACAAATCTTCTTAGAAACTTCTTAGTTAAAAAAGTATCACTTATTTTGGTACGAAAAATATATATCTTGACATAATTTTAGTTTACATAAAAAATGGTTTCTTTTCTATTTAATATAATAACTTTGTTTTTAGTTTACATATTTCAAAATTTATTTTGATGTTAAGTAGGTTTTTGTGTATATTTTACTATATGTACATATAATATTTTTTATAAAAATATGTTTCTTCTTACGAGAGTTATATATTCTACGAGAGAAATATTCTTAATAATAATCTAGAAAAAATTCAGCTTTGAAAAGAACATTTGTTATTTTATAACGTAATGAATCAAACATCGGTTAAATTAGAATTTTAACTCAAAATATCCTCAACTTTTGTCAGAAATAAAATGACAAATATAATAATTAACCATCATGATCTATAAAAAATTAACAGACGGTAATATGTTCAAAACAGTGACTGGGTAAAATATGCAGAACTTCGAAATTTTATCTTCTTTTCAATATCCTCTGCATTTCTACAACATCCCACCCATCCACACATACATACCAATAATATGCTAAAGTGATTGAAATCGCTAGACGTATCAAGGTCGGGCTTTAATCTCCGCAACCGCAAAACGTGAAATCGCATGCACCTTTTCGGAAAGGAGGGGGCGCGTTCCAAAGACCCCAGACTGTCTTCAAGAGGTTCGGATTAATTTCCGCTCCACTCGGGAAAATCACACAAAGAGGGGTTTATCGAACGAACGGAGAACTCGAAATCTTCCGAATCTTACAAGAAAGGGGAATAGGACATAAAAGATCCAATTAGGTTACAGGAGAATTATGTTGCTAGGTTCTGGGGTACTGAAAGACTGAAAAGGGGTGGATTCTATCGGAGTCATGCTTCATTGCTAGTTATTTTCAGACATATTTATCTGAAGTATGGAGAAAAGTTTTATGTCTTATGCTGCATTTGTAGTGAATAATTCAGTGCCTTATGTGCATGAGTATCATGAATCAATGGGCAAACCTTGTGTTATCAGTGAACTAAAGTCTACATTGGTATTGAATACTACTTTGTCAAGAATTGATTAACTAGTCCTGCACACATACATAGTTTTACATATTTGGTTTTGATGAATAGATACCAACAGGCATCATATTATTTCCGTTTACTGACAAAATAGAAAAAGTGCAAAAAATATATAAATACTTGAACTTTTGGTAGCGTTATATTTAAGGATTCCTCTATAGCTTTACTATATTACGCTATGATAACTCACGCTATATACTTTTAATTACAAAGTGAATCGTGAATAGAATTCCTCGAAGGCCATATAATTAATTACAAAATAAGTAATCTTATATAGCAAATAAAAAAATTTTGGTAATAATTAATTTGTACAATGAACTAATCAATATTCAAAATCTTGTGAGTCGTGTAGCTCAGTGAGTAAAGGCAGCGATGTAGTAACTGAAAGGTTGTGGGTTGGGATCTCAAGCCGGCCTTAGATCCTTTTTGTTCGTTAAAGGTTACTTGGACAAGTAAAATAAGTTCGTGGTCACGATGTCCTAAAAGTTCTCAAATGATACCTCTGGAGGTGGCATTCTAAGCCTGGGAAGGTTCTTCTGCTTGGTCCCTTCTTTTAAATTACGAAGACGAAACAGGGGTAATGTTACTTGCATTCGTAACATACCTTAAGCTACATATGTTCCCTGGGTGGTGCTAAATGGGTAACAGCATCCTTGTCTAGGAGTTAGGATAATGTTTGCATCGCCTGCTGCGTTGGAATAAAAAGTATTCAAAGACATAATATGAAATGTATTATTAAAATTCAGAGATGAAACACATTAATTATATATCTGGAATAAAGTAATTTGTTTTAGATTAAACAAATATATATTTTAGAACTAGTTTATTCGTTTGGGGGAAGTTATGCCATGGACTATCAATACATAAATTCTGGTATTAAAGACTCCTAACTAAGAACTTTCAGCAGACTACCATAAGATGTTTTTCCATTGTTATGGAACAAAGGTCCAAACTTATTATTAAAAATTATTAAAATTATTTATTATTAGATTTATTATTAAAAATTTGAAAATGCAATTATTTTGCTGAAATTATAAGAACAGTAATGCTTAACAGCCACATAGTCTTATTATCAAATATGCTTGTGAGACATGTTCATTAAGGAATTTAATTAAGTCATGTTTATGACAAAAGAATAAATAGCAAAATACTTTGATACCATGGTATTCAAAATAGCTTCGATAGCAAAGAAACCGTTGACACAACTGAGACTGTAGGGAATTGATCATTTATTTACTGTTTATTCGCTTTTGTATAGTGCTTCTAGATTATTCGAGACAAATTAGAACGTCTGTCAAAATTCTTTCATGTGCAATATGGTGGACATAAAATAGCTGTAAAATACGTCAGTTTCATTTTGCAATTTTGAGGTTCATTGGTCCCCCAATGCAGTTAGAATTTCAAAGGGACGTTCGCTCGCCAGTACTTCGAAGATCCATCTAGTAGAGCCCCATACTCGTGATCTCCACTTCTAATGAACGGAATTAAATCTCTAAAATCTCTAGGGTCTAACAGATATATGGAATCCTGACTTGGCTCATGAAAATTGAATTTCTCTCAAAGATAAATTTATTTATTCTTGATAATATGTTAACTTTTGTAATTGTATCGTAATGTTACTTTAACTTAAAATACTCATATTACATTATAATTTTATTCATAGCTACTGTATGAGACTGGATAAAAAGAAAAATAAATTTGAAAAATGAAGTGCATGCAATGAAATGTTTAGAAATGCCTCTCAAGTCCACAAGTAACGAATTTCGAACTACTTAAATGTGATTGCGTGCTAGAAACATCCATGTAAAGTGAGTCAAGTACCCACACACTGCAGTTACAAACATAAATGATCTTATCTGAATGTACACCAGTTGTGCCACGGGAAAATTTAAATACAAAGTCGCTTTTAGACCTGTAAATGAAATGACTTTGAAATGCAATTAATTTATTGAATTTTAAAGCAAATAAAATCTTTAGACCACTTAACACACTGCCATCAAATCGTTTTCCTACTTGACAAATAGTGTTTGTAATTGGATAATTAAAGCTGAATAAGAAACTACAAGCCTTTAAATAATATGAGGAATGTCTCGCAGACCTTAGTTACCAATATCACAAGGTTGTACGGGTCGTTATCAAAATAAGAGAAACACAAATGAATCAAAAATAACTCTTAAGAATACACTTTTTAAGCATTCAAATACAAGCCAAGCAACATGTTTTTACTTTATATAAATACTACATATCATAGCAGTCTGAGTTAACTTTATGAGTCAATTTTAATGTGTCATAGATTGTTGTCAAAATTGCAATTGTATAAAATTTAAGAATAAAGGAAAAATTTACCTTGGAATGGATTGTCTTCTCAACGTCAATGTAATGCGTAATTACTGTGTTATATAAACTGTTCAATGGGGAATTGATATATTCCACCGGTATCTCACCCGAAACTTTCACAATATCCAATGAAGAGTTGGAGTAGGATTCCTTTAAAATCTATTCAAGACTTGCAGGATCTTGTTTTCAAGCGAACTGTATTATCTCACAAATGTGGGCTTACACCATGACATTGAAACATTACTTATAAAGTTAGAATGCTTCCATTACTTTGGTAACTGTTTATAAATTATCTATCTTCACATGAAAATTCCAATTTAAATTGACAGACATAGATTGCCTTTTTGTTTTATCTTATTTTGAATTAAATAAAGAGTGAAAATGAAATTTTGTAAGTCACCAGCTACCGAAATCAGCTTATATAGAGATATACATTCAAAACTGTTAAAATATAACTTCTTTAACCAACATGTGATGAAAGCATATGATTCTTATAACTGTTCAAAGTAAATACGGATACATATTCTGATTACAACCGTCTTGAAATACGCGTCTTCAAAAACAATATTGAAAAATGTATTTAAAGTTTCAATTTTTCTCGAGAAAAATTTATTTAGCAGGGTACTTTTATTACGCAACAAACTAGTTTTAGCAATGAAAATGAAACCCCTTTGTTCCTTTTGTATTCACGAAACTGAAATCTAAGGTGGAACCTTTAGAAGGAAAAAAAACACTAGATAGGGTTGAATTTATATTCTAAATATTTTTTGTTTCGCTTCTTCCTATTTTCGAAACTCCAATCCAATTTCAAATAAAAACAGACAGAGCAAAGCAGAAATGATAGTTGTGTGGTTTTTATGGGAAGGCCGTTTCGAAAAGGTATTTTTCTATACGAATTCTTAACTTGCTTCAGGCCAAAAAAGTAAATAAACAAATTTCATTTAAAGCTTCAAAGGATTTGACAAGGCAGAATCGCTGGTATGTTTTCATTTTGTGAGTTTATTTTACTTATTAAAGTTAAAAAAAGAAACAAAATATCTAATTCCGTTTTTCTATAAATTTATTTTCATTTTCTCTCGCAGCAGACTTTTTCCAAGAAATTTTATAAAAATTTTAGGAGTATTTAATGAAATATTCTTTTCATAAATATTTGAATGAAATATCAGCGAAAATGTAAAAGCTTCTCATTGAAAAATAAAATAGATTTTTTTTTCTTTCTCCCTTTTTATTAAAAGGAATGTAAACTTCTAAAAGAACAACTTGGGAATAATTAATATAATTTTAAAGATAATTTTAAATTTTAATTACTTACATGTTTCTAATTTATTATGTTGGTATCCCACATAAGCATTAAAAATTATTAATTTTTTCCTCACGCAGGATTATTTTTTCATTCTTAAAATTATTCTAAAGTAAAATAAACTAAAAAAATATGTTAGATTGTAGTGAAACGTAAGTTTCAATTATAGTATTTTGAAATAAAATCTTACATTTTTAAAATATTTTAATTATTTTTTTGATTGTTAATGAAATCACTGACTATATTTTATTTATTTATTCGTCTATTAAAAAATCTTTGAGTTGTAATACTTTAATTAACTAGGTATTTTTCAATTTTAATCTTATCAAATGTTAGTAAATAAAAGCCAGGTAGTGCTTCGTGCTACCACAGCACAGGCATAAAACTCGATCCCCGGTGTTGTCAAGGTGAAATCAGCCTTTCATCCCTTCAGTAGGTAGATCAACTGAGGACCAAGTATGGTTGGGGATTAAACACTGGGGGTTCCGCTTGAGGTCGATCACCTAACCACAAAGTATACTTCGTATTTCAGCACCCTTGGTTTAGGAAACATTAGGCACTGGCCCCCTATGGTCTGTTGGGCTGAGATATTTTTTAGTTAGTAAATAAAACCAGGCTGATTATAATAACTTAATTTTTTTTAAAGTTCGATATATAATCTCTATATTTTGTCCATTTTTGTCTAGGAATCTCTTTTAATTTCAACATGCACCATAAGTGGTAATAGGATATTCATTTTAACATTTTAGCTATTCGATGTTTCAAATACAAAGAATGAGGAAAACTAACAAAAGAAGAATATAAAGAATAAATATGAGGAAAACAAACGCAGTTCAAATTTCTATTGTGTACAGCATTTTGAGAAATATTACATTGCAATATATGCTGTTTGTATGTGTGTGTATTCCTTCAAGCTAATCTAGATATGCGTGCACCATTTTTAGTTTAAATGTTAACCTGAAGCTATATAAGGAATGACCCTGTTGTTTATTCATTTTTTTAAAAAAAGTAAATATAATTTAATAACACATTTCACTGGGTTAAAAAATTCTGATTTCGGAATATCTTGTGTATCTGTCTTTAAATACGAGAAATCACTGATGTAGTTTTGATTGTAGAATTTGTAGTATTGTAGATTGTAGATTTGTAGAATTTACTGATGTAGTTTTGTCTTAGCGTAACTAAATTTCGACTTTTAGAAAAACTGTACTTTTCTATCAAATTTTGGGTTACTAATGGCGACTGAAATAACACTTTTTCTGGTTACAGGATGGTTACTTACTGCGACATGTAAAAACTAATTCTATCAGTATTTCCTTCTAAACAGCTGGACCCAAAAAGGCGGGAATATATACCAAATGATGGGAACAAATCCACTGAAGATATTTCAAACCTCTTCTTTCCAAAATTTAAAAGATAGTTAAAAACTAATCAAAAAGCCATTTAATTTGGTGAAACATCCATTTCTATTGTTGAATTAGCTTAAAAAATTGTTGGTGTCATTGTACTACAGATATTTAGGTAAAAAAAGAGAACGTTTATTTTGTCAAAACGTTGTTTGTAGAAAAAATATTCAAAAAACAAGTTACAGTTTGTAGGATTTTTCCGGTTGCTATCTAATTTTGGACGTCAGCCCTCTTGTTGCAAAAAAAGTAGACCATAAAGCACAAACCAAATTTCTGGGGTGTAATATATTATGAAATAACATAGTAATCAACTAGAGGTATATCATTCATGTTTAGTGTCCAAAGTATCTGTAAAAATGAAATCAAAAGCGTTACTAACGAATATATTCCAAATGACTAACGAGTGACTAACGAATTTATTCAAAAATTCAGTCACAGTTTACAGGATTTTTCCTGTTGTTATCTAAGTTTCGACGTTAACTCTCGTGTTGCAAAAAGCTGACCGTAGAACACCAAACCAAATTTCGACATTTTAATACATTATAAAGTAACGTATTAATCAACTAGATGTATATCATTAATGTTTTAGTGTCCAAATTATTTGTAAAAGTGAAATCAAGAGCGTGACTAACGAATATATTCCCATTTCTTTTCTGTGAATATACAAGAAATTCAGGAGGGAAACTACTGATATTTTACATGCATTGATTTTAAAAACAAAGGATTTACATATATTTCTTAAATGATTATAAGAAAAAACACAATTAAAAACTGTTTAATGTATTATATCAAAATATTATCACTTTATGCGCATACTCGAAAATTTCTCCTTTATTTGCGACTAACGATTTCCGAGAAGAAATGCAGTACTATTCAAACATTCTGATAGAAATGGATCTTGTTAGTTCAGGTCTAAGTAGAGTACGCCTGCCTTCATGGAAATAGGGTATCAGCACAGAGGATACATTAGGCACTGACATACACATGGATAATTCATGATTCCGGAGGGATTGGGAGCAGAAATCTACATTTGTAGAGGCATGGCTGTTTTGTGAATGATAAACCTAGCTTCGGTGTGGGAGATATCAACGGGCCCATAAAGGTGTTGTATTGCTGGCTCGAGAGAGAACGGTAAATCTCAAATTTCTTTATATACTGAAAAGAGAAATTTATCAATGGGGAAAATATATATAGTTTCTCTGCACCTAAAGCAACAAATATCATTTAAGTATTCTAACAATAAACAGATAGGT
>CM063498.1:93289593-93312093 GCA_032207245.1 Pardosa pseudoannulata | reverse complement strand
ACTAGTGTTTTGAGGATCAGTCATCAAAATGTAAGGAGTTATAAAACAGATAAACTAAGTGTGTTGCCATTTTTTATACAAGTCATTGTAATTTTTTGCTGTAGAAAAAATGTTTTATGTTTTAATTATACGATTAAGTTCATACTATATTTTCTGTTTTTTATGTATGCGTTTTTTTAAAAAATATTTTTGCGTGTAAAAATCACTTAAAATTTTATAGAGTTGCTCAAATATCTTACAGACCATGAACTTTCAAGTATGAAAATACATTTCTTTGATTGTGGAAAATATATAAATATAATATTTCGTTTTAAGTGTGTTTTCTATTATTGTTATTTACTCATGTATCCTTAATATCGCGAAAGTAAAATGAATCTAAGTAAACTCATTGGAAAATGAAATGAAGTGAAGCGAGTAGATTAAACTTTAGTTGTATAATGGTTTATTTTTTATCCTGTTGTATATATGCTGTACTTTGTATTGGTACTTTGAAACCTTGGTGAGATTGAAGCTAAAGAATACTTGATAAAATAAGCGTTGCTTCACTGTTTGTCAATTGTTTATCTTTCGTGTTACTTAAAATAATTGTTTAACTTAAAATAATTCGCGTATACGACAGTACTTAAAATAGTTTGTTTTCGACTATAAATAACATTACAAAAGAAGATTTGATATATGCTGCAAATGAATAAGGAGAAAATGTTCTACCAAAGGGAAAAACATGAGAACTGAAAGATCAGATTTTAAACAGTATTATATTTATGTTGCAAAATTTATAACTGAGATCTTAGCGTCAACAGAATATATAAGATTATTAAATGAAGATTCTGAAGAGAGAGAAAAGCGTAGGAAGTTAGATTTGGAAAAGACTTAACTAGCGCATGATGTAGAAGCAGCAAAGATTCAAGTGCAAACTTGTAATCCAAAATGTAATTATTTTATAGAATACGGAATGCAACAATACGCATAGACGGTTTACGCTACCGAAGTTTGAAGTTCACCAATTTGAAAAGGATTAAAAAAAAAGACTGATTGATATTTTAGAGTCAACTTGAATATAACGATAAAGACATAAGTATTTACGGCGGAAAACAAATTCTATTACTTAATAAAAACAATTAAAATTGGCTCTAGAGCTAGGTAAGTGGTTTAACATTTTCCGCCTACCTCGTTAAATTGCACAACAGCAAGTACTTTAAAATATGTTATCTAGAATATATATTAATATACATTAACTTGCATATAGCCCGTCCTATGACGGAATCAATAAAGTTTTTAATTTTCTAGAATTGTAAAGTACCCTATAAGGCAGATAAGAATTTTTTTGTTTTTTGGCTGAGAATTATCTGCTGCACGCCCAATAATTTGCTTATCTTCATACTCCTCTAAAGTCTCCTGATATTGTGAATGTAGTTTAACATCACGTTGAAATCATTTAGAAAGATAATTCAAAGGTTTTTTTAGCTATATTGAAATTATCGTTATGTTCTTTCCATTTTTTTTTGTCACAGTAATTAATGGAAGTAAATTAATGAAATTATCATTTCTACTACACCCTGGAGGTCGATATAATTTGTTGTTAATGCTGTCCATCCGCAACCGACGAGGAAGATTTCTTGACTATTTTAATGATATTTTTAAAATCCGGTGTTGAAAGTAAACAGAAAATTGGATTGAAGATGGCTGCTTTGGTTTTTTTAAAAGGCTTGGAATGGAAGAACACTCTGTTCATCTGCAACGTACTAGAAAGATTTCTTGAC
Organism: Pardosa pseudoannulata; assembly: GCA_032207245.1. NCBI lineage: Eukaryota > Metazoa > Arthropoda > Arachnida > Araneae > Lycosidae > Pardosa > Pardosa pseudoannulata. The sequence goes on along the minus strand of CM063498.1, from coordinate 93,310,333 downwards.
TAATTTAATGATGTTTTTAGAAACCGGAGTTGAAAGTAAACAGAGAATAGGATTGAAGATGGCTGGTTTGGTTTTTTTAGAGCCTTTAAATGGAAGTACACCCTGTCCATCTGCAACCGACTAGAAATATAACTTGACTTATTTAATGATGTTTTTAAAAACCGGAGTTGAAAGTAAACAGAGAATAGGATTAAAGATGGCTGGTTTGGCTTTTTTTAAAGGCTTGGAATGAAGCACACTCTGTCCATCCGCAACCGACTAGAATGATTTCTTGACTAATTTGATGATTTTTTTTTTATAAACTGGAGTTGAACGATAAACAGATAGAGAATACGATTGAAGATAGCTGGTTTGGTTTAGTAAAGAATGAAAACATCAAATCATACAAATCAAAGAAGACTTGACGAGAAAACATGAAGAGCCAGATGCCTACTGTTGATTGTTTACTATCAATTATTAATGTGCGATAACTGTGCATGTTTTTTGAACGAAAACATTTGAGTTTTGAATGTTTTTCAGCGTGCAAAAGCAGTTTTATAAGATAAACGGAATATATTGGAGATACAAACTGCTGCTTTGGATAATTAAAAGAAGTTCATTCTATAAGACGATGTCGAAAGTCTGACATGTTTTTTTACCGAACGTCAAACGCAGTGTTGTATAAATTTCAGATCATTTATTTAATAGCTTTCTGACAAACTTATTTAATTTATTATAAAGTTAATTATTTTCTACCTCTGGTTATAAAAGAAATTACCTGACTGTGTGAAAGAAATTAATAAATATTCCCTGTTAAGTAGAAAAAAATTCCAATACCTAATAGTATATACCTAAGAGTAGATTTGTCTGAACTATATCACATTTATTCGGATAAAATATAGAAAATTTCCATCTACATATAACGTTTAACTGCACATTATAATTTAAATAAATTATTAATATTTTTAACTATGCTATCCTTAAATCAAAAAATTGCTTATGGTTTCACTGGTCTTTAAAAATTACTTATTTAGATATCAATTTTTTACTATAACGCAGTGAAATTAGTATATATCAAAATCACCTCCTTATTGATTTATGCATTTTATTTAATTTAAGAATTTTTTAAAAATAAATTTTCACTAACATAAATGTAGTATTATTTAAAAATGGTTTTAATATAATTTAAAAATATTTTTCAGTTTGAATCACTTTGATAATCTATTCTTTTTAAGCAGTTTACCTTGCGAAATTCTCTAAAAGTCTTAAAACAAGGGAAAACTTGAACCATTATTTTAATGGAGTCAGGATAAAACAAAATATATTTTGACTTTACAGACAATTCTGTGAGAAACAGTAAAACCTTGCAAAAATCAGCTTTTTTTTCTCTTTTGAGAGTTAAAGCTTTCTATAAAGGGAAAGGGTAGACTTAGATGGTTTATAGATTTTTGAACATTTTATGGACCATTTACGGATTTTATTTTATTTATTTTCCCATCCTTTTCATCTAATGCTCTTAAGGCAATTTATGGTATATAAATTACAGCACTTAATTACTGTTACCACAGTTTCAATAAGTTATTAATCGTTGAAAAAATACATAGTTTATGCGCATTATATGAACTTCATGGATATACATCTTAGATAAATATGTGGGTAAGTTTTTAAAATACGGATTGTAGTGTGTATTTTGGAGATAAAATATGATCTTAATTACCTAGATATTGCCCGTATGCAAGAAAAATACATATCATTGGAAAATTAACAATAAATTTAATTGGTATTCCATATCAATATAGATAGACATAAAGTAACAACATTTTGTTGAATACATAATCCATTCATATTAACGAAATCCAACTCTTAATAAATGGTACCATCCAGTATAACTAATTCTAATAAAAGCCTTTTCAGTCTATCTTCGGATAGCGTATAAAGGGTATGACAGGAAAGTGAAAAAAAAACAGAAAAAGTAAAGTTATAGCGAATGATTTATTGTAAGCCTAAACAGACATTGGCTTCCTGACTAAGGGTTGCAGCATTTCTGAGACTCACCAGTTTAGGAACCGTTTGCGAGTCACCATGGTAAAAATAATTCACTGTAGCTTAATCGGCAAACGATACATGTGGTAATTTCAGATCCGGAGGATTGTGCGATCCATGCTAAAGCCGGCCAAAGGTCTGCTGTATTCATTAATTCTGGTTAGGCACGTATATAGGTTCATGGTCGCTATACTCTTAAGTTCCAGAATGGTACCTCTAGAGGTAGCAAATTAAGGCTCTGGGTCTTCTGCTTGGTCCCTACTTCTCAATTATGACGGTCAATTTTATTCTATTCGATGACGTAGAAAGTAATATTGGTCACCTATAAGGGGCTTCCTTAATAAACTCATGATTAACAAATACCTCGATAATGTATGAGCGAATCCTTAATAACCAAATGCCCCCGCTTTATTAGAAAAATAATATTGAAAGTGTACGGGGAATAAGGTACTGCAGACAATCGTCATAATGTAAAAATTTTTTGAACTATACCCTATAGAAAGCATACGTGTATCATGGCAGATAATCGGATCGATGCATTCGAGAGGCTCGACGAGTAACCGTAGATCTCCTGTAAATCACCTCCTGAATGAACTAAGATCAAGATCCTGTTACAAGTCTATCCTAACCCTCTAAGCTGTTGTCACGTACAATTCCTCCAAATCGATGATGTCTTCAAAGTGGTTGTCACATACAATTTTCGACCTCTAAAAACGTTCCGAAAATGGATGTAATGTACATTTCTGCCAGAGTTTGAGGTAGGAGGGCCAGGTCGATTGTTTAGGATCTGCACCCCTCTTTGACTGGCATTTATTGAGGGATGCATCCCTACTCCCTGAGGCACAAAGACGCTGATAGCTTTTCATGGCTTTGTGAATCTCTATTGCGAAGTATTTCGTTTAAGGTAACAGATGTATCTCTAATTGCACCACTTAAATATCTTGGATGATTTTCGTAAAAAAAATATAAATAATTCTCTTTAAGAATATTTTTAGTTGTACTTTTACAATCCATTATTTCTTATGGGGTGATCTTAGACTTGACGAGCTCTATATGTATTAAAAATTAACAATTCTATAATATCTATTTAAATTTCTATTTATAACCGGAAGTAAAGCGAAAATAACGAAGGTGGGTTTCCCGTATTCCATTGTAGTCGACAAGGGGTGAAGTAAAAAATCATAGAACGCTTTGGCCACTGACAGAGTAAACCTTTAGCCTATTTTTGGAGACTTTTTTTCCTCGGTGTGTTCCACTCGGAGGGCTAAACTATAATTTATTCAACGTTTCTATGCATGACACTCTGCATTGAATCTTTGACTGCTACTGCTATGCTAAAGATTTCACATCGACGACAATGTCTGGAATATTGCCCGTGGTACATCGATTGTAAATACATTGCGTGACATTTAGTGTTTTTCTCAAGAAAATAATACATTTTGATCCATAAGATTTATAAATGTTGTCGTATTTAGAATGAAGCGTCTAGTACCAAACTCCCTGCAGCAAATTAAGACCTCGGTGATAATAACAGATAACCCACTTTAACCCATATTGGACCGCTGTCCTATAAATAGGACATCAAATAAAATTCCATTTAATAATAAAGTTATAAATATTTTCTGAGTGGATTTTATTTTAACACCTTTAAAATAGACACACTTTAGCATAGTAACAAAAAAAACTGAGAAATCAAATTATATTGTATTGTAAAATTTATTTTCAGCAACCTCTTAAAAATTGTCATTTTTTTAATCTTTAATTTTATATTTCTTACTATTTTTTTAAACATTGTGGAGGTTAATTTTAGTTTAAAAAAGAGCTAATAATGTAGCTGAAAGTTTTTGTTGAAAAATATATTTTACACGTGCATTTTGTAAGTATAAAAAAGGTGCATTAAAATTAATACGACGGTCCAATCCCGATATTTTTCCATGAATTCGATATTTCATTGATAACTCACATTATTTTCTTATCGTTCAACGAAAACCAGTTCAAACACCTGTTCACACACCTGGACACAACAAGGGGTAAATAGATGTCTATTCTATTCAGAAAAACTGGAGACTGCAAGATAAACTTACTCTCTTACTGCCAGTTCAATAACTGCAAGGGAAAACCAACAACAGTATGCTTAAAATGTAATATTGGACTTTGTTTTGACCATTTCTTCAAATTTAATCTATGAATCAGCCTAATCCAATGTAAGTGATATTTGTTGAGTTTTAGTAGTGTATTGGACCGTTGTCCTATTTACAGGACAGCCAATTATATAAAAAATTAAAAATATTTTTTTCAAAATTTTGGTTTTATATACTTAGTTACACCGTATTATTGATATAGATTAAGTTTTAATAACTTACAGAAATATTTAGTTGGTGTGGTACAATATGGGTTAAATTGCTTATTATATTTATAATTGCAATTGTTTATTTTATTATTTATTGGACTTTTTAAAACAGAGTGTGATGTGCAAGAAACTGTTAAGTAATAAGATTTCCAGTTTGATATGATTCATAGTAAATAATTTATAAAACTATAAAAACGTTTATCTCTAAATTACATTAAGTGGGTTAATGCTTTTACTTTCTAATATCTACAGTTGCTGGAAGCTTACAAGTTGGAGGCAGCAGCACCACTATCTGGGGATATTGTCGTATCATACTATGATTGCTGTTGCTAATGCTATTTGGACAAGCTAAAGTCGTGAGCCTATTGTCACACGAATTCAAGTGAAAGAGTTCTCCTTAAGTTTAAAAAGTACTGTTAGGATGAAAGAACATCTAGCTCATTTGGGTCCACGTAATTTAGAAGCAGGAACAAAGCATAAGATCCCCAGGCTTGACCTGCTAGCCTTAGGCATCTTTGGGCAACATTCTGATCACGAATATATTTTAGTGATATATTTTAGTTACAAACTTGGCAAGAGCCCTAAAATCACAAATCCCGTCTTACGTGATTGCTGCCTTTGCTGACTGAAATACCGCTGCTCACACATTGTTATAAATGGTAGTATGTATCAAAGAGGTTATGATGCTATTCTTCGAGGACCATGTTCTCTCTTCATGTTCAATATTTTCCCCATCACAGTGACAGGCCACTACTAAGTACTACAAAAAGAGCAGCTTTTGTATAGAGTTTATATTTAATCGTAGGTCTTTGGTTATATCAGGTTACACCAGATAATTGTAATTTTCTGGTCACCCAGGTTTCCGGACATAAACTTAATTGCGAATATTTGAGACTAAATGGATCGGTATATTCGGTAAACTACGAAAATTTCGACACCTGATGTCTGCATGACACAGAATCCTTATAAGCTTCTACCAAAATCTCAGAGACCGTCTATTTGCCAGTATAGGGTGAGTATTCCGGATTTTGATAGGCGATCATACCAGTGGAATACACTATATAGTGACATTTCTTTTATAAAATCTAACAGTTAATACAAAAATTTAAAAAAAATTTCTCTTATTTAAAAAAATCAAAATACCATTGAAGTATTTTTAAACTATGTTTTTTTTAATTGCATGTTCACATTAAATTTACATACTGCAGTATGAAGTGATTGCGTTGGGTGCACTTTGATTCCACAGTGAAGCGTGAATTGTTTCTGTTTTAGTCTCTACAAAATGTACTAACCTAATGCAAAGTTATTTTAAAATTAATGTTTCTTTAATCTTCCATTGTTTTTAAACGGTTCACATTTCGAAACTCTCCCGAAATCTTAAGAAAAGAAAAGGTTTGATCCATTATTTTAATGGGGTCGGGATAAAACGGAATCTTATTTTTTTTTCATTTTCAGTCGATTCCGTAAGAAACAAAACCTTGGAAAAATCAGCTTTTTCTTTCTATTTCAAGAGTTAGAGCTTTCATGAAAATAAAAAAGAAGACTTATGAGGTTTACAGATTTAAATTTTTTTCTTTTATTGCCCAAATGTATTTTATTTCTTTCTCTTCCTTTTCCTCTCATACGCTTCAGGCGATTTATGTTAAATATTACGAGACGTGATTCTTTTTACACTGACAGTTTCAATAAAAGATTGATTATTATAAGGATAAAAATATGCAGTTTATGCAATTTACATGAGCCTCCTGGACATCTCATACGAATAAGTAAAGAAAGGAAATGCTAGTATAATGCAGACTGGTTTCTGTGTATTTGGGGTTAAAATGAAAATACATGGTACATATAATAGTTATATAACTAATAAAAATAGGATTGGTAAATGGTATGGGGCATTTGAGTTATTACATCTATTAGAATCGTCAGAAATAGTTTATCACAGATAATATGGGAAAATGATTCTGAGTAATGTTATCATTAAAACAATGTTCACAATGCACACACATACATACGCAAATAATACATCCATGTGAGCTTGGGTAATTTGATTGTTTAGTTACAAAGATAACATAAAACATTAACTTTGTCATTTTGGGTACGTGAATTTGAGTCAACTCAAATAAAAATTAGTTCCATATAAACTGTATAAAGATTTATAAAGCAAACATTTAGCTTTATAAGCCATCCTCTACATTCTATCAGAGGCATTCCACACTGATAGAGGACTGAGACAGAGAGATACTTGAATGGCCTATGGTTTAACATCTCTCGTGAAAACGTTATTAGAGATACGGGGATCCATGTCACAATATATTTCTTTAACAGATATAGTCAGATTTTGATCTACGCTGTTGACTTGGATTTTAATGGACGAACTAGTCAAGCTGTTATTGAAGCACTTATTGCCATTGAGACAATAGCTGGATCCATGGATCTCATTATTAATAAGTATATGGAAATAATTGGGAGAAATACTAACTTTACTCAAAACTAGGCTCACTAGGTATACCAAAATATTAACATGTGTAAAACCCTGATTCGTCCCTTAATATTGTATGGCTGTGAGCGCTGGACACTAAATAAGTCAGACGTGAGTAGGTTGTTGATATATGAGAGAAAAATACTAAGAAAAATCTATGTAGGCATCTATAATGGCTGGCGGATACATTACAATTATAAAATTTATGACAAAATTAAAGAGCATGAAATTCTTAAGACAATTATAGTTTATCTCATTAGATGGCTTGGACATTTATTTACATTGGAAGTTTCTACCTATACTACACTAACATTCACGAAGCTTGGAGGAGTAGAAAATGAGGTTGGCTTCCAACTAGAGGCTTGACAACGTAGACTTTTGAGTTGTACGAACTAGAGATTTGTGGAGTCTGAAAGGCAGCGCCGAAGAAGAATCCTTTCTTACTTTAGTACCGTTGTTTATTCTGATGATTACTGAGATATCATATAAAACCTTCATATAGATAGGTTTTTCCATATGGAAATGTCTCTTTAATGGCAATACGAGTTCTACGATTCGTAATAACAAAACGATTAGTCATAAATATGGGCTACATACGTTACCTTTTCATGTAATACTTTTTTCAATTGAGCCCTGCAGATCAAAATAGTGTATTTTAAAACTAAAAAAAGAACATGCAGCAAAGAAAGGAAAGAATAAATCTATCTATATTGTTAAAAGAGTACAGGTGCGATTTACATGTTGATGATTTGTTTAATATTGTCTTTAGTATGTATTTTATTAGCAACATTAGGTAACACAGGTTCAATATTATTCTAATAATATTTTTAAAATACTAAAATGAGTATATTGTAAGGGTTAAAATAAACTGTAAGATATGTCACCTGTATATTTATTATCGTGTTTATTTAGCAGTAAACCGTTGTTTCCTGCTGAATTATGAAAAGATATTGCTTTAAATAAAAAACGAGTGGTATTTTACCCTCTCTCTCAATATATATATATATATATATATATATATATATATATATATATATATATATATATATATATATATATATATATATATATATATATATATATATATATATATATATATATATATATATATATATATATATATATATATATATATATATATATATATATATATATATATATATATATATATATGTATATACATATGTGTGTGTGCGTGTGTATGTATGTATATGGCCTAATAACACGATATTGCATAGGGATCAGCATGTATTCTTTCATAAATTAAGATTTTTTTTTTGCACTGCTTGTTGAAATGAATAGCAGATATTCACTTAAACTACCTTAAACTACCATTTCAATCTCATTTTTCTTTGTTTTATTGGTATTACATACCGTAATTAGAAAATAGGGAAAAATTTACTCGTTCACAACTTTAAAATTTTCGTTTTCTGCTTTCTTGTCAGTTAGTCAGTCATTTTCATGTTTTGTATATAAACTGATATATACCTATCTATGATTTTTTGTCTGCATAAATTATTAAGGGATATTCTTATTAGCTTTCCAGCAAAATTACTTGTGCCTTTACTCATAGTTACTTGTATGAGAGTATTTTTTGGGATAGAAATTGCATTTTAAATGTAGCTATGCTTTTACAACAACTTTTAACTGTACAGAATTATTTCTTTCTTACTAAGAACAATTTCTCGTAAAACAATAAAAAAAACCTCTTCCTTGCAGTTAATTTTCCCCTCCACTAAATAAGGGAGTGATAATAAAAAATTAAATGTAAGAAAATGGAGTAAAACATCGTTACGAATTTTTTTTTCCTTAAACAGAATATAATTTTCCCTTCTTGAACTATTTTTTATCACACAAATTAAGTAAATTGCTGGAAAATTTTGCTTAAATAGTTCCGCGCCAATGTATAGGTTACAGGATGAATTCCTTGAAAAACTTTTAGAGCGTTGTTTGCCGAAAGGGCGTTAATAAATAATTATTTTAGTTTTCACTTTAACATCTTTTGATAAGAATTTATCTTTAGTCTTCTAAATGTTTCAAAACGTTTAAAAATTCTTAAACAACGCCGTAATTAAAAATAATTAATCCATTAATTTAATTAAAACGTATAGTACTAAGAATACTTAGTTTAGTAAAGATCTAATAAATATTATTTATTTTTCATACGTGCTGTCTTGCATCTATGATAAAAGTCAAGAGAAAAAGTAATTTACTAAAATTTTAATATGCTTTCTGATACATAGAATGGATAAATCATAATTGCAATGGATAATCATAAATTATAGTTTTAAAAAAATTATTTGATTAAGGGAATTATTTTGTGTGGTATTTATTTTAAAGAATTTTTTTGTTATAAAGAACTACAATTTAAAAAAAAATGCTCAACTCTTTTTGTTATCATTAAAATATTTTTTGACATTTAACTTATGTTTCTCATAAGAATAGGCATGGAATATGTTTTTTTTAATTCATAGCAAAGAATTATAGTGGTAAGGAGAGATCATTTGATAAAAAAAAGTATTCCGCAGATTAATTTACCATAGGTCCGGAACAACTAAACTTAATGAATATTAATATTATAACTCTTCTCAAGTTTTAGTTGTCTCTAGTTCGATGCTATGTATATATGTATACTTTTGGATAATAGTGTATACAGATTTCAATTCCACCTCTGGCATTTATAAAGGAATAATTCTGAAGTGTTTTGAATCCTACTTAATTATTCTTAATGCATCAATGCGATGACTTTACTAATTGGAGCCAAGTAATACTTTGATTTTTGGTTACTGAAAATTGAGCATTTTTAAGAACTCTCAGGGAAATCCAAATATGTAAATAATCTCAAGATTTAGTGGTCTCTCTTTGATGATATAAATGATATAGATATTTTTTGAATCCACCTCTGGCGTTTATAAAGGAATAATTCTGAAGTGATTTGAATCCTGCCTAATTACCTTTAATACATCAATACGATAAATTTATCAATGGGAGTCAAGCAATACCTTAATGTTTGGTTCAATATTTATTTGTCTCTAGTTCGATGATATGTATGTATATATAATTTTGGGTAAGAGTGTCAGCAGGTTTTAATTCCACCCCTGGTATTTATAAAGGAATATATCTCAAGTGCTTTGAATCCGGCCAAATTATTTTTAATACATCAATGCGGTGATTTTACTAATTGGAGCCAAATAATACTTTGATTTTTGGTTACTGAAAATTGAGTATTTTTTAAGTACTCAGGGAAATCGAAATTTATACATCTTTAATATTCTTCAGTGACTGCAATATGAGGTTCAATAATTTTATGACTTCCATCAAGAAAGTTCCCAATTTCTGCCCAGAAATTTCTTATATTCAAAAGATCAAAGGTTAAAATATGATTTCAGACTATAAATCTTCGTTTATTTTTTGTTCTTTGCATTACTTTATTTTATTTTCATTAAACCAAAACATGAAAAATGTGATATTTTCTTATTGTTAGCATTATATAGAAATTGTGTAGGGTAAATGACTTCAAACATGAGTAGTTATTGCATAACACATTACCCCGACCCCGATATTTTATTAAGGAGGCATACTACTATCATAATGTGTATCAAATTAATGAATATATATTAAGTTATAGTGTAAAAAATTCGTTCACTTAAATAATTTATCATATGAGAAAGATTTTTCAATTCTTAATGTTATTCTTTGGTAATGAAAATAATTTTCTAAAACAAATATGTTTGCTAAAATTTTTAATTCATAGTTATGAAACTTTCTTATTATTAAAAATATATATTAAGAAAATATTTGACTTTTTTTGATGAAGTTACTAATTAATTTATACGATATATTTACAAATATGTTTCTGTAAATTTTTAATTCATAGTTATAAAACTTTCTTATTACTTAAAAATATATTAAGAAAATATTTGACTTTTTTTGACAAACTGACTAGTTAATATATACGATATATTTACATTTCTGTATTTTGATTTTCTGAAAAAATGTTGCCCTTAATATGATTTTAAATTGAATTTAATACTCTTAATTAAATAAAAATACCTTATCCACCTCAATAAAAATTTGATCCCTTGAATAAAATGACTAGCAAAATGAAATGCGCAAAACTTGCACTTATATTTGAAACTTTTTTTTGTTATTATAAGTATAAACTACAAATTTCCTTCTTGGAATCAAAAATAATATATTCATATCATTAGCATAAAAAATACACATCTTTAACTTAGCCAAAAAAATAATAGCACAATATCCAGATAACGAATACAACCGAGTGAGAAACTATAAATAATAACAGATATATATAATTTACTATAAGAAACAACATATGTTTCGTAGAAAAATGCATAGATTCGTATAGCCTTTTCACTCGTTTAAGGCTTTTTACCCAAAACCCATATACTGGCAGTTTCTCCATTTCACTGCGTTTTAGATATTTAATCTCCCCATACTTTCCCTCAATGCCCTACTCCCGGTTATAAAATCTCGGAGCTTTGGTATTTTCTTGAAATTTATTACAGCCATAACTGCCGGAATGAGCCTGTAGAGTGACTGCATAAACAACGTAAATTCCGCCACAATTTCGTCCTCTTTGCATAGCAAGATATTGTGTGCTGGTGCTGATGTGGAAGTGCCGTAAGAAATATTATCGCTAAGAAAAAGGATATCTTTCTTTGTTTCATCAACAAAATACTTCGTCCATAGTTGATAAACGTGTCATATTTTATGATGTGAGTATATATCATAATTTTGGGAAGTTACCTTAATGTTTTCATACTATATAAAAAATCATTTTACTATATACGGACATATTGTACTCAGCATTCTACTGTAAAATTAAGTGTATTACTATATTAGATTATGTTAAAAATTACATTCCATTGTCCTATTTAACCAGATATTTTGTTCAAAATGTGGTAGTTGTCGTCATTATATACAATGTAAACAATTTAAAATATCGATACAGGTTAAACTTTAATTTAAACTGTGAAGCAATTAAAAACGATTGTGAACATTATTTTCTATAATGGAATAATTTTATTTATCTGTAACTTAAATAAACAAATTTGAATGAAATCTAGACTTTTTATTATATTATGAAAAACTTTGCAACAAATGTTTTAACCCTTTAGAGGACAGTGGTTTCGCAGGGAATCCTCCTGTTAAACATTTTTTTCTCTCTATTTTTTTTGAGAGATATCAATTGTTTTTTCAGTTTTTTATGTTTTTGATATTTAAAAATTACAATAAATGATAGTAATGCACTTAATTTACACTTAATTTATTTCTTTTGAAATATATGTATTTAAATTTGATGTACCTGGAAATTTAGTAGGTCGATTTTTTCACGTATGTCCCCAAGCAAAAATATCTATTCAAACAACACTTATAAATTGTTAAGCTATTTATTTATTACACTTTTTCAGAACACTTATTTATTGTTCTTTCAATATAGTTGAAACTTTAAATAGCATTATGTACACGCTATACAAGAGGGTGGGTTTGTCAGTTAACCCCCGATAGTCCCTCCTACGGTATTCTCTAATGCAAACCTAAGGATTTTAATGAAACATTTTAATACACTTTGCATTTATAAGGCTCATAGGTAATATTTATGAACTAATTTCATTAAATTCCAAAGATTTTATATAGGTGACATTTAAAGGGTTAAAACGAAGTTTAAAACCACTTTTTAAAAATTTAAACGGCAGAAATAAACGTAATCAAAATATGTGTTAGCGTACTATATCGATCACATTGGATGTCATGGGTTCATATTTTTGTTTAAAACTGCCAGAATTAAAGGACTTTATTTCTCAGTCTTTTAAAAAATTAAAACATTATTTTCATAAGTTTTTAATGAATAAATAATGAAGATGACAATAGAAACTCTGAAGCAAGTGACATTTGTGAACATATTTTCTATAATACTTTACTTGTAATTTTAATAAAGACGTGTGATTTTTAATTTTGTATCTTGTAAGGAAAAGCATTTCAACAAATATTTTAAGATGAAAATACGTACCACTATCTAAGTTAAAATGACAAATAAAATCCAGCTATATATTAGTGTACAATATAATTCTAATCAATTATCATTAATACGTTTTATATATATAATTTTCAGCATATATATATATATATATATATATATATATATATATATATATATATATATATATATATATATATATATATATATATATATATATATATATATATATATATATATATATATATATATATATATATATATATATATATATATATATATATATATATATATATATATATATATATATATATATATATAATATATATATATATTATATATATATATATATATATATATATATATAATATATATATATATATATATATATATATTATATATATATATATATATAATATATATATACCGGGTGATTCAAAAGTCAATAGTTTTTCAGTCTTCAAAAAATGAATAATTCAAAAACGAATTATGATACAAAGATATGGTTTGCACCAAACAGATGAAAAAGTATCCGGATTTTATGCGTCAACAAAAAATTTTTGTTGGCAACCAACAGATGGCTCTGTTCTATTTTATTTTACCAAAAGATGAAAAAATGAAAAAAGGTAGACAACTTACTGTCAAATTAATTACAGTTCATTAGTACAACAATAAGTGTTCAATATTCTGTACATCATTCAGTAGTACAGCTGTGCAACGAGTCACCACAAAAAACTATTAGTATTTTCACATAACTACTAGTATTTTACCAGTATTTCTTGAGTTATCGCAGACACATTTTGCTGGATGACATATTTCAGTGATGTTAGTGGTGTATGTTGGTTAAGATATATTTTTGATTGTGAGAACTCAACATTAGCCAAAATCACAAGGTGTCAGATAGGGAGATTTTGGAGGCCACTGCGTGATTAAAGTAGCGAATGATAATGCGATCCGCCTTAAATATTGAGAGTAGCAGGCGTTGCTCAGTACCAATATGAGGTAGTGCTCCATCTTGCATGAAAATGACTGTTTGGTGTGCCTGTCTCGCTTGCAGTACAGGAATAATATTGTTCTGTAAGAGTGATACATATCGTTGACTAGTGATAGAAACTGTTTTGGAACTACTCTGTGTGACTTCCTCGAAAAAATGGACCAATTATGAGAACAACAGAGAAGCCACAACAGACAGTCAATTTAGGCTATTGAGAGGGTACCTCTACAAATGCATGTGCATTTTTGATGATCCATACATGATAATTGTGGGTGTTAATAGCGGGTAGTCTGTGGAAAGCGCTTCATCTGTTGAAAAACGCAGTGTAAATCTAGTTGTGCTGCTCTTCCATCTTACTGAATACCCAATTTGCAAAACCTAGGCTCGAGACTAAGTCGGAAGGTTTCAGTTCTTGGTTATGTTGCAGCTTGTAGGGATACTGTTTCAGAGTTATTCGCAGTGCTCTCCAGACACTTGCGTACAACACTCCTATCTGCCTTGAAACTTCTCGAGCACTGCGCTCCCCATGTACAGCAACCGCCAACATGGATTGCACCGTCTACTCCACTGTCGTGGCAACAGTAGCAGCTGTTGAGGGACGTCCACTTCTTTGACGTGACGCCAAAGGACCTGTAGCTTCATGTATCTTCATTTTCTTCAATTCAGTATACGTTATTGGCCCTTTGCTATCTCTCACAACCTTTATGTGGCGATATCCTCGCAATGCAACAATGGCTCTTTCCGGATTCTTATAACAGAGTTTAACTAAGAGGGCTTTCTCAACTATGGACAGCATTTCAATGCATACAAATTTCGACTACCATTACCCTCTGCAGTTGCTCCTTTTTATAGTTGTTGCAGTTGTTGCTTTGCATAATCCGACATCTGTTGGTCTAAAAAAAAACTATTTTTTTCTCCATTGACACACAAAATCAGGTTTCTTTTCCATTCGTTTGGTGCTAACCACATGTTTGTATCTTTATTCGTTTTCAAATTATTGTTTTTTTAAAGTTTTTCCTAACTTTTGAACACTCTGCATATATATATATATATATATTATATATATATATATATATATATATATATATATATAATATATATATATATATATATATATATATATATATATATATATATATATATATATATATATATATATATATATATATATATATATATATATATATATATATATATATATATATATATATATATATATATATATATATATATATATATATATATATATATATATATATATATATATATATATATATATATATATATATATATATATATATATATATATATATATATATATATTATATATATAATATATATATAAATATATAATATATAATATATAAATATATATATAAATATATATATATATATATATATATATATATATATATATATATACATATATATATATAATATATACATATATATATATATATATATATATATATATATAATATATATATATATATATATATATATATATATATATATATATATATATATATATATATATATATACAATTTACTGTGAACTTTATATAGAAGTAAGTTTTATATAAAATACTAGTCTTATATAAAATATAACTAGTTTAATATCATATATCTCTATTTTTAAAGTTATTCAAGAGTAAAACATAAAATATCTACATATAAAATAAAATACACTTATACCACTTTCAAAGGAATCGGCTCATATATAAGGCTTTAACAGATATAAGACTTTAAATTTTACTTTATTTCTTTTGACTGTCTTGAATCTAAAAATATCATTCAAAGAGAATTTTTATTCCTTTAAAAATATCCAATATTATGTTCAGCATTAATAATTATCTTAATTATGGTGCATTTAGTTTTAAGTAAATAGTTAAACGCTATATCACCTCAGAAATAAGAAATGGAAAATGAACAGTATCTTTTCAAACATTTCAGAAGGTGTTTACATTTAGTTTTGAATGCACTTTATTTCTAGTTTGTTTAAAATCAAGCAATATTTAGAATTTTTGAATTCTATAAATACAGGTTTTATAAGGAATGAAAGAATTTTTTCGATAAACTAAAGAATTTAAATGAAATAGTGATTTATTTTAAACTAAATATTTCTTCAGAAACCTCTAAATTCGCTTGCATGTAGTTTTGAAGTACTTATTCTCTATTTTGATTTAAACCTAACCTTCATTAGAATTTTCAAATTTCCTGAATAGAGGTTTTGAAAGGAACTGAATAATTTTCCTTTAAACCAAAGAATTTAAATAAAACAGTTACTTTTTTTCAAGTAAATATATTTTCAGACAGCTCCAAATTCTTTTGCATTCAGTTTGGAAGTACTTATTCTCTATCTTGATTGAAACCAAACTTTACTCAGAATTTCCAAATTCTAATAAGTCAGATCAATAAAAAATTGAACTATTTTTCGATATAATAAAGAATTTATATTATACAGAGATTTTAAAACAAGACAGTATTTTTTTCAAACATTTCAGAATGTGTTTGCATTCAGTTTTAAACATGCGTTCTCTCTATTTTGTTTAAAATCAAACATTCTGTAGAATTTCTAAACTCTATAAACAGATTTTTTAAAAGAAATCAAATAATTTTTCAATAAACTAAAGAATTTAAATAAAATAGCGATTTTTTTAATTAAATATTTCATCAGACAACTCTAAATTCGTTTGCCTGTAGTTTTGAAGTACTTATTCTCTATTTTGATTTAAACCTAACCTTCCTTGGAATTTTTGAAGCGTAGACGTTTTATTGGGAACTGAATCTTTTTTTAAACCAAAGAATTTAAATAAAACAGTGATTTTTTAACTAAATATATATTTAGACAGCTCCAACGAAATTCTTTTGCATTCAGTTTTGAAGTACTTATTCTCTATCTTGACTTTAGCCCTCGTGTTGCAAAAAGTAGACCGCAGCACTCCAAACCAAACCAAACCAAAATCTCTATCTTGACTTACACTTTTCTCAGAATTTTCAAATTGTAAAAGGAAAACGTACAAAAATCGAACGATTTTTTGATAGACAAAAGAATTTATATTATACAGAGATTTTTTAACAAAACAGTATTTTTTCAAACATTTCAGAATGTGTTTGCATTCAGTTTTGAATGTACTTTCACTATATTTTGTTTAAAATCAAACATTCTTTAGAATTTCTGAATTCTATAAATAGAGGTTTTAAAAGGAATCAAAAAATTTTCAATAAACTAAAGAATATAAATAAAATATCTATTTTTAACTAAATGTTTTTTCAGGCAACTCTTAATTCGTTTGCCTGTAGTTTTGAAGTACTTATTCTCTAAACCTAACCCTCTTTAGAATTTTCGAATTCCCTGAATAGAGGTTTTAAAAAGAAATGAATTATGTTCCTTTAAACCAAAGAATTTAAATAAAACAGTGATTTTATTTAACTAAATATATTTTCAGAGAGCTCCAAAACCTTTTGCATTCAGTTTTGAAGTACTTATTCTGTATCTTGATTTAAACAAAACTTTCCACAGTATTTCCCAGTTCAACTAAGAGAGATCAAAGAGAAGAAATCGAAAGATTTTTTGATAAACAAAGAATTTATATTATACAGAAATTTCATTTAAGAAAATAGTATTTTTCAAACATTTCAGAATGTCTTTGATTTTAGTTTTAAATGCACTTTCTCTATATTTTGTTTGAAATCAAACAGTATTTATAAATTCTGAATTCTATAAATAGATGTTTTAAAAGGAATCTAATAGTTTTTCAATAAACTAATGAATTTAAATAAAATAGCAATTTTTAACTAAATATTTTTAAGCAACTCTAAATTCGTTTGCATGTAGTCTTCTTGAAGTACTTATTCTCTATTTTGATTTAAACCTAATCTTACATAGGATTTTCGTTTTCGATGTTTTAAAAGGAATTGAATAGTTTTTCAATAAACAAAGGAATTAAAATAACAAAGTAATATTTTAACGAAACATCATTTCTTTTATATAGCTTTGAATTTGTTTGCATTCAATATTAAATGCACTCTCTCTCTCTCTATTTGGATTTAAACCAAACATTCCTCAGAATTTCCGAATTCCACGAAAAGAAGATAACAAACTGAAATGCCCTTGTAGCTCTAAAAGGTAAATGTTTAACAGCCCCTAATGCTTTTTAGCAAATAATACGCAAAATGCATTAAACGGGATCCATTTTAAAAGCTAATGATTCGAGATTCCCTTTGCTGTCCCTGGTAAAGAGGATTTTCCGCAAGGACATTAACACGAGGTCACAGAAGATGAACTGCTAATGCATCACGCCTGTCGGAAGCGCTTTTGACATTCCAGCAGCATCGGAGAGGCAAGGGAGTTCACGCCCGAGGATTTCCTCAAAAATGAATGATCAATTTAAACACCCATTTGTTAGATATATTAATTTCACCAAATATAGTCTGCTATAAGGGTGGGCCATTTGTGCTCTACTTTAAAGGCACTGCGCATACTTTATATGACTCACATTTTATTAAAATTTAAAAGTGTTATCAGACGTTGATCTATCCGAATTGATAAAGCAGTAGAATCAGTTTATTATTTCTTTTCCTAACTAACACATTGTATGTGGAACACGTACTAGTACGTTTTCTGATGATTGATACTTAAGGGTGGGTCACGTACAAGTACTTTTCTGACGATTGATACTGGAGCTTGGAACAGGTACTAGTATGTTTTCTGACGATTGATATTTGAGCGTGGACATGTACTACTACGGGTTAGTGTAACAACATGATTTGTTTGTGTGTACAAAAATAACTGTATATAGGGAAAACGAAGCCGAATGTTTTTTATACTACATAGATTCTGGAAAAATTTACACAAATAAAAACTAGTTTCTACATTAGTTGATGCAGAACCACAGCAAGAGAAAAAATTAAAACTATATACTACTATTTCTATTTGATTTTTCATATTTACGATACTATTATAAATTTATCCACTAAAAAAATAATTTTGTCTACAAAAATCTTATGGTTGTTTTTTATATATTTCTATTTATATGTTTGTTTATATATTTCAGTATAAAATATGAAAAGTTGGTTAAAAAATTAAATAATTTTTCGATCTATTGAGATTTAACTGAATAACTAAATTCCCCAATACAATTACGCTGCAAAATGTACCCGCACACAATGTGTCAAGAATGAAAAATTTTCATCCAATTAAAAGACTTGTCAAGCTGGAACCTGGACCGATATATTTCGGTTAAAACCATTTTACTATCCCGAGAAAAACCAAAGTATTATTCATAGTTAAATGAATTGTAAATTTAATCCATTATTTTTTCAAAGCTTGCAGGTTGACTTTCGAGAAGCCTTTTAGAGGCATACTGCTTTGAAAGTAAAATCCCAATTTACAATTTTATACTACTTTAATTGTGTTATCTATGTTTGTTGAATGAACGCTCCTGTTCGTTTAAGAAATCTTGTATGTATTGAATTAATAAATATAAGATTAATCATAAGTCTATGTTTAATCAATCGCACAAAATAATTTTATTACGTAGTTTCTTTTAATCGAGGATGCTGTATTAAAGTTAACACGCTAAAACATGAAATTTAATTCCTTAAAAACTGAAACTTATTTTGAAGAAAACTAGATCGGCAGAGAACAATAAAAAACAAACTAATTTTTTATAAACGATATCTTCAGATAAAAATTTTTGTCTTTTAGATTGCGTTTTAGCATAAACACGTTAAACCCTTTCTTTTCTTCTAAAATAAATGAGAAGGCCAACAAAATAAGATCAAGAAAATGTTTAGACTAGAACTCATTAATGATGAGACCCATAAAACAAATTTAAGCTTTTTTTCAGTTCTTGGACTTCCTCTTTACCATGTGTATTTTGTTTAGATCAAACTTTCTCTAGTATCATTTTTATATGCTAGAGATATAAACTGAATTTATCAATGAGAAAAAAAAAACATTTTTTATACACCTTTAGAAAAGATGCCCTACTACATATACTTTGTTTCACATGTGATGACGATATAAGGCGCTCAGTTTGAAGTTTAGATATATTTTGAAATTTTTAATCTACAGTGTAAGTATGAAAATTATTTAAATGATATTAATTTTAAAATTTGTGTGGTTTTCTAAGGACCAAAACAGTATCTATAAATTTCGAATTTTCTTTTTTTATCAAAGATTTGCATTGCATTTTAGGGTGCATTCCAATCAAATTAAATTATTTTGCTCCAGAATTGTAAAGTCTATCTGAGTGATGTTTTCTTAGTAATTATCTATCTTCATTAGCTACGATGTTTCTTCATATTTCGTTTCATATATTAAGTTTATACTATTGTCCATAAGAATCCGAACTACGGCCTGATGGTCAGAGCACTGATCTTCGGTACCGGAGTTCGTGGGTTCGAAATCGAATGGATGTTCGTAGCCGTTCGGAATCGGCTTGAAGCAGTAGGTCCCGGTGTCATTAGCCCTCGTGTCGCAAAAAGTAGACCGTAGTGCTCCAAACCAAATCAAACCAATTGTCCATAAAAATTATATAAATATGTCCTAAACAAATAAATCTCTGGTGCTTTTCAATAATCCATATTTCCTATACTATACGTAATTGTGTTATTGTTCTTTTACAAGCTTAATCTATGGAAGAAAAATGATATTTATATTTTGTGTATTGCCATATAAATACTAAACAATCCAGTAAAATCTCATTTTAGTAAAAAAAAAATAACTCACGTGCATAATACATTATTTTTAAACATAACAAACTCATTTACTGTGGATCCCGTACGTATTTTCAAACAAACTAACCTCTGTCAATATTTGCCTGATAAGCCAATATTTCCGATAATATGTTTAGTTTCTGTCTTTACGTTATCATGCTAATATATGTAAAC
>CM063498.1:93272093-93279593 GCA_032207245.1 Pardosa pseudoannulata | reverse complement strand
AAAATTAGTTTAAGAAAATATGCTTGCATTTAGTTATGGACTGAAAAAAGTATATTAAATTTTCTTCCTTGTTAAATGGAAATGTGAGTTCTTTTACTAAAAATAAAAGAGTGAGGGGAATATAATATGTTTTATTTATATGATATTGTTATGATGAAATTCAATCCTAAATTTCTAAAATAGTGTACTATATATTAATGTGATGAAACAGTTAGTCTGGAAAATTTTCATTTTTCTGTGTTTCGGGAAAGAAATATATTCTTAGTTGATTACTAAATAAAATCGTGTTTATATTTTCCTAATAATATTTTTATGATAGAAATGCATCACAGCAGTTTGCAAACAGCATTTAGTTGAATACCTTTTTTAATACTTGAGAATACATCAATAGCTTTTATGAATTTTCCTGTTATTTTTATATAAAATAACTACAATTTTATCTTACAGCTTCTAATTACGTTCAGAAAACCGGAAGATTCCGGGAATGTCAATTACTAACTAGAAAGTCACCAGAAAAAAAATTACTGTTAGAATTAAATAAAGACTTCTTTAAACAATTCCACATAAAGTTTGGTAGCAATCCTTTATTTAAATTGCATTTACAAATTAAAACGGAATGAAAAATTTAGAAAATGAGAATTATGTCAAAATATTTCTAATTAAATTTTTAAAAACTATTATATGCAAAAATACACTTTATAAATTTTTTGAAAATTTTGAAAATTTGATGCCAGAATTAAGTATATTGTAATATTTATAATAACATATTGTCATGTACTAATTTTTAAACATTCAACATACTAAATCAACAGATTAGAAAAATTATCAGAAATTATAAATACATTATATGTTTTTTTTACTAAATACTATACTTTTTTATGTGTAGATGTTTTTTGGATAAAAACTGTCTTTCTTGCAGCACATTGAGCAGACAAATCACTATTTAATAATATAGGCCTATTATTAGACCGTAAATATGATTATATGGTAAATTTCTGAATATGATTTCAATTTTAAATCAATATTTAATAATATAGGTATATTAATAGACCCTATATATGATTATATAATACATTTCTGTATATGGTGTCAGTTTTAAATCACTATTTAATAATATAGGCCTATTATTAGACCGTAAATATGATTATATAGTAAATGTCTGAATATGATTTCAGTTTTAAATCACTATTTAATAATATAGGTATATTAATAGACCCTATATATGATTATATAGTAATTTTCTGAATATGATTTCAGTTTTAAATCACTATTTAATAATATAGGCCTATTATTAGACCGTAAATATGATTATATAGTAAATTTCTGTATATGGTTTCAGTTTTAAATCACTATTTAATAATATAGGCCTATTATTAGACCGTAAATATGATTATATAGTAAATTTCTGAATATGATTTCAGTTTTAAATCACTATTTAATAATATAGGTATATTATTAGATCATAAATATGATTATATAGTAAATTTCTGAATATGGTTTCAGTTTTAAATCACTATTTAATAATATAGGCCTATTATTAGACCGCAAATATGATTATATAGTAAATGTCTGAATATGATTTCAGTTTTAAATCACTATTTAATAATATAGGCATATTATTAGACCGTAAATATGATTATATAGAAAATTTCTGAATATGGTTTCAGTTTTAAATCACTATTTAATAATATAGGCCTATTATTAGACCGTAAATATGATTATATAGTAAATTTCTGAATATGATTTCAGTTTTAAATCACTATTTAATAATATAGGCATATTATTAGACCATAAATATGATTATATAGTAAATTTCTGAATATGATTTCAGTTTTAAATCACTATTTAATAATATAGGCATATTATTAGACCGTAAATATGATTATATAGTTAATTTCTGAATATGATTTCAGTTTTAATTCACTATTTAGTAATATAGGCATATTATTAGACCGTAAATATGATTATATAGTAAATTTCTGAATATGGTTTCAGTTTTAAATCACTATTTAATAATATAGGCCTATTATTAGACCGTAAATATGATTATATAGTAAATTTCTGAATATGATTTCAGTTTTAAATCACTATTTAATAATATAGGTATATTATTAGATCATAAATATGATTATATAGTAAATTTCTGAATATGGTTTCAGTTTTAAATCACTATTTAATAATATAGTCCTATTATTAGACCGTAAATATGATTATATAGTAAATTTCTGAATATGATTTCAGTTTTAAATCACTATTTAATAATATAGGTCTATTATTAGACCGTAAATATGATTATATAGTAAATTTTCATGGTTTCAGTTTTAAATCACTATTTAATAATATAGGCCTATTATTAGACCATAAATATGATTATATTGTAGTAAATTTCTGGATATCAGTTTTAACAATAATATAGGCCTATTTATTAGACCGTAATACCTATTATTAGTATTATTATCCCTATCCATTTCATGAAGTCAGTTTTAATTAGATTTATTAGACCGTAAATATGATCATATAGTAAATTTCTGAATATGATTTCAGTTTTACTGTCATAAATATCATTCCTACTTTCAATTACAAATTATTAAAAAAGGCTAATACCTATGTATTCTATGAGCATATCAAATATTTTTATCCCTATACAATTCCATAAGTCATGAAGTAGTTCCTATATAATTGAACTTCGCGCAATGCATAGCGGAAATTCCATTTATTAACAGTTCGCGGCCCAAACATCTTCAGCTATATTTCCCTTTTGCGCATTTTCCATGAGTTAATTTTAACCCCGTTAGACGTTTCCCGAAACTCTAGCGGAAATTGCCCGAATTATTGCAGAATGGGGAGGGATTGAGTTTAGTACGTGCTTTTGTTCTGTTTCTCAACACACCGTAGAACCGGTAATTGCCAGTTTCATCTGGCTCTGCGCAAGAAACTTTTAACTCGAGTGGGCGTAACTGGAGATTTAGGAACGTGTTCGAACGTTGAGAATAATCATCATCGTTGAAAAGCTATTTCACCCTCTCCAGGAGTCCCAAGTAAGTTTCTTTTCAAAAGAAATTCTTTAGATCAGTCCTAAAACTCACGTAGTAATTTTGATAGTTAAAAAAAAGACACACCTGTTGCAATTAACGTAATTAAGCGAATAATTTTGCTCAGAGGCTCATTTGAGCATAAAATGCGTTTGTAGTTTAACACTAGAATTACGGAAAGAATCATTTGGACACCTAGCGAACTTTTATCTCTGACAGCTCTTCTATTTTTTTGCAAATAGCTCAACCCTTTCTTGACTTTTCCTAAATCATTGTGATTTACGAAATAGTAAGGATTTCAAGAAAATCGTATTTTTATTTTAGCCCTAACAAATCATTACAGAAATACGGCAGGCTATATACTGATCTTGAAGACAAGTGTAAACTTCATAATGACTCTTTTACTATTTTACTAGCAGAACTGGAAGCGTTGTTGTACTTAAGGGGGAACTTACCAATTCTTAGTTTGTGGTCCAAGACTTGACGACCAAAGTGTTTTCACGAAACTATGAGTAGAGATAGGTTTCCGGAAGTTATGAAATTTCTTCGTTTTGAAAATAAACTAACAAGGTCTTCCGTTTGCAGTGGGATAAATTTACACGAATATCTGAGGTATGGAATACTTTTATAGAAAACTGTAAGCTTAGAAACCAAATGAAAATATTACGTTTGATGAACAGTTATTCCCTACAAAAACAAGATGCCTTTTTTTGCACTGTATGCCTAACAAGCTCGATAAATTCGGAATAAAACTTTGGCTAGGAGTAGATGTTAGGACAAAATACTTATTAAACGGGTTTCCATATTTAGGAAAAGATGAAATGCGACCAAGTGGTCAAAGTTTAGGAATGAACGTAGTAAATCGTTTAATTGATCCAACATACCTGTAAAGTGTGTATATTTTTAAAAAACAAACTGTAGCATAATTTGCGTTATTTTAATTTATTTTTCACAAATATATTATATCATATAGAGAAATATGCAGATATCTTATCAAGGGGTCAAAATGACACCCACCATAATTCTAGGTATACAAAGAGCACCGTAAATCTAGTGTTAAAATATGCAGTTGATGTGTATAATTTTATCTCTATAATGAACACATATATTAAAATCTCTAAATTCTATAATGTTTAAAATAATAAAGTGTAGATCTAATATTTTAGAAAACATACGCAACAAATTACTCTTGTTGGTAAATTTCAAATAAGACTTTAAAATTTAATGCCTATTCAAATGTTTTTCTTTCCATGCAGATGGCAACACAGATTGGCATCTTTATGTAAACATGACTTCGAAGCCGTTACTCATTTAGCTCCAACCAAGGATCACGTGCTTGGACAAAATGTTAAGGGCAAGAAATTATATACATGCGAGTAATATGGAATTCACGGTGTCCTCTTAAATAAGAAGATGTTTTATATGTAGTTTCGAATTATATCTAGATATACATATTATATTTTTAAAATATTATCTACAAATAAAATTTTTTATCGTATTAAAAAAAAAAAAAAAAAAGAATCCGTTCAAGACTTTAATTAAAATACAGTTGAAATAACCCTGAAGGGTTTCATAATAAAGGTTATTTATGAACGAACATATAATATGTAAGTAATATTTTAAATGAAATCCTTTGTAGTGATAAATAAAAGATGTTCACAAAGTATGAGATATTCACAAAATGAATAAACGATATTCATTACGAATTACAAACTTATATATGGATTCATTTTAACGTTAGCAAGACACAGTACTTTCTGATCAATCAATGAATACTCTAGATTATAATATTTGAGAAAAAGTCCACTTAAAACCAGAGTTACTCATAAAAACATAAATGGTTTAAACATGAAAAGAAGGAAAGGAATTAATCTAAAAATGTTGAAGAACAAATTAGAATATTAATTCTTATTTACATTATCAAAAATATATTTTAGGAGGAATCAAAATCTAAAGTATTTTTTCCAAGTGTTGAAGAAGATTTATCTAAAAATGTTGAAGAACAAATTAGAATATTAATTCTTATTTACATTATCAATAATCGTATAAAAATATATATTTTATAAAGAAACAAAATCTAAAGTATTTTTTCCAAGCAGACAGATTCAGTAGCTTTATAAATCTAAGCATTTATTTAAAACTTGCAACATAGAATGATCTATTACGAACATTAATTAATATATTGATAGAAATCATTTCTAGCGATATATAAATGATATTCACAAAGTAAAAAATATTAAAAAAATTAATAAAGCACATTTTATTACGAATTACAAACTTATATAAGAAATTAAACTGAAGGTTCGAATATTAAAGCCATCCATTCCTGACGGATGAATGAAAACACTAGATTGTTAGGTTTGAGAAAAAGTTCACGCAGCTGCGGAGTTACTCATAAAAAGATAAATGGTGAAAACATGAAAAGAAGGAGAGGTATTTATCTTCAAGTGTTGAAGAAGATTTATCTAAAAATGTTGAAGAACATGTTAGAATATTAATTATTACCTACATTATCAATAATCGTATAAAAATATATATTGTAGAAAGAAACAAAATCTAAAATATTTTTTCCAAGCAGACAGATTCAGTAACTTTAAAAACCTAAACATTTATTTAACACTTTCAAAATAGATAGTTCTATTACGAACATTTTTTAATATTTTGATTGAAATCATTTGTAGCGATATATAAACGATATTCACAAAATAAAAGATATTCATAAAATGAATAAAATACATTTCATTCCAAATTACAAACTTATATAAGGAATTAAACTGAAGGCTTGCATATTACAGCCATGCATTCTTGATAGATGAATGAAAACTCTAGATTGTCAGGTTTCAGAAAAAGTTCGAGCAGCTGCGGAGTTACTCATAAAAAGATAAATGGTGAAAACATGAAGGATCTTCAAGTGTTGATGAAGATTTATCTAAAAATGTTGAACAACATGTTAGAATATTAATTCTTAGTTACATTATCAACAATCGTATAAAAATATATATTTTAGAAAGAAAGAAAATCTAAAGTATTTTTTTCGACGCAGACAGATTCAATAACTTTAAAAACCTAAACATTTATTTAAAACTTGAGATATAGATAGTTCTATTACGAACATTAATTAATATTTTTTTGGAAATCATTTGTAGAAATATATAAATGATATTCACTATTCACAAAATGAATAAAACACATTTCATTACGAATTACAAACTTATATAAGGAATTAAACTGATGGTTCACATATTACAGCCATTCCTGACGGATGAATAAAAACTCTAGATTTTCAGGTTTGAGAAAAAGTCGAGCAGTTGCGGAGTTACTCATAAAAAGATAAATGGTTAACACATGAATAGAAGGAGAGGTATTTATCTTCAAGTATTGAAGAATATATTCGAATACTATTTCTTAGATACATTATCAACAATAGTATAAAAAAAAATTATATTTTACTAGGATTCAAATTCTAAAATATATTTACACACAGACTTTAATACTTTTAAAAATCTAAACATTTTTAAAACTTGCAACAGATAATAGTGTGTTAGAATCATTTTAAACAAACCCAATTTCAAAAAAATGCATTAGATCAAAATTATGTTAATAACAGAAGCTTAAATAAACTGAAGGAATTTTTATCAGGTTTGAATGAAATATTTTAATTCCATATTTAATATTTTCGTTTAACTATTTTCATCATTCAGATTCTTCCAGAATACAAAATAGCATATACAGTTTTAAGAGGTTTTAGAAAGGGCAGATCTATTTTAACAGACTCCTAGCATGCTACTTATTAACTTACATTGTACTATTACATTGTACCAGTTTTAGGTATCAGTATCAATTTTGTGCTCATCAGAGATTATTCACACTAGTTTTATGGTTAATGTGATAAGGAAAATGTGAAACATATAGAATCTGATGAAATATTTTTCTATATTTAATTTTCTAAACTTACTATAATCTTTAAACTAAGATTTTTCAAAACATTAATTTGAGGCTGGAGTCAAAAGTGACAATTGAAACAGTTTGTCAATCATGTTTTAACATCATTTTCAAAAACTATTATAGTGCTTAACTTTAACTACTTAAACTTTTTAAGATTTTAAATTGACAAACTACTATACTCCTCTTGTTAGTATTTTGAACATCTTAAATAAATATATACAAAAATATTACGAACCTCGTTTTAGGAATTAAAAAAAGTATTACTTAGAAAAAATAATTCATTATATTTATTACAAGCTAATAATCAATGTGTTGAAAGTTTTAGGTCAAAATATGCATTTTGTAATGCCTCATGCAATTTACTATATAATATTTTGTCAACAAAGTATATAATAGGATATTTTATTAAAAATTTTAAACACTTTTCGAAAATAATATAATGTTTGTTTAATATATATTGCATGAATTCATTTTATAAGCCTTTTAATTTAAAAGATGATCATAACTGTAAACATATGATTTT
>CM063498.1:93249593-93267093 GCA_032207245.1 Pardosa pseudoannulata | reverse complement strand
TTCCCAGAAAGCTTTCAGACTACTGGATTATTGTAAAGTGATTTTATATATAGTGGAAATGAATGTAATTATTGCGAAAAAAAGTGTTCTTGTAATTTCTGTAATGTTAGTCTTGTAGTAAATATATTTGTCAATTATATAATTAAGATGTTCTTGCTAGTTTTATTTGCTTAAACACTGATCTTGTTATATAATAATTACAAATTTTGTTTTTATGATTTTTTCATAAAAATTAAGAATATTTCTTTTTTTAT
This sequence comes from Pardosa pseudoannulata, assembly GCA_032207245.1. Classification (NCBI taxonomy): domain Eukaryota; kingdom Metazoa; phylum Arthropoda; class Arachnida; order Araneae; family Lycosidae; genus Pardosa; species Pardosa pseudoannulata. The sequence continues at coordinate 93,266,839 of CM063498.1, read as the reverse complement.
AAAAGGGAAATTCAGTCGAAATTGCCTCTTTTTTTAACTATGTTATTTTATAAAGGACAAGAGAACTTTAAATATTGAAAATATAGATCAAAAATAAGACATTTCTTATACCGAAATATTGGGGAAGAACTTTATTATTTATTAAAATTTGTTTAATGAAACAAGTATTTTATTTTATTAAAAATTGCTTTCTTGTATACTGTAGATTTAAAATAGAAGAAAAACTGCAGATTCCCTAATTTTATTTCTTACTAGTTGAAAAGTCAGGATAGGCTAAAATTTTGGTGCAATAGTATTAACCAAAATATAATGTATGATGAAAATAATTGATAACTTGTGATATATTTTAAAAAATAAAGGATATTTCCATATAATTATTTAAAAGTATTTCCGATTTTCAATATTTATTTCTAATTACGAGCTTCACTATTGTTCTAATTTAGCTTATCTTGTAGTTTAAAAGTTAGTTTCTGAAGCATATGCACAGTTAAATGAGATTTTTTTCATGAAAATTCAAGAATATTTCTTTTTTTATAAAAAGGAAATTCATTTGAAATTGTTTCTGTGCTCTTTCTTTTATAACTGTATCAATTTAAAATTTAAAAAAAACATTAAATATTGAAAACATAGATAAAAATTTGATATATCTTAACTCGAAGTATTGTGCAAGAACTTCATTATTTATTAGAATTTGTGTAATGAAACAAGCATTTTATTTTATTAAAAAATATTTTCTTATACACTCCAGTTTAAAATAAAAAGAAAACTACTGCTTCACTAATTTTATTTCCTGATAGTTAAAAAGTCAAGATAGGATAAAATTTTGGAGCAATAATATTAACTAAACTGTCATGAATAATGAAAATAATTGTTAACTTGTGATATATCTTAAACAATAAAGGGTATTTCCATATGAACATATAAAAGCATTTCCAAATTTCAATATTTATTTATAATTTTGAGCTTCACTATTGTTCTAATTCAGCTTATCTTGTAGTTTAAAAGTTAGTTTTAAAAGCATATGCACAACAGGTATATGAGATTTTTTTCATGAAAATTCAAGAATATTTCTTTTTTTATAAAAGTGAAATTCATTTGGAATTGTGTCTGAGATCTTTCTTTTTTAACTGTATCAATTTAAAAGTACAAAAAAAACATTAAATATTGAAAACATAGATAAAAAATATGATATATCTTATCCCGAAGTATTGTGCCAAAACTTCGTTATGTATTAAAATTTGTGCTATGAAACAAGTATTTTATTTTATTAAAAAATGTTTTCTTGTACACTCCAGTTTAAAATAAAAAGAAAACTACTGCTTCACTAATTTTATTTCCTACTAGTTAAAAAGTCAAGACAGGATAAAATTTTGGAGCAATAATATTAACTAAAATGTCGTGAATAATGAAAATAATGTTTAACTTGTGATATATTTTTAAAAAATAAAAGGTATTTCCATATGAGCATATAAAAGCATTTCCGAATTTAAATATTTATTTATAATTTTGAGCTTCACTATTATTCTAATTCAGTTTATCTTGTAGTTTAAAAGTTAGTTTCAAAAGCATATTCACAAAAAGGTATATGGAATTTTTTCATGAAAATTCAAGAATATTTCTTTTTTTATAAAAGGGAAATTCATTGGAAATTGTCTCTGAGCTCTTTCTTTCTTAACTGTATCAAACAACAACACAAAAACAAAACAAGTACAAAAAAACATTATATATTGAAAACATAGATAAAAATTATGATATATCTTATCCCGAAGTATTGTGCCAGAACTTCGTTATGTATTACAATTTGTGCAATGAAACAAGTATTTTATTTTATTAAAAAAATGTTTTCTTGTACACTCCAGATTTAAAATAAAAAGAAAACTACTGCTTCATTAATTTTATTTCCTACTAGTTAAAAAGTAAAGACAGGCTAAAATTTTGGAGCAATAGTATTAATTATAATGTTATGAATAATGAAAATAATTGATATCTTGTAAGATATTTTTTAAAAATAAAGGATATTTCCATATGAGTATATAAAAGAATTTCCAATTTTTAATATTTATTTCTAATTTTGAGCTTCACTATAGTTTTCATTTAGCTTATCTTGTAGTTTAAAATTTAGTTTCATAATCATGTGCACAAAAAGTATATGAGATTATTAAACAGGGGAAAAAATTAAACTTCCATTAAGAGAACTTGCGATAAAAAATAGAAAATATAAAATTGTTTTCTAAAAGTACTTTTTTCTGCTAGGCAACGTTATTTACGTTCAGTGCTTTTACTCTGGAAATGTGCATTTACTACAAAAAAAAAGGCAAAAATACAACGAGAGGGAAGGTCTCAAAGATATATTTTATAAAGATATATCAGAGTTCATAATAGAAAACAGTAGACATACAATCATTTTAAATACATTTTTATGTGAAGTGAAGTCATTTACCTTTAATTTGCCCTAGAAACTTATTTTTAAATTACAAAATATGCTAATAGTACCATTGAAAGTAATAATAAATTAAGAAAGCTCTAACATTCTATTTGGGGCCTTGTGTCGTTGTAATGCTCACCAATACACCAAACCGTAATAAGATATACAATGTAAAAATTCATAGATATTCATTTAAAGAATTAATAATGTACAGATTTTATTATGCCACAAATTAAAATAATAATCTAAATTACGAGAAAATATTTTACAGATAATCGACAAAAAAATTTTATCGTAAAGTACATAATTTGAGAAAAAATTATTTGCAGAGAGAGCATTTCTGTTTTAAAACGTGAAGTTTGTTTAATTACATTTTTCTAATTTGTTCCTCTTTAATCATAATTAATCGAAGACTCCGTTTTTTTGGGTAGATTTTTGGATAAAACTAAAATAGGAGAAAATGAATTATCCTGCCGTAAGTAAACATTATTCACATTTCCTCCAGTCGATAGTGGTCATGGCAACAGATCTGTTTTTTTTAACCACGACCATAAGTCAAATTTTAATTTCATTTCTAAAGATATAAGATACATTCAAATATGCGCTCTTGCTAATTAATTCGGTGTACATAATTATTTACTGTTATGAAACGAAATAAAATTAATTAAACCACTGATTGTTAAATAAGTACTAAGTCGTTAGATTGATGAAATGGCAGATGTTGACTTTACACATTATGTGAGATAGCAATATTAAAATTCTAGATTAATTATTTAACGATATTTCTTTAGCTTTTACTTAATTAAGAACACTTATTTTTATTTTATACTAAATAAATAAATCATTAAAACTGAATGAAGTCACTGAGCGTAATATGGTATATTTCTATTAAAGGACATTTTATTAGGTAATCTAAGAAATGATTCAAAATATGTATTTTTTGTGATTATGAAATACTTTAGAATATACTCATTAATAAAATTAATATTTAAAAAATTATTTGCAATATACATTTAAATAAAAATTATTTATTTAAATGTGTATGTGTATAAGAGCAACCATTTCCGGACTTTTTTAGCTATTAAAATTATTCGAAATAGCCAAACGTAAGTATTTTATAGTACTGCTCAAACATGCTATCGTAACAAAATAGTTTTATATATTTTTATTATAGAGAAATTTTGTGTCTTCACAAAATAACTATATATTTTACATATATTTCAAGTTAACTATAAAATAAAGTTGATTAAGAAGTAGAAATGATTTACCAATAAAATGATTATTTATTTAATTGCCATTGTTAATGACCAAAAATCACAATCGATGGGTAAGCTGTCAATTATAACTGAATATTGCAAACATGTGTTTTTAATATTTATGCACAAAGAAGATACAAAGATTTAAGATACAGATTATTGAGGTTAAAGATAACTTACTTCTATGCGATTATTACTCTATGTTTCTGATCACAATAGCAACGCAGTGACAATAATATTAATTCATTTTTTAGCCAACTTCCCTTAACAGTACTTGTAAAAGTTTCGTGTTATTTATTATGTTTTTGTCAATGCCAATTGGATGAGCCGATATATTTAAGACAGAGGCTACACGATTTAATTCAAAGTTGACTAGGAGTTAATAGGAGGTGTTACTAGGAGGTTGACTAGGAGTGCCACTAAATCATGAGGACGCACTTACGCTAGGAAGTTTGCTAGGCTTAGCTTAGGTTTGGCTTAGGCTTTGGCTTAGAATTCAGCTAGTACGCTAGGAAGAAAAGCTAGGCACTTAAGCTCTATTTGTTGACTAGGAGTTGACTAGTTGTTAACTAGGAAAGAATATCTTAGCTTAGTGTGTCCTCATAATTTAGTAGCACGAATATATTTTAAGTGCTCCAATCTCAATTAATGAACAATGAGGATCTTAGTCCTGCTCGAGTCTCGAGACAACTACCATCATTCTTTTATTTCACATAATAGACCTATTAATTAATTTATGAAATGGAAGAAAATAAAGCACTGAAAATATTCATCTTTTCCATGTAAAACGCTCAAAAGTGGATTTTTAATGTAAAAGAGATATTTTCCAACCTTATTAATTTCAGTCTATATTTTGGGTTATAAATATTGGATGTTGCAGTAAGTATAATATACGCCTAATCACTTTACAATTAGAACTTATGCAAAACATAAATTTTCTAGAACTTATAATTATAAAAATTACTCAAGGATCATATTTCATTACCGTTGAATATCTCCTTTAGTATATCGATTGGCTTTTTTTCCTATGGACAAATATGGGTAAATAGTTTAAAAGTTCAGTTATTAAAAGTGTAACATATACCTTTCCGTAATGATGTCAATCTAAAGCCGGCATTATTAAACATAATAACTAATTAAAATTCATTTTATGTTGTTTTTATTCAATTATAATAATTTTTTTGATTAATAAAATACAAATATTTCATTTGAAATAAATTACTAAAAACACATTTTCTAAGTACATATACGATAGAAAAATGTAAACAATGCAATCATACATTTGTATTGTAAGTTAAACTTGTATGTTAACTATTGGATTTTGTAAGGAAGGAATTGACTATGTGTTTCAGAACATAGAATTGAAGTAAAATTCAATAGTAATTGAAATTATATAATAAATTATACAAAAATATATGTTGCGAAAGTTTAACACGTGCCTCTTGATTTCAATATTAGAATTTATAGATGATGAAGTTTTAATAGGTCATATATTTGTAAATGTTACCAAATTATCATGTTTATTTGAAGTTGATCCTTTTGAATATACGAAATGCAAATTTTTTTCCAAGGTCAATTGCAGTAAAATTTTTTAAATGTTCAATTACAAAAAGTATAAATCAAACAACTCCACAATGATGTCACTTTAAACCACAGACTATTTCACGATATTCTAATTAAAATTCCTATATACATTTTTTTATTTATATATTAAATGTTTTTCCTATAGGCAAGTATGGGAACATAATTTAAAAGTTCAGATATTAAAAGCGTAACATAAACCATCCGTAATGATGCCAATCTAAAGCCGGCATTATTAAACATAATATCTAATTAAAATTTATTTTATGTTATTTTTATTCAATTAGCACATGTCTTTAAATTAATCCAAATAAAACATATAAAATAAATTACTAAAAAGACATTTTCCAAGTACATATACGAAAGACAAATGTAACAATGCATGCATACATTTGTATTGTAAGTTAAACTTGTATGTTAACTGTTTTATTTTGTAAGGAAGGGACTGACTGTGTGTTTCAAAAGTTTCAAATTGAAATTATATTATAAATTATACAAAAATATATGTTGTGAAAGTGTAACAAGTGCCTCTTGATTTCAATATTAGAATTTATAGATGATATAGTTTTATAAGGTTATATATTTGTAAACGTTACTGAATTATCACGTTCATTTGAAGTTGAATATCCGTTTCTATATACCAAATGCAGATTTTTTTCCAGGGCCAATTGCAGTCATTTTCTTTAAATGTTAAATTACAAATAGTATAAATCAAACAACTCCACAATGATGTCACTTTAAAGCACGTACTATTCCACGAAATGCTAATTAAATTTCCTGTATACATTTCTATTTATTTATTTATTAAACGATTTTTAAAAATGCAAAAACACAAATAATAAATTTAAAATAAATTACTAAACATATAACTCTCATATATATGTACGGCAAAATAAATAATAAATTTACAGATATGTATAATAGAGTAAACTTCCACATTAATTTATGTTATACATTAGCTGAAAATAAACAATTACAGTTACAACAACTAGTACTACAATTACAAATGCATTGACAATTAGTACCACAACTAACCTTACATTGACAATTAGTACCACAACTAACAATTACATTGACAATTAGTACCACCATTAACAATTACATTGACAATTAGTACCACAAATAACAATTACATTGACAATTAGTACCACAATTAACAATTACATTGACAATTAGTACCACAATTAACAATTCCATTGAGAATTAGTACCGTCATTAACAATTACATTTACAATTAGTACCACAATTAATAATTACATTGACAATAAGCACCAAAATTAGCATCCGAAATTTTTGGTCGAATGGTTAGGGTGCTGGCCTTTGGAACCGAATCTCACTTTGGGTTCGAATCCCACTGTGGTACGGATGTTCGTAGCCGTTCGGAATCGGCTTTAAGCAGTAGGTCCCAGTCTCATTAGCTTTCGGGTTGCAAAAAGTAGACCAGTAGTGCTCAAAATCAAACCAAACTTAAATTAACCATTACATTGACAATTATTACGACATATAACACTAACACCAACTGGATTGAATTCTCATGTTAAAAGTTCATTGAAAACTAACAGTCTTTCATACCAGTTTTGAGCAAATTCTGCTATAAATCCTTAAAAGTAAAATAAAACAAACTCTTCATTTCCATAATACCTGAAACTGACGTAGTTTACTTTATCAGTTTAATTTAGTTCTTTGCTCCTAGCATGTAAAAATATTTGAGAGCAGTATTAAACTCCCGCATTTTTTTTAACTGGCTTCAAATATCTTCTTTTTTTTCGGTTTCCAAACAACATTAGCTGTGTTTGTCGGAGACTGATTTATTAACTGAACTTGGGGTTGCGTTCATTAGTTCGTAAATTAGGTAATTTGCAGGATCCAAACAGCGCAACAATTTTTGGAAAAAAAAAGAAAAAGAAAAAAAGGGACCACCTTGCTAGTGGCAGACATTATATATTGAGGTAACTTTCTTCGAGTAGCATTTACTAACGAAAGGGAATTCTTTTATTTAAAAATAGTTTCATAAAGGAATACAGATAAAAAGTCTTTAATATAAATATGTTTAATGGTATGCACATAATTTAAATGGAAAACTCTGCAATGTTACAGAATAAACAGCAAATTTGTAGAATTGGAATACTTTTATAAATAACACTGAGAGCAGTTTTATATCTAGAGCTGGAATGTGAAATATATTTCAGGTGATGTTGTTATTGCAATATTCAATATATATATATATATATATATATATATACATATATATATATATATACATATATATATACATACATATATATATATACATATATATATATATATATGTATATATATATATATATATATATATATATATATATATATATATATATATATATATATATATATATATATATATATATATATATATATATATATATATATATATATATATATACATACATATATATATATATACATATATATATATATACATATATATATATATATATATATATATATATATATATATATATATATATATATATATATATATATATATATATATATATATATATATATATATATATATTATATATATATATATATATATATATATATATATATATGTATATATATATATATATATATATATATATATATATATATATATATATATATATATATATATATATATATATATATATATATATATATATATATATATATATATATATATATATATATATATATATATATATATATATATATATATATATATATATATATATATATATATATATATATATATATATATATATATATATATATATATATATATATATATATATATATATATATATATATATATATATATATATATATGGCAGAGGTGTTAGTTACAGTCCATGGGGAGGCATCATACATTTGAAATGGTTATATAAATATTTATATAATTATTGTGGAGTTGTGGGTAATGGAATGTAACTTAGTCACTTTGCACGTGTGAAAATATAAAAAATAGGAATTTGCCAAATCAAATGAAAGTATTGTATTTTATTTATATAATCGCCAAAACAATTTTAAAGATTTTAACTGGAAGTTAATATTAATTAATTCAAGATACCATTGCATGTAAATATTTCACCAGTAAAAGTTATTCTCTAGCAATTACACAGGAAGTTATAGCCCATATATCATAGTTGAAAGGGTTAGATTGGCAACACTGCTTTATTGTCAAGGAAGGCAACCCATCTTCTTTGTATTAATGTGTAGTAAGCAACTCACTTAGACTCTAAGACCTAGCAAAAGTCTGGTAAATATCCATAATTTTTATCATATTTATGAAGAACCTATGAAAGGGTCTTATACAGGAAAGGAAAGTGCGTACATATGTTTATTTGTGAAAATACTGTCTTCATCAGGAAGAAATCAAGCAGAAAAATTTACAGAGGTGTGAGACTTACAACTGATCTACGGTCCAATTTCGATATCCTTTACACCACATTAACCGAGCAACTCGGTTGGACGTTGTGATCAAAGGCTTATGGCCAGCACGACATGAAAACCAAGATGTGCTTTCTTATGGAGGGTATTCATTGAAACAATACTACCGGATGTCTGTCTCCTTGCGAATGAACGCCATCGGTTGAGTGCTGTCCAGAGAAATTCGACCTCCGAATTTCTCTGGACAGCACTCGACTGTCTCTATCTCCCAGTTCACAGATACAGTACCCAGTTTAATACCACAGATATCCTACAGGTCCAAGTACTTATTGGCAGACAGTGTATATACGTTTCTTTTGAAAAGTGTGAAAAAATGTTATCTCAATGATTCATATCTTTGACTAATTTTGGGTGTCTGGAAAACTTCAGATAATTAGAACATGAAATATAAGGAACAATAATTTTTTATATTTTACATTGATATACCTAAGTTTATGTATTCTCAAAAATGAATTAAAACATATATATATTCTACGATAAAAAATCTCAGCACTATAAATATTTCCTACTCGTGTGCATAGATGCTAATAATTTCGAAACTTTATTTATATGAAATGTTTTCATTTACAGATTTTTAATGCCTACCATGGTCTAAACGTCTAATATTATGTTCAGTTCATTGATCAATATACCGGATTTTAGATATGACGTACATGGATTAAATTATCGAGACATAAATGTATGATACAAGCAATTCAATTCGGATCCTTCTGTTTATTGCAATATTAATTCTACACGTCGCATTGAATATCATAGCATTAAATAACCTAAATATTATACGCGTCTTCCGATAAATGTCACGTTGCTGTGATTATGTAAAGATTATCGAGAATTCTAGACAAGAGTACTTATTCACGAAATAACGGACTTTCTCAAATCAGGATTGACTATCAAGATTTATTGTGAATGGTTCAATTTGCCAAACTGTAAGTTTAATTATGCCAAAGGTATACCTAAATTATTTTTAGGCATTTTCATCTTTTGTTCTTTAATTTTAATAATTTTTTAGCTGCTTTTAATTTTTTTAAAATTATTTCAGTAAAATGTTTTAAGACTACTATTGACCTTTAAATCATATCTTGGAGAAAACATTGCAATAATAACTTTAAGAATGACAGAAAATCTGGTAAGAAAAGAACTTAAGTATCGTTATGATAAATGTATTAAAATATAACTTGCATCATATAATTATTGCTTCATACGTCATAATTGTTTTTATACTGTATAAAGAAAATCTACATCAATACTGTTTTCTCCCAGATGCAATATTTAACCTTCTGCCGTTGATACATATTGGCATACACGTAAAGTGTTCGATAGAAAAGTGACACTTTTCATTTTTATAGGATTTTATTTTATTCTGAACTTTAACATCAGAACGGTAGTAAATTAACTATTTATTTAGTTATATTTAATATACCTTTTTCTGCACTTTTATTTCATTTATCATTATTTTACAGAATAGTTTTTAAAACCATAAGGGTTAATTCAGTAAAATGCTAGATACTTATGAAATGTAAATGCTCTTTATTAATCCTCCGTGTTCAAAAATCGTGATAATTCTTTAAATACCGCACATCTAAATACATATTTTATCATCTTTAATATACATATTTATATGGGAATTCATTTGATAGAAAAAAGAAAATTACACTAGCTTGTATTATTCGTTCCTTTTCCGAAGTAAAATAGAAGAGCATAGGCTAACCGTATGAAGAACTTTAGTTACATCTAAGAATATAATTTTAAAAGTTTGAATTATCAATCACGTTAAAAATTAAATTAAAAAAACATATATATTTCTATACAACTAAAGAATCGGAATAATTAATAGAGGGCATACGAGATTCATAGAGTTATATTTTTCCAATAGCGTGTACCTAAATGAGACAAATAATCTGCAATGGAAATAAGAAGAGGTGACATATACTGCAAAAACAATAAGAGTTCAATAATGTTTTTAAAACTTTTTTCTTTCTAATCATTGAATATTCTACACGAATCAGGATCTTTATTCATTCTTCATGTTCAAAAATCATGATAATTCTTTAAATACCACACATATAAATACATATTTTATCATTTTTAATATACATATTTATATGGGAATTCATTTGATATAAAAAAGATAAATACACTAGCTTGTATTATTCGTTCCTTTTCGAAAGTAAAATAGAAGAGCATAGGCTAACTATATGAAGAACTTACGTTATATCTAAGAATATAATTTTAAAAGTTTGCATTATCAATCACGTAAAAAAATAAACTTTAAAAATAACATATATATTTCTATACAACTAAAGAATCGGAATAATTAATAGAGGGCATACGAGATTCATAGAGTTATATTTTCCCAATAGCTTGTACCTAAAGGAAACAGATAATCTGCAATGAAATTAAGAAGAGGTGACATATACTGCAAAAACAATAAGAGTTCAATAATGTATTAAAACTTTTTTTCTTTCTAATCATTGAATATTCCACACGGATCAGGATTGATAAAACTTATATCTAAAGAAATTTACTGTCAAAATAATGTTTCAAAAATTACATATTGATAAATATTTATTGAACTATTTCTCAAAATAAAAGAAATCTGCGACAGTAAAATTTTGAATGCTTCAAAAAGGTTCCGATCACCCTCAGAAATATAAGATTGTGTTAGATACAGCCTCTCTCACCCCCCCCCACCTGATATAAAATCAAAAATATAAATGCGGAATTATTTGCGTAAATTTGTAACAACTGATCTTCTTGGAATCCGATTTCAAATATTTGGTGGAAATATGATGGTCAAGTACCCAGTTTGAGAAACAAAATTTATGTGTGAAATTTCACAGATAGCTCGAATGCCTGTAGTCCAGTGAATTTTAATCCAATGTACATTAACGCACTCAAACTTTGAACTGCCTAAGTGTTTACTGAAATTTTCTCCGATAATTTTCGTATTATAAATGTGACTACTTTTGGGAAGTATCGGAATTATACCATATAAAATTTGAAAGATATTTTCTGAAAGAAAGAAGAATATCTCAAATTTTATTCTAGTACACGTTTTGCCTCAAAATTTTATTCTTTAACAATTGAAATGGTGACAAAATAGATTTTTTTTTTAATTTGAAAATTAATTCTCTGTGTTAAAGTCCAAAAACTTTGGTTTAAATCTCTCAGCAGCTTTATATTAAGCTGTATGTTTCTCTCTATTATTTCAGCAACGGTACACTGATATATTGTTTTATATTAACCAAATAAATATTAAGTGTTATATGTAGAAAGTAGTAAATAACTCAAAGTAGATTTGTCAATCATCTAAATCCCTTCATTTATAATTAATCTCAATCACTTGGTGATTAATTTACTTAGAAATATTTTATGATCAACATTTGCATAGCTAAAAGCTTTCATTTTTATTTCACATATAATACTTCACACTTTTATAAAATTAATTTATTAAATTATCATCCCTAAATTGTGGGAGAATAAGTTAAATAAGGGCATAAATCATCAAACCAATACGTTAAAGGTTCAATTTAGAGTAAGCTTCTTAGGAAAGTTAGTAATGTTCTTCTTTTCCTATGTGAATGTTCTTTAAAATTAAGGCTAATTTTCGAAACGTTTTGTAATTTGGTTCTGCATGCTTCATAAAACATCATATTACACGATCCAATGAAACCGAAGCAATTTAAGTCGAATCATTTATGCAAAAATGACGTCATCATTCAAAGTTCAAGAAGATGGATATCAGACTTCAAAACGGAGCAACGTCTACATCTTTCAACAATGTGTCAGTTACATCTCTTTCCAATAATTGCATTTCCGATCCATTCCATTTTTTTTCTTATTCTTATCATACTGCTATAGCAACTAGGTAGCTAAAACGTTCCATTATGACCGATTCGAACACCTGACATTTCTATCGGAGTGGAGGGATGAGTCATAAATCACCCCCTCGGAACTATTTTGAATCTTTTAATTCTTATAATTCTCTTTTGACGATGGCATCACGCAACATACGGACCGAAAGAAACCCGCATTAACTCGACTCGCCGATTCGTTCTTTTCACGAACGGGATTCTTTTAAGACTCGAGAGAGATAATGAGAAATGGAACGGAAAGCAATCGCATAAGTTTCAGTTACCATGGCAACCGTCGATTAACCAGTGTTGGGGACTTTATTAAGCTTGTCGTCCTGCGGTCCATCTTTCCGCCCTCCTTATCCCCCCCGTCTCTCTCTCTCTCGTTGTTTTTATTTTATTTATTTATTTCATTTTTTGTTCTTTTTTAGCGATGCAGATAATGGTGTCAGCTCTGCATTCCATTAACTTGTAACTAACTGCATTTTCCGATTATTTTCGCACGAAAGGAAAGAACGTTCGAGCGGTGAATGAGGCTGCTGCCATCCGTCGGAAGTGCAATTAGCGACTGAAATGGTCTGTGGGATGCGGCTGAGATGGCTTGTAAATGGAGCAAGAGGAGGAGGGGGGAACGGGGTTGACGAGGGGAAGGTGCAGTGAATCCCGAACGGGATGTCCGACGGAAAGTGATGCATGTCATTGGTTGTTTGGTTTCTGGAGTTGTGTTTTAATTATTTCGGCGGCGATAAAATGAGCTTCAAATGAAACTGTTTCTTTATTCATTGTAATTGCTTGACTGGCGATATTAAAATCCTTTTTACTCCGTTTCTGGGTTGGGGGAAAGTGTCTCGGGGGAGATATGTTTGTTACAAATATCCGAGGCGATCTAAGCATAGCGGATGGCGAGATGTTCCATATTAAAACACGAATAATAATATGTCCAAATGTATTTTTGTTTATAGAATTGATGACTAAAGTAGTTAATTATGCAATGCAAAAAAAGGGGGTTTTTTGGTTTTTTTGTGGTCTTAGTTTTACGATAAAGCTATGTTTTCTTTAATAAATTTAAAATGGTCAAGATATGTTTAAATTATTATTGAAATATTTCGAAATTACTCTTTTTTTCTGGATTAGGAGAAGCAGTTTTGGAAATAAATGTGTTTGTTACAAATATCAGAGGCGATCTAAGCATAGAGGATGGCGAGATGTTCCATGTTAAAACACGAATAATAATATGTCCAAATGGATTTTTGTTTATAGAATTGATGACTAAAGTAATTAATTATGCAATGCAGAATAAAAGTTTTTTTAGTGTTTTTTATGGTCTTAGTTTTTTGATAAAGCTATTTTTGTTCCATAACAAATTTAAAATGGTCAAGATATGTTAGATATGTTTAAATTATTATTGAAATATTCCGAAATTACTCTTTTTTTCTGGATTAGGAGAAGTAGTCTTGGAAATAAATATGTTTGTTACAAATATCCGAGGCGATCTAAGCATAGCGGATGGCGAGATGTTCCATGTTAAAACACGAATAATAATATGTCCAAACGTATTTTTGTTTACAGAATTGATGACTAAAGAAGTTAAGTTTGCAATGTAAAAAAAATGTTTTTTTTTCGTTTTTTTAGGCTTTGGTTTTGCGATACTGCTTTTTTGTTCTTAATGAAATTTTAAATCATCAAGATATGATAAATATGCTTAAGTTATTGTTAAAATATTCCAAAATTACTCTTTTTTTCTGGATTAGGAGAAACAGTCTTGGAAATAAATGCGTTTGTTACAAATATCCGATGCGAGCTAAGCATAGCGGATGGTGAGATATTACATGTTAAAACACGAAACATTGATATGTTCAAATGCTTATTTGTTTGTAGAATTTATGACTAGAGTAATTATTTCTGCAACGTAAAAAAGTGTATGTTAGTTTTTGTAAATGACCTTAGTTTTGTGATAAAGATATTTTTGGTTTGAATCAAGTTTAAAATAATCAAGATGTGATATTTATGTTTAAATTGTTTTTCAGATACTCCGAAATTAGTCTTTCTTGTTTAGTTGAATATGTCTTGGGCTAGATATATTTGTTACAAATATCCGAAGCTATGTAAATGTTGCGGACAGAGAGTTGTTTCTTATTAAAGTACTATAGTATAGCCCGTAAAATCACGAGATCAGTAAAATTTTTAAATTTCAAGAATTTTAAAATATCCTATGAGGAAGATAAAAAAATGGTTTGTTTTTGGGCTGAGTATTATCTGGTACACTCTCAATAGTTTGCTTATCTTCATACTCCTCTAAAGTCTCCCGATACTGTGAATGCAGTTTATAATATCGTTGAATTCATTTAGAAAGATAATTCAAAGTTTTCTTAGCTACGTGAAAATTATCGTTAAGTTTTTCCCAATTTTTTGCCACAGTAACTAATGGTAATAAAGGAATGGATCTACCATTTCCACTAGACCCGGGAGGTAGATAGAATTAGTAGTTAATACTGTTGATAAAGTTTTTATTGCAATAAAAAATAATCCATGATTAAATTTAAAATTGTCACATATATACTTAATCTATTATTTAAACTAAATATAAAAGAAAATTATTTACGTAATATCTAAGTTCAATTATAAAACGTATGAAAATAATTCAGACGATATTTAAATAATTTAAAATTAATCGTCTGCTGTTAACCGGGAAAATAGTGTTTGAAATAATGACATTAAATGCTCGTTAGTAAAGCAAGGGATAGATTTCGAACGTTTTAAAGACGACAGAATTTTTCACTATGACATGAAGCCTATTTATACCAATTTATTTTAGAATCTGATCGAGAGTTTAGGAGAAGATAAATTTCACTCGATTTGAATTTTGCTAACCCTAACTCATCAAGAATCCAATATGGATGCCTCTATCCATTCTAGGTCCACCCGCTTCATAAATTCGAGAACAGACAAACAGATATCTTAGGCTATTATTATATAGAAGATGCCATATCCTTTAATTTATTAATATTTGTAGTATCAATTTATTAAATTTGTACTATCAAATTTATCAATTTGTAGTATTAATATTTGTAGTACAACAGCGATCTTTGCCTCGTATTTTTAACATTGATCTTAACACTGTGTTTTTAATCAAACTCAAAATGATCAGAAAAGATGTACTTGCATATATTATTTTTGAAATATTTCATAGAAAATCCTAAAACATGAGAATTTAATATTATCAGATTTTTATAAGATGTTAATAGACCTGTAATGGCATACCTTTAATATGCAAATATATTTTGATGTGTCCAAAAATATTGTTTAACTCTTTAAAGGTCACCAAAATAAATTCATTGGAACTTAGTGGGTTTAGTTTATAAATGTTATCTATGAACCTTGCAAATGTTAAATATATGATAAGTTTTTCTACATTCCTTAGGAGGGTTTGCCTTAGAGGATACCTAAGTTTATTTATTTATTTATTTATTTATTTTTTTTTTTTTTGCTTTTTGGAGTGTGGTCTACTTTTTGCAACACGAGGGCTAATGAGTTACAAACGGCTACAAACACCCATGCCATAGTGGGGTTCGAACCCACGAACACCGGTTCCGAAGGCCAGCACTCTAACTATTCGGCCATCGTTCGGCAGGATATCTAAGGAGGGTTTGAGGAGTGGTTAAACTAACATCTCCCCTTTCTACAGCTTGAAAATTATACTTTTTTAAAAGTTTAACTATACTGGAAGAACAATAAATAAGAATGTTTAAAATGGTATAATAAATAAATAGCTTAACAATTTATAAGTGTTGTTTATATAGATACTTTTATTTAAATTTGTAGTATCAATATATCAGTAGGAGTCACAAATAAGATAAATTGAACTACTGGCTAAGTTTAAATGCATATATTTCAAAAGAAAAAAAAAATTAATTAAATGTACAGCTATCATCTGTTGTAAATTTAAAATGCCAAAAACATTTTTAAAAAATTGAAAAATCATCCATGTCTCAAAAAAAAAAATTTTTTTTTTCGAAGAAGCTCTTGATTCTACATTATTGGCTTCCATATATTACAGATGTATGAGATTGAAACTTTAAACAATTATAAAAAGATAAAGTAAAAGAAAGATGTTTAATAGGTGGTTTTGCTACAAAATCACTGTCCGCTAAGGGGTTAATGAGGTTCATCTGAAGAGATATGGACAAGCTAAGATAGATGACATTTTATTTAGAAATATAAATTTTATATAAAATATTTAGTTGAATCAAACATTAATATATACTCTATTTATCATAATATTTGACCCTGTCAGTGGAAAATATTGCTTAGTAGAAAATATAATGTGAGGCAATACAGCTGTTCTGAATTATATTTTCTCAAGTCTTTTTGTTTTACTAATTTCTGAGTGCAACTTTGTCATAATTACTCTTGCAAATTTGCTAAGTTGAAATAATTTAGACAATTTAGATTCCACGCAAAAGTAAAGTATCTGACTAATCTAATAATATACTGCAATGCGTCCACTGTAAACACCTTTTGACGAAGTAGACTCATCAAAGTCCACAAAAAATTGAGATTAATGATGGCCCCTAACCATCTATGTAAGTAAAACTGGAGATTTTATATTATACAAAATTATGTTCTTTATTAACATTATATATATATATATATATATAT
>CM063498.1:93239593-93247093 GCA_032207245.1 Pardosa pseudoannulata | reverse complement strand
GTTACTATAAAAATACATTTTATTTTTTATTATGTAAAAAAAATACATTTAAGATTTTTTTTCCTTTTTAAACATTTAATCATATATTTTAAAGTAATATTTACTAAAATTAAGTGAATAATGAGAATATATAGCATTTTTTAAATTTAAATTTTTAAAGACAATTTTATATTATTTATATAATATATTTATATATATATATATAATATTAATATTTATATATATTATATATTTATATATATTTATATATTTGTGTGTGTGTGTGTGTGTGTGTGTGTGTGTGTGTGTGTGTGTTAGAAAGTGTGTACAGGTTTTACTTTGTGAAAAAGCAAAATAAACATTATACATGAATATAACTATAAATGTTTTTTTTATTATACAAATCTTAACCATAAATATTTTTTTCTTTCTTTGTATTATACAAATATTGACTTAACAACCTCTATTATTCTTTAACGTTTATAATTTTAGTAAAGTTATTTCTTTTTTTTCCTTTAAGAATAAATTCGTGTAAAAAACTATAAATGTAACTACCGTAATATACACTTATGTTCACTTGCAAATTTAAAAATTCTTTAAATGTGAGATCTTTAAAGAAAGCTGTTTACAACAACCTTTCTAATGCAGGATTACATTTTTTTTCTTGATTCTCCTACAAAAGAGCTCTCAAACAATATAAAGTGGAGAATCCTATAAAATGTTCTTGCATTATCTAATCCAACATATTTAATATGAAAAATCGATAATTTCATTTCTTTATAAATTTAACATATATAAAGACTTTTAAAAATATACTTTAGACATTTTCTAATTGGTATTCTTTGCACAGAGTACTGTTTAGTGGTATTGCCTTTCTTTTACTTAAAACGGTGAACGTTTTTTTGCAGAGAGATAATTTTGTCTGATTAAACGTTTTATATTTAAGAGATTGTTTTTAGAGAAAAAAGAGTAACCAGCTTACGGAATAAACTGATCTTAGATAAAAAGATTTTAACTCATGGTAAAAAATATTTGAGAATATTCTTTATTTTGAAATTTATAGGTTTACTTAAGTACTGTAGAAATATGTTTTTTTAATTATTGGATATAAGACGTGTGTACTTTTAATTAATCTTGAAAATTTTGTATCCTAATCCTTATATTTTTAATAATTATTACATAAAATGCATTTCTTAAAATTAGTATATATTTATATAAAGAGTTTTAAATATCTACAATCCTAGATAATATCGAATTTTAGGAGACTTGGTAATATTTTTGCTCTTTGCTCCTGATATTTTTATTAAAAGAGATATGACATTCTAAAGCTTTTTTATATATTATATTTTTAATACTTATTCTATAGAAATCCGATATTTTTCAGAAACATAGTATATGTTTACAAAATTAGCTTGAACTCTGAATCTCAAAAATATAATCCAAAGATAATATCGATTTACTTAAGTACTGTAAATATTTTTTTTTATATTGTGTTGATAGAAGTGTGAACTTTTAATTAATCTTGAAAATTTTGTATCCTAATCCTTATATTTTTAATAATAATTATATAAAAATGCACTATTCTTCATAAACATAGTATATATTTTTAATAATGGCTTCCACTCTAAATATCAAAAATATAATCCTAAGATAATATCGAATTTTAGGAGATTTGGTAATATATTTGCTCTTTGCTCCTGATATTGTGTTGTTTCGAGAAATGAAATATGGGAGGCAATCCTAACCTTATATTTTTAATAATCATTCTATAAAAATCCAATATTCTTCAGAAACATAGTATATGTTTACAAAAATGGCTTGAACTCTGAATCTCAAAAATATAATCCAAAGATAATATCGATTTTAAGTGCCTTGGTAATATATTTTCCCTTTGCTCCTGATATTGTGTTGAGGGAATAGAGCGTAGACTTAATCTTATCCTAACCTTATATTGTTAATAATTATTCTATAAAAATCGAATATTCTTCAGAAATTTAAGATATATTTACAAAAATAGCTTAAATTCTGAATCTCAAAAATATTATCCAAAGATAATATCGATTTTAGGATTCTTGGTAATATATTAGCTCTTTGCTCCTGATATTGAGTTGATTTGAGAAATGAAAGATGTTAAGAAATCCTAACCTTAATCTTATTCTAACCTTATAATTTAAATAATTATTCGTTAAAAATACAATATTCTTTAGAAACGTAGTATATATTTATAAAAATTGCTTCCACTCTGAATTTCAATAATATAATCCTAAGATAATAACGATTTTAGGAGTCTTGGTAATAAATTGCCCTTTGCTCCTGATATTGTGTTGAATAGAGATATGAGAGCGTAGACTTAATCTTATCCTAACCTTATATTGTTAATAATTATCCTATAAAAATGGAATATTCTTCAGAAATATAAGATATATTTACAAAAATGGCTTGAATTCTGAATCTCAAAAATATTATCCAAAGATAATATCGATTTTAGGATTCTTAGTAATATATTAGCTATTTGCTCCTGATATTGTGTTGATTTAAGAAATGAAAGATGTTAAGAAATCCTCACCTTAATCTTATCCTAACCTTATATTTTTAATAATTATTCTATAAAAATCCAATATTCTTCAGAAACATAGTATATATTTATAAAAATGGCTTCCACTCTGAATCTCAATAATATAATCCTAAGATAATATCGATTTTAGGAGTCTTGGTAATATATTTGCCCTTTGCTCCTGATATTGTGTTGATTCGAGAAATGAAAGATGGGAAGCAATCCTAACCTTAATCTTATCCTAACCTTATATTTTTAATAATTATCCTACAAAATTCCAATATTCTTCAGAAACATAGTATATATTTATAAAAATTGTTTCAATTACGATTCTCAATAATATTATCTTAAGATAATATCGATTTTAGGAGTCTTCGTAATATATTTGCCCTTTGCTCCTGATATTGTGTTGATTCAAGAAATGAAAGATGGGAAGCAATCCTAACCTTAATCTTACCCTGACCTTATATTTTTAATAATTATTCTATACCAATCCGACATTCTTTAGAAACATAGTATATATATTTATAAAATTGGCTTCCATTCTGAATCTCAATAATATAATCCTAAGATAATATCGATTTTAATAGTCTTGGTAATATATTTTCCCTTTTCTTCTGATAGTGTGTTGTTTCGGAAAATGAAAGATGGGAAGCAATCCTAACCTTAACCTTATATTTTTAATAATTATTCTATAAAAATCCAATATTCTCCAGAAACATAGTATATGTTTACAAAAATTGCTTCCACTCTGAATCTCAATAATATAATCCTAAGATAATATCGATTTTAGGAGTCTTGGTAATATATTTGCCCTTTGCTCCAGATATTGTGTTGATTCGAGAAATGAAAGATGGGAAGCAAGCAAGAGTATTGATTCGGCTCATAGGGTATTGTGCTTCCGGAGATGTTCTGCCCACACACATACGACGATGATATCTAAGCGCTAGATCTTTCTGCTTAGTGTATTTAGATTACCTTGGGGTTTGAAGTGACACCGCTTAAATTGGCATTTTATACCTTTTATATTTCTGCTATCTTTCATCTCTTAACATATCTATGTGCTATTTAAATAGATTTCTTTACGAAAAGGTTTAAATATTCTTTCATGGTATTACAAAATGCTAAAAAATCAAAACAATTTTTAAAGATGTATTTTAGTACACACAAAATAATATGCAAAAATTGCTAGAAAGGTTTGATAAAATTAAATAAGTTTATTTTATACTTTATATTAATCAACAAGACAAAAAACTAAAGCTACAGTTTTTTACCTATAATTATATAATGGTCTACAATTTAAATTATGTCAATAAAAATATTTACATAGTATTATTTTCTGTCCTTTATTATAATATGTTCTATTGACATATTTTTGGAATTAATAATTAAAATCTAAACTAGAAAATAACATTAAATTTTAATAAAACATTTAATTAATGAACTTAGCTTTTAACTTAAGATACACTTTATCAATTTATTTAATCTTTATGAACAGTAAACGTTAAAAATTTAATGAAGATGTTACTAAAATTAGGAAAGATTACGCTGCATATAAAGATCACAAATATGTCACAATTAATAATACTTAAATACTTAAATTAATACTTAAATATGTTTTTTGTTATATGCTTTTTAAATATACCTTTTCTATAAGTAAAAAAAAAATCTTTCGAGAGTTGCACCTAAGAAAAAAATTTCAGATTATATATTCAGATTCTTGTTGTTATCAATAACATAAATTTATGATTTTAAAATATATTAATGTTTTATGAACTTCTGATTTGTTTCTTTGGAATCAGTGTCTGAAATAAACATATGAAAAAAATGATAGTCATATCCTATTTTCCATATATAACAATAAATACTAGAGGAAATTACTATCTCTAGTTAAATGGTTGACTTATAATAAATTTTTATAACTTAAATGTGGAGAAAATAATAATATTTAATACGTCTCTAATGATTTAACAAATATATAATACAATTTGATAGTATTGTTTGAAAAAAAAGTAATCATGTATCATATTACATTTTGATTGACATTATTTTAAAAGTTTCGCGAATCTCACACAATACAGACACTCTAAAATATTAATAAATTCCGTTCCACTGAAATGTAGTATGTGTTTGTAACTAATAACGCAAGTTAAAGGCTTGACACGAAATAAGTAATATCTAAATATATCAGTTACTATATAGTTCGTAATAAATGGTTAATTTGAAATTGAGGTGGAATTTCAGCTCATTCAGTAACTGTTTCGAACAATATTCTCGACATATTATTATATCTACTTTCAAATCTCCCTCGAGTTTTGTACGTTATGGACCCAAATGACCTATTTTTGACCAAAGAATCAATAAATAATGATACATTGAAGAGAAACATATGGTCTTACTCAGTAACTCAAATACTATGTTGCACCAAAATAAGAAATATAAATACATATGAAGTATGACAAACTGAAAAAGAAAGGTTACTTAAAGAATGTGATTTAACTTTAACACATCTGTAACTGCTTGAAAAATATTCTGAACTTATAACCTGTAATTTGTCACAAGCAACATATACATGCTATAAAGCTAAAATACCTCAGCTGCATATAAAAATAAATGCCTTGGGATTCTTTATAAAATAAAATGAGTAATCAAATATAGATAAAAAAACACTTTTGTAAATTGATTCATTAAAATATTTAAAAAATTAAAATCTTAATTTGATATTTCGAATGATACTTGCTGGATAAAGGATAATATTCTACACAATATGTGTTTAAGACTTCTACAAAATCGTAGCAAAAATGGATAGTTATATCCACCATTATAATTGATGGTTATTAGATTATATGAATTTTAATATGATATATCCATGTTTAACTTTACAGATAAATGAAAATAAAAGTATAAAATTCCCCATGATTTTGATATTATTTCTTTTTATTTCTGAATTTACTTAATTCAATGGCCCAATATAGTTACTCAAAACATACTCTGAAACTTCTCAAAATTTTTACGGTTTAATTATTCCAGTATTAATTGATAATAATTGAGTTTTAATGTCAATATTCACTTTTATAACTTAAAAAGGTACTAGGTAGTTCATAGGATAGGAGTAATTTTTAATATACATTCTATTTTTACAATCCCAATATACATGTTATTAAAAGAATTATGCAAGCTTCAAACAAACATTGCTTAGGAATTATATCTACTCAGGTTGAATAATAGATGATAAAATATAACTGACACATATATTAAGAATTAAAATAAATTATTCGTAAAAATACTTTGTAAAATTTAAGTATCTTAATACATTTCTTTAAGATTTAACTTAGAAATTCTTTTGGGTACTTTACATATAATAAAATTTATTGGAGACTTTCTTAATATAAATTATTAAAAGCCAAAGTTTTATTAGTATAAATTAATTCATAATATCTATACTTAAGGGCTTATTTTATTTTGTAAATTTTGTATATCAATTTAAATAAAAACCTAAAATAGAGAGATAAATTAAAGTGAAAAAATATTTTTATATTATCAAAGAAGTAAAGAAACTTTTTAATTGGTGGCAAATATAAATTATAAAGACAAAAAAATTGCCAATATTTAGAGTTAGTCAGACATAATGGCTGGAATTATTAGAGCATAAATGAAAATATTTGGAAAAAGGATAATTTTTTTTAAGTCTAAAGAAACAAAATGGCGTAAATATGTCAGATACTGAATATGTAATCTTATCATTTCATGGGTTTATTTGTTATCTTTTAACTTGGCCACTTTGTTAAAACTGACAGCATTTTTTCTCAGCAGAAGAGCTTTTACATGTTAGCGAAGTTATCGCAGCAAAATACATATTCATAATGAGGAGCAGTAAAAATTATGATTACATTGTGACAAAAGAGGAATTCATGCATTATTAATCAAAACGTTTTTACTCTTTTTGCCTCATCGATCCGGTCAATATGAAATAAATCACTCCATGAACGACGCCTAATTAACTCAAACAATGGCCATTTTTTGCCATTTTTACAAATTTAATGGCTAGAATATACACTTATCTTAAAATTCAAAACTCCATTTCTCTCAAATAATCTGTTATAAAAAATGCTGTAAAACTTATTGATAATATCTCGTTAATCTTTGGTTGACATTTTTATTCATATCTGCTGTTGTTCATTAAAAATCTTAGCGAACATTCTGAATTTGATTTTTGATTTTTCGATGTGTGATTTCCTTAATTGCTAATGATGTATGATTCTATATTCTTTAATTTTCCGCTCAGACATTAGCATAAATTCCTTGCCTCGAACCGCTGCCTTTTCTTTTCTTGACTGATTTGGAATGCTTTTAAATTGAGTAAACGAGGTCTCTAATTTGATTAGAACAATGCAGAGATTCGAATTTCATTAGCAAGTACATTTTATCATTTTTATGAACTTGTATAAAAATTAGACAACAAGCATAACCCTTTTTTGGAAGGGGGGTAAAAGGAGAATTAAATAAGAAATAAATGGAATGTCTTGGAAAGTTTTGATAGCTTGATGATTTATCATTATAAAAACTACTGTAATAATTTAAAATTTTTTGTGTATTACTAATGAACATTTAATTCATCATTTAATGATAAATGAAATTTTGTGATTATTAAAACTATTATTTTTTTTCTTTTGGTTTTAGTAATGTTAATTTTGAAAAATACTTTTATAACCTTCCAAAATGTGCTGCTTTTTCCCAAAAGATCGGAGTGCCTTCAAATGAATAATTTTAATAATGTATAATTTGAAATCTGAGCATAAAAATAGACGTCTATTAACCCCTTGCCTGTTTTTCACGTACACCGTACGGGCGTGGTTACCTTGTCTTTAATGATTTTCCCATACGCCGTACGGTAAATCTGATTTCTTTGACATCCCTACTATTTTAACCGTACCTTTCGTATTTATAGTGTCAAATTAGTCGAATAG
>CM063498.1:93222093-93234593 GCA_032207245.1 Pardosa pseudoannulata | reverse complement strand
TGTGTGTGTGTGTGTGTGTGATCATACAGGCGATCAACCAGACCCGAACTTACACTTGAAAACCCCTATTATTTTCCTCAGCCCGGGCATACTGGGCTGCCAAGTGTCTGGCTAATCATCTGTTCGAAATAAACACATAATTCCTCGTGGCCGAAAGTAACTTTTATTTCATCCGATCAAAATAGCAAAGAATCCAGAGGCGTCTTTACCGGACGGTGTCAGAACGCTCCCTCTCTAGAAGAGACGACCAAAACCCTTGTGTGGTTTAATGTAGTGGGAAAAATGCTGAAGCAACTGTTATTTGCTTACAGAGAGCAAACTTTGACGCCATCTGCCAAAGTGTGGCTTTCCAGATGAGTATTATTGCTGATCGTTACAGATTTTCCTGGGAGACTTATTACTTTCTAATGCCAGCAATAACATTTTTTGCTTTGAGAATCAAATAAAGAATTTCGGTGTTTGGATAGCTGGGAAGTATGGTTAATATAAAGCTAAGAAATTAAGATCTAGAATAATGAATGGGGAAAAGGGATAATTTTGGAATAGGCTTTAGTGTATAGATATTGATATTATTACAGATATATATATATATATATATAATATATATATATATATATATATATATATATATATATATATATACATATAATATACATATATATATACAAATGTATATATGTATATATACGATATAAATGTATAAATATATATATATATATATATATATATATATATATATATATATATATATATTTATATTATATAAATGTATACATAATTGTATATATATGGAGAGAGATAAATGCAAATGCAGTTTGCTTTTGCAATAATCTTCGAAAAGAATAAAGAATCTTGAGTATTAATTCGCTATCTTACGGAAGAGAGATATCTAAATTAAATTCTAGTGAGTAATATTAATCCAAAAATTTACGATTTGTAATGAAATAATATTAGATTATTTAAATACTTACTATACCTTTACTCATTTTTAGATACTACGTCTTTACAAACAATATTTCAACTATAACTTTATAAAAGTAACATATTGTAGATGAAATAAAATGAGACAATAACTAAAATAATATTTCTTCTTTTTTCAGGTACGTTCAATCTTATTTGCTGATATCAAATATATTGTATGTTACGGCTTTTTCTTTATTTTCGTGTCACAAGTAGGTGAGTTTTAAGATATATTCTCTTGGTATATAGTACAACTGGTAACAATGAGAATAAAAATTTTTACACATGAAGTCATTGATGAAATGAAGCCGTATAGTGTTATTGCATTTTATACAAAAATTATAACACTTCTTTAGAATTTTATAATATAGTATTCCCAAAATTTAGTGTAGGGTTACTGTAAATGAAAGATATTCACCTTAAAATTCTGAAAAGTTCTAGATAATAATTTTAAGCATAATTATTGCACTATTTTAAGTACATTTTTAAAGTCCTACAAATATTAGACATAATTGCTGTTATTAGTAATACAGTCCAATGTGTCTAAAATATATCGATGCATTTAGTTTCGGAAAATGTATGTACGTCTCTTATACTTTTATAAAATTAATTATTTTGAAAATGTGTTGTACTCCTGAATCGTTTACTTCATTACTATCTATTAAAAATAACACAAAATATATTTATTTACTTAATTCACAACGATTACTCTTTATACTTTATGTATATAATTTACTGTATAAAATATGGAACTATCAACATCTGTTTTTGTAGATATAGAATAAAAATAAATCTAATTTACTCCTAGGAGCTTAAAAACGATA
Source organism: Pardosa pseudoannulata (assembly GCA_032207245.1). Taxonomy (NCBI): domain Eukaryota; kingdom Metazoa; phylum Arthropoda; class Arachnida; order Araneae; family Lycosidae; genus Pardosa; species Pardosa pseudoannulata. The sequence goes on along the minus strand of CM063498.1, from coordinate 93,232,809 downwards.
TATTTTCATTTTATATTAAATGTTAATTTACGATGGATATTCGAATATATTTAATTTACTCAATTTTTTATATATGAAGACTATTTTATAATACTACACATAATAACATTTACAATGTTTACATTTTTAATGAGTCATTAAAATATGAATACCATATACACATAAATATTTTACTCAATAATAATTTATATCTTTATAATTGTGTTTGTATGCCTTATTTGATTAAAATCTTAATAAGTTTCAAAAATATGCTCATACCCAGATTAAAAATATACTTCAATTTATATAAAAATTTAACAATGCTGTTACGAGTGGTGATTAAAGTAAGGTGAAAAGGCTACAATGAAACTTATGGAATATTTATTTAATATAATCATTACAGGAAACCCATAGTACATTCCTGAGGCTACCTTTCGACATAGTCTTCATAATGCTTTTGGGCAATTTTCACTTCCTGGGACTAATATGAATATTCCATCCTTGTAAAAATTCTGTCTTTCTGTGTTTAAGCCCTTTTGTGATAATCGTAGATCTCCTTGGTACTTCTTCAAATAAGGAAAAATGAGAATTTCCCGTATAGAGACTACCAGGCTGTAGGAAGTTTGTTTGGGGATCCTTATTTGATTACCATTTTCCAATGTCCTAAAACTTCCTACATAATTCTGCGGCAGATTGACACATATTTAAAGTTTTTCGGTAAGACTCAACCTCCCGCTTTTGAATTTGAACGATGGCATGTTTCGCCCACAAAAATAAATATATGTGAGTGTTTTTGTCGCTAGATCAGTTTTCTAAAGAAGTCGTCAATTGGATATATCTTACAACCAGTGTTATACGTTGTATATAGCTTAAACTGAGCCCGGTTGCGATAGCAAGTATTTCTCGGTACAGCATGCTACCAGTTTCTGAATAACAGACGAAATTGTATTTTCTTATCTAGGCATTGTTAATAATAATAATATAAAAAATTAATAAATTTCAATTTGACACTATGTACATTATTCCTCAAAGACATACTTCAAAAATATAATAATGTACCATTATGATACTTTATAATTGGCAAGTTGAAATATCAATATCAATTCGTTTATAAAATATAAATTCGTTTTTGCAGCAAACCAAAAGTGTGAACAAATATCTTTCTTTTCTTCTGTCTTATTTTAACGACATTCTTTTTGAGTTTTCCCCGAAACATTGAAGTTAGTATGATAAATATGTTACGATACTTGAAATATCTCTAAACTCGTCATCCCCCCTTTAATTTAGGAAGTTCTGCATAAGAAGGTTAGGGCTCTTATCTAAAGAGGATCTTTGGTTTAGAAACACTTACGATCTTCTTCAGTGTTAAGAAGATGATGGCATGCATTCTTAACTAGTCTGCATATCCGGATGAGAAGATATACTCACAACAGAAAATACTGATTAATTTTTCAAATCTGAATCACAGAATGTATATCTATAAAGTAACATATTACCTTAGATATACCTACATGGAATTATGTATAGAAAATAAGGTGAAAACATTTCAGTCAATTGAAAACTAAAAGAATTCTCTCAAAATAAATTTATCCCATAAATGTAATAGTTTCATAGAAAACATGCATATTAAAAATAAAGCTATAATAAAAAAATAATTATAGTGCCTGATTTGTACTTTATGAAAATTTAATATTATAATATATTTTACCACCTTCATCTTAGAAAAACACAAGGTTTTATATCATGACAAAAATTGATTAATTTTATTGTATGTTAAGATTTACAGGTCTTGCTAATATCTTGGTAGTATTTTATTAATTAATAAATTAAAATTAAAATTTTTGTACCGCCTAACCTATATTGCGAAGGGTAATCGATTTATTATAGAATCATTACCTCTGAAACTTCAGAGGCAAACTTAATAAAAGAAAAGTTTATAGCGTATAAAATGTACTTTATAAAAAGATTTTTACAATATATTTAATTACATTTGACTTTGAAAAAGTACATAATTACAATTCACTAATAAATTGTCAACGCCAATTATATATTAAGGTTTGATTGGCCTTGTTAATCTCTAATTTAAGCGTATTTCTATACAATTTAATAAATTGAAATTGAAATTCCTGTACTGCATTTTGCAAGGTCATAGATCTGTAATAGAATCATATCCTCTAAAACTTCAGAGACGAATTTAATAATAAAATGTTTTAAAATATATCGTCCAAAAATGTCATTCATCATTCTAGTAATGCCTTACGTTCTGAAAACATTCGCTTTGGCAGCAAACCAAAAGTGCGTATGTATATCTGTATCTTTCCCGCTGTCTCATCTGAAATCAATTCTTTTTTTGAGTTATCGCAGAAGTATTCAAGTAGGTCTAAGAACTATGATAGGATACTTAAAATTTCTCCGAACTCTCCTGCCTTCTCTTATTTTTGTAGACGCATGAAACTTTTGAGCTGTTATCTTAAGAGGGTCCTTAGTTGGAAAAGAAGTTTGGAAGCACTTACGATGTTCTTCAGTGCTAGGAAACTGATTACATGCATTCTTAACTAGTCTGCTTGTCAGGATGGAGCGATAAATTGGCAGGATGAAAGAAAGATTTATTTCGGTAGCTTAAATCATCGAAATTTTCTATTATATACTAGCGAACTAAGAATGATTCTCAAATAAAGATGTTCAAACAGGTAAAATCAAATCTCACAATGAAAATGTGAAAGAAATGTCTAAATATAAGTTTCAACAAGTCTCTACAAATTTAGAAGAATTTTATTTTTCATTATAAATTGTCATTATTTGTATTATAGTTAATGATAATGGAAAAAAAAATGAATGGGTGATTGGAAAAAGATACCCAAAAAGATATCAGATGTTACATACGAATAATTGTAAATTATCAATTGTATGTTAAAAGAGAAATTACATTAATATTAACGTAAATTAGTAATAAGTAATAGTAAGATAAATTGCGTTATATATTAAGATATAAAATTTATTATACAGATAAGAATTGGTATTTAAAATTAGAGAATTCATGTCATGGTATTTTAGATTCCATTTTCTTTTTCCAAAAATCATTAAATTGCTATTGCTGCTTATATATTAATTTTAATACGTCTTTTTATCTTATACACTTTCCCGTATGAATTTAATAATTCATGATGGTTGTATATTTAAAATAGACGCTTAATATCTATCTGATGTAAGATATTAAATTTTAAACATAAATATATCATTAATATGTTGTCTATGAATCTTGTGTTACCGTTTACTTTGAAAATATGCGCTTTGGCAATTAAACAATCGGTATATATGTATATATATATATATATATATATATATATATATATATATATATATATATATATATATATATATATATATATATATATATATATATATATATATATATATATATATATATATACATATATATATATATATACATATATATACATATATATATATATATATATATATATATATATATATATATATATATATATATATATATATATATATATATATATATATATATATATATATATATATATATATATATATATATATATATATATAATATATATATATATATATATATATATATATATATATATATATATATATATATATATATATATATATATATATATATATATATATATATATATATATTCCATACTCTCTTAAACTGCATAGTTTTGTTTATGTGAATTCAAAAGATATTACAAAATACGTATTTTGAGAAACATTGCTTTTGAACGCGTAGAATCTGAAATTAAACTATTTATACCTTAATCACTTCGGTATTGTATAGTTATATCTTTATACAAAGTAAGATACTATTAATAATGAAATATAAAAAGTAAGACTTATTGCGTATACCCAATTTTATAATAACCTTATAGGATTTATAAAATATTAGAGATGTCGAAGCAACGTTTTCATGAACTAGATGATTTTTATGTTTGTTTTCATCGTTCTAGATATTGAGCCTTAACAAATAAATGCAAACTATGTATACTTTGCTTCATTTTTCTGTGTACCTCGATATATATATATATATATATATATATATATATATAATATATATATATATATATATATATATATATATATATAAATTTATTTTTCATGTTAATTTTATATTTTGCAATGTCCAAAACATTTCGAGATACTTTACAATTCTATAAAATTAAAAGTTTTACTGATCCCTTTGACGGGCTATATCCTACTTTTAAATAAACAGCATACAAAAGAATAATATTTAAACTATTTTTAAATAGTAGATGTGAAAATGTTTCAGTTACGGCTGACAATAAAAAAACATATATTATCCCATATATATGTTTCAAAATTCTATTTGTTCTAATTGAATTCGTCGTAAATGCACAAGAATTCTTATTAATTCCATAGTTTCACGTTTCATTAATTCGAATTAGCCCCCAATATATTCAGTTTCTGCGTTATTTACGGAGGAAACATTCTAGACCAATTTCCTTTCATACGGATGATTACATATCACTGAGACTACAGCCAAGAAAAAAAAATGTCAGAAAATCCCCTCTTCAGTAGTATATCGATATACCGATATGACAGGACTTTTTTTGCTGCATTTCGCACGATGGAAAGAGAGACAAATTATTCGTTAATAGTTTTCCAATAATCACAGCCGCCTTCTATTTCTACAATGAATCGATAAAATATGCGACAGATAAATTTTGAATAAATACCATACCTGCACGAATAAGGACAGACAATAAGATATTTTTTGCTAGCTTGCATTATTAGTTTCATTATTGCACAATGCTATTTGCAGTATGAAAGCAAATAAGTTTATTTTGGACTTAATTTCATTTATTGTTCCGATTAACTGTGAAAAATGTGCTCAATACATGCATGCAATATAAATAATTTTCGTGAAAATATGTTTATGCATCTAGTGTTGAGTTTAGATGACTGTTACAATATAAACTATTAAATGTTATTTAAAAGAACTTTAAAAATGAATTATATTTAAAAACTTTCTGTACATTCCTTATGCCATTTAAAAACAGTTGAAAAATACGTACTAAAATTTTCTTTAATAAATATCTTCAGAGCTTTCCTGTTTATGGAATTGAAATGTACAATTTTAAAAGCTTTTTACACTTTGGACTCCAAAATTTTTATGTGTCATTATCGATACCACCAAAATGTAGCTTGTGGCATTTTTATATTTTTTGCTAGTTTGCATTATTAGTTCCATTATTGCACAATGCTATCTGCAGTATGAAAGCAAATATTATTTTGACTTAATTTCATTTATTGTGCCGATTAACTGTGGAAAATGTATCCAATACATGCATGCCTATAAATAATGCACACGAAAATATGTTTATAGTTTATGGCTGTTTCTCCATCTAGTTTTGAGTTTAGATGACTGTTACAATATACATTATTAAATATTATTTAAAAGAACTTTAAAAATGGGTTCTATTTAAAAACTTTTTATACATTTAACTATTCTTTTTGCCAGTTAGCAAACAGTTTAAAAACACTTAGTAAAAGTTCTGAAATCACTTTCTTTCATAAATATCTTCCGACCTTTGCTGTTTATGGAAATGAAATTTTCCATTTTACTTTACACTTTGCAATTCAACTATTATTCCTCATTACTCATTAGTCTGGTGCACATATTTGAGTTACATTAATTTATTGCTAGTTTTTACAATTTTAAATGAGTTAAACAAGTTGAGCAGTAATTCTCAACACTTTCATTCACTTTCATTTTCACTTTTCATTTTAGATATCACCAAAATGTAGCTGGACATTTTTATATTTTTTGCTAGTTTGCATTATTAGTTCCATTATTGCAATGCTATTTACAGTATGAAAGCAAATAACTTTATTTTGGCCTTAATTTCATTTACTGTTCCGAATAACTGTGAGAAATGTACTCAATACATGCATGCAATATAAATAATGTACACGAAAATATGTTTGTAGTTTATGGCTGTTTCTGCATCTAGATTTCAGTTTAGAAGACTGTTATAATATAAATTATTAAATGTTATTTAAAATAACTTTAAAAATGGGTTCTATTTAAAAACTTTTCATACATTTAACTATTCTTTATGCCAGTTAGCAAACAGTTGAAAAACACGTATTAAACATTTTGGAATCAGTTTTTTTAATAAATATCTTCAAACATTTCAAGTTTAGGGAAATGAAATTTTCAATTTTACAAGCTTTTTACACTTTGCACTTCAACTATTACTTCTCTTTACTCATTAGTCTGGTGTACATTAATATTTGAGTTACGTTATTGCTAGTTTTACAATTGTAAATGAGTTAAAGAAGTTGAGCAGTAATTCTCAACACTTTCATTCACGTCCAAGTTTACGTTTCATTTTAGGTACCACCAAAATGTAGCTTGTGGAATTTTTATATATTTTGCTAGTTTGCATTATTAGTTCCATTATTGCACAATGCTATTTGCAGTATGAAAGCAAATAAGTTTATTTTGGACTTAATTTCATTTATTGTTCCGATTAACTGTGAAAAATGTACTTAATACATGCATGCAATATAAATAATGTACACGAAAATATGTTTATAGTTTATGGCTGTTTCTGCATCTAGTTTTGAGTTTAGATGACTGTTACAATATAAATTATGATATATTATTTGAAAGAACTTTAAAAATGGAATATATTTTAAAAAATTATACATTTAACTATTCTTTATGACAGTTAGTAAACAGTTGAAAAACACGTACTAAAATTTTCTTTAATAAATATCTTCAGAGTTTTGCTGTTTATGGAAATGAAATGTGAAATTTTACAAGCTTTTTACACTTTGCACTTCAACTGTTATTTCTCTTTACCCATTAGTCTGGTAAACACAAATATTTGAGTTACTTTAATTTATTACTGGCCTTACAATTTTAAATGAGAGAAACAAGTTGAACAGTAATTCTTAAATTTAAAAATCGTGTCGAGCCACTCTCAACAATTTTGCATATTTAACACTTTCATTTACTCTCATTTTCATTTTTCATTTTAGATACCATCAAAATATAGCTTGTGGACTTTTTATGTTTTTAGAACTAATTTTCCTTTAAGGAATAATTAGAGGGAAGTTTTATAAACAATCAACAAAATTTTAATGTAATTGCTATTATTTATTAATAGACATTTAATGGTTTTTTGAACAGCACACAACACTTGCTTTTTTCAGTAGGTATATCGACTGATACTATGGCAAATTACTTTATCTGTGAAAAAAACTTACAGTACAGTACTTATTTTACAAGTAATACCAAATTAATCTTTTTTCATGAAAACTTTCCTTTTTTTATAAATAGCACCCCAGGATGTTTTAGCTGATCACTAATGTGACATATTGTAGTTTTTAACCTACCAATTTATTCATTTATTGCAGCCAATAGTAACTTAGATTTAAAATAACTATCGATATGAAATTTGAAGAAATAACTTGAGCATTAAATAGTAAATTATAGATAATGTAGTATAAAATTTAACATTGGAGATCAAAGCTTTAAAATACAATACTTAAAATATTAAAATAAAATATTTTGTGTGAATGTTTGTTCGCTTCTGAGCCTTATTCTCCTATTCCACACTACAGATCAAATTTGGCTATGTATAAAATATCAGCCCCAAGTGTAAGAACATGCTATGAATTCAGAATTCCATTTTTTAAGAAAAGCACTGTCTTTCCAGAAAATCGTATATAGTAAAATGCTAATACTTCAGTAAAAAATGAATATAGCCATTTAATTTATACAAATACTGTGATTCGAGACACAGCTCAAATCGAAACATATTTTTCTAAGGTTTTGCAAACAGTGTTGTTTAAATGAATTAAAAAATATCACTATAATATGGAATTACTGCTCTTACATTGGCTGCTAATAAAATATAAGAATAGACAAAACTTCTGTACCAGAATAGAGTAAAATAGCTACAATTAATACCTTTTTTACCCTGACTTTACATTTATAGTATTCTATTTTAAATTTTATGTTTAATTCTTTATATTGGATTTGAAAAAATAAAGTATTTAACTAGGCAAATATCGCTGCGTCTTGTAAGGTATATGAGTTTACGTCTACTCGTTTAGTATACTTTTTTTCGTTCTGTACCTTCAACAAACAGTTCCGTTACAGAAATCTATGTGTCTAATCCATCATTCCTAAGTTTCTTTTAGTGAGAATAAATAGCAGCGAGTTTAAAAAAAACCCCAATTAAGTATGAAAAAGTAATTACAATGGTAGAGTTTCATGCTTTTCAAATATAAGAAGAGGGTTCACTGACTATTAATGTTGGCTTCCTTTACTGTTAATTCTTGTAAGTGACATACATTATTCAAGCATTTAATATAATAAATAAGAGGATAAAATTTATTTTTATTAACAAAAAAATTCTTTTCATTTACAAAAGAACTCATTAGTATATTATCCTGATATTATTTGAGGATTATAAAAGATTTCAGGAAATTTTTCATTTCTTTATAAACATACGTTGGTGGGAACATTTTTTTCCTAAAACAAACAAAATATGATAAACGTATGATATTTTAGTCCCATTATACCTTGTCAGTGTCTGAAAATATAAAATTTATCCCTGATATATTTGTGAAGTTTACAGAAATAAACAATTTTGTACAAAATTTATCGAAACACCATCCTTATGCCAAATAATCCAGTATGAAATACTCTAAAAAAATTAGAATTACTTGATATCCCACACAATTAAATAACGTAACTAGATTTAAAATGAACTAAAACTTTGCAATAGTTCAAAATCTCATTAAAATAGATCAAAATATCGAAGAAAAATACCGAATTTTTTTTAAGAATTGTAATACTTTGGCATATAAAAAATACCAATTAAAACTGCATTTTGACATTACCAGTTTAGTTTATATTTCAAAGCGAAGCCACTTATATCTAAAATTCGTTAGAAAATGCATTTACGATTTATTCAAATGCTTTTGAGCAATCAATTTATTTATGAAATAAAATGGCTGAATTTCGAGCCTTTCAGAAAACGCCTTTAAAATATTGCCAATCCAAGAAAACAAATTATGGCACAATTTTTTATCAGATGCCGATAAAAGCATTAAGATGTTTAAGGATACCTTTTTATTTTAATAAAATCACACAAAAAAATAATATATATTGCTATAATTTACCTTCGTTTCAGACGTTTAAATATTATTTTCCATCTAATAAAATATTGCTTTTTATTTATTTATTTATTGCATAATATATAATTAATGTATAATTTCTCTGTAATCTACGAAAAAAATTCAAAATATTAAGGAAAGTAGAAACGACATTTATAATAAATCGCTAAGTATAAAAGTGGATTAGTTTTTCTGATTCTACTATTAAAGCTATTCGAGGCGGCAGGCCTACAATAGACTTTTTTAAGTGCATTAGGGATAAGTAGTCCCAGGCCTATTGCTCGTAATCAATTTTTAACAGTGCATGTTGAGAATGAAAAGATTCCAACTGAAGTGAAGTGATGCTGCCCAAATGTAAAATATAAACAACGCTGCTACTCAACAGACTGGCAGTTAGCTTGACTGTAATGGATAGCACGAAATGAAGTATTTTGTTGCTTTTCCTTGACTTTGGGAGAATTTTAAAAATATTTTTTACAGTGCATAACATTTGATGAACAGGAAAATCTTCGAAAAATGAAAGCATTGAAATTTCGTCTGTTTAATGCGTTGTAATAACAACTTTAATTCCTTGAATAAAAACAGAAATTTTAACCAAAATATAAAGGAATATTCCTAAAACCTTTAACGTAAAAATATGTCTCTTTAAGTTTAAAAATAAATTTTCCTACTAATTGAAATTGAGCAGAATGTTTTTTCGAGGAAACATTTCTACACATTTTATTGTATCCTTCACTGATTAACTGAAAATATTTTATTCTGAAATGTTTATGTTTATTTTAAATAGAATATTTGAGACTGCGAAACTTATTTAAATTTACAAATATTAGAGAGGTTCATTTTAGAATACCGTAAACATTACTATTCAAAATAATCGTAATTTATTATATTTTGTCCTATTTAAAATTTGATTATATATTGTCATACAAGTGTCATGCCTTATTACTTGTAAAGTATTATATTGAGTTACAGACTGCTAAAAATTGTTTAAACAGTTGTATAATTTGAAATAAAAGTCTTTTATAAGCTATATAAATTAAGTACACTTTTACACCTTGCTCTTTTTCTGTGCACATGTTAAACACATCATGCAAAAATGAAAGCAGTTGGTAAAATGCTGTACGGTAGCAGCACTTTTAATGAATTTTGTTAACAGATTTAATACTTATGAAACAGTTTTCTATTTCAATCAATAATTCTTTTAAAATAGATTTTGGTGTTTTACATTTTTATGTAAAATCATTTTTTATGCTCATTATGTCGCACAGTTACAATTTGTATATTTTAAAAATGTGAGATTTAAGTTTTCTTCATCCCAGACAGCTATTCTTCTTTCTTAATACATTAATTAAATCTCATTAATATTTTAATGCATTTGCTTTTTAAATATAAAATATAAGAAATAGCTGCACTCCAAAATAATGGTAATAGAAGAAATAAATTGAATTAAAAATTTATTCCTCATTTTAATTAATGTTTCTTTTCTTTTAATATATGAATTCAATTATTGTTAATATTTAAGGAAAATTTTTAATACAA
>CM063498.1:93209593-93217093 GCA_032207245.1 Pardosa pseudoannulata | reverse complement strand
GCAGCTCGAAAGAAAAATTGATATAAAAAATTCCTTATTTTCAGTGCTTATGTTAATTTGAAACACGCAATTATATTAAGACCATGATGGTAATTACAAGCATATATCTGAGTGTTATAATTACACGTAGATTGCAGTTCAGATTGGGTTTCATAATAAATACTTTCTAATTTAGCTACAAAGCAGGATTATCTTTCTTTTCTTTTTCCCGTGGAATATTTTCTTGCCCTTTTCTCTCCATTTAGGGCGTACTACGAACGTTTAAAGTGTTTCCCAGTAAAAATTATATTAATCACATCAGCAGCTGAAAACTAATTAATTCAAAAGCCCTGTTATTAAAGAATTGTTGTTCAGGGTTTGAGGGTAAATTAATTAGTTTGGACTTTAAATCCAAAAATTAATTTTAGACAGCTCTCATTAAAAAGAAAAGAAAAGAGCCGTTGCCAGTGAAATTCTGGGTAAAAATGGGGTGAAAAGGGGAAGGGGTTAGTTTTTAACATCTGAGGGAACAAAGGCACATTAAGGAATTCATTCGGATGAAATGTTTTAGTTTTAAATTTAGATAAGCCAAAAAGAGGCGTATTTAATCGTGTAGTTAACTCTTAGCGTAAATTAATAATTAGATTAATTAAACATTGACTGATTTTCCTGGAATGCTTAAAATTATTTACTGCTTTTATACATAAATCATAATAAATATTCGAAAATATACATCGATAGAGCGACTTATAAATCAACCATTAAGTTACATTTATAAAACAAAATATTATTTTTAGTGATAATCATAAATCGCTCAAACACATACACACACTAAAGTGGAATATCTTGAACAGTAAAATATGTGTTAAAATCAATAAAAAATAGTTCTTATATCTTAATTTTCATTTTAATCTAATTTACATAATTATTGTTAAATGATGTTAAAATTGTTTTTTTTTAATATTTATTAAAAGAGCTTTGGAAAATTGTGAAATAATTTGAAAGAATTTATGAACAAATGAGATACAAGAATTTTTTTAAGAATTAAAAGCTGAATTTTAAAACTATGATTTCGTAAAGTCAAGTTAAAGGGGTATAGCAGCATTCAAGTTTAAAAGTCTTAACACCGTCTACTTTAAGTTCAATACACTATGTTCTACACTGTTTAGGATGGAACATTTCTTAGATTATAAATAATACTTGAGCATGTAAGATTTTATAGTCTTTCTATATCAGGGAAAACAGTTGTTCGTATATTATAAAATATATGCGCAAGATCAAAACAGTAGACACTCACTTACCCACAATATATATCTTGAAATTTTAAAATTTTAGCACTTCTTTTATCAAACAGAAGTTAATTATTCTCTTTTTGTGTGTGAAATTTATTTATGTTAATACGTAAAACATATTTTATTTTACACCATGATAAAGAGTATTTTTTTTTAAGTTTTAATTTTCTTAAAGTGCCTCATACCTTCTAAATACATCTTGGGACTTTCCAAAAGTACATCTGTTTCAATATAATATAAATACTAAATTAAACCATTCAGGTAGTTTTAAAAGTTTGAACTCTTATAAATTCATAAAATAATCCGCTTTAAAAAATATAGTGAAAAATGTTGAAAAATTAATGAATTTGAAATTAAAAATATAAATATGCTTTATTACTATCTACACAATAACCTAATCTAAAATACAGATATTACCTACAACTTAGTCTATTTTAAGACTGTAATATATATAATGAATTATTTAATAAAAATTTTTTTGATGCAAAAAATTTAAAAATACCTGAACATTAGAAAAATATGTAAGTTTAATAAGTTTGTATGACTAATAAACCATTATAAATAACCCTTTTCTAACTATATGATGTTAATTCCTTTTATAAATAATGCAAGTTAATACAATCCTATATACAAAGAAAAATTTTAGTAGATTTTTTAAAATCTTAGTTAGAGTGATAAAACATGGTCTTAACTTATTCGTTATTAATTGTAATATATATTTAGTGTAATCAATTAAAATGTACACTTTCATTACAAATAAAAAAGATTTTAGTATCTCACAAATTTTGTTTAATATTATTATATACGTAGATATTATACAGAATGAACCGATTTTTTTAAGGAACTACCAGATTTCTTAAGAATTATTTTTCTTTATACTTTTTATTAATTTTAAAGAGTTAAGAAGCTTTAAGTTTTGGTTTACTAAATAAAACAAATAATTTAATTCAATTTTCAATAAAATTTTAGTTTCTGATAGACATATATCAAAAGCCATTTAAGGGGTACATGACGGTTTTCTTCATTTGGTATATGTTTTTTATGTGATTGTATAAAATATACTACTTCTGAAATTAAAACAACCAATATTTTATAGCTGTTGTATTATTAAAGAATTTATAGAAAAAATATACATCTTGCATGGACCAGAATTTTTCCTTGTGATAAATAGAATAAAAAGGTAGTATAATGAAGATTTAAATCTGAAAAGTTAGAATGTACTCTTATTGTAACTAAAATTATTTATTTATACATCAAAACAAATGTGTCTACAATTTCATTACTCTTATGTATTAATTTAGAAAACGTTTTCTAAATTCCATTACCCCTTTAAACCGCAAACACAACACAAGGAATGATACAGAACCTTTCACGTATGTAATATTATCATATCCGATTTATCCCGGTGTTGTTGCTTCCCAAATACGGAATATATTTCACCAAAAGAGTAAAATGAAAATAAAATCTTTCCGCAAGTTAATTAAATCTTGTCTTGCAACCCCGTGAAAAGCATGATTTAATTAAATTGCAACCTGATATTCCAGCATTTGCTGTTAACACCCCCATGATTTCGTTTTATGAATATTAAACAATACGTGTTGATTCTTTCGACTAGATAGGCCTTTTAGTAGTATTAATTTTACTCGCTTTCCAGTGAGAAAATCAAGATTACTAAAACTGGTTAGGTTTGTTTTTTGTATAATTTTTGTTTTAGAAAACGAAATGAAAAAAAAAATGATTTATAAGATTTGTTTTTATTTACAAAGACATAGTAATGAAAAAACTTTTTCACTCAAACATTTAATGAATCATTATAGCTATTACAGGAACTATCAATTGTACATATATATATATATATATATATATATATATATATATATATATATATATATATATATATATATATATATATATATATATATATATATATATATATATATATATATATATATATATATATATATATATATATATATATATATATATATATATATAATATATATATATATATATATATATATATATATATATATATATATATATATATATATATATATATATATATATATATATATATATATATATATATATACATATATATATATATATATATATATATATATATATATATATATATATATATATATATATATATATATATATATATATATATATATATATATATATATATATATATATATATATACATATATATATATATATATATATATATATATATATATATATATATATATATATATATATATATATATATATATATATATATATATATATATATATATATACATACATATATATATATATATATATATATATATATATATATATATGTATGTATATGTATGTATGCATCCTGCTCATCTTCAGAACTACATGAAGATTCCCCGGGTCATATGTTGGCTCTGCAGGAATCTTACAAATAAAAACATAAATTTAAAGGACGGATACGTTTAAAAGTATAATTTAAAGTTTTAGTAAATTATTTCAGTTATCATTTAATGTAAATTCATCCAAATATTTCTAAATGTAAATTAATACTTTGGAAAATATTCTATACCTTTCACCATCCTTAAACCATTTGATTATCTTGGTTTATTGGTTTGGAGTGCTACGGTCTGCTGTTTTACACACGAGGGCTAATGAGACTGGAACTTACAGCTTACAACCGATTCCGAACGGCTACAAACATCCATGCCCTCAGCGGGATTCGAACCCACGAACTCTGGTACTGAAGAGTGCTCTACCATTCGGCCATCGTAAGGTTTAAACCATTTGAAACCAGTAAACTACCACCCTGGTATTTAAATAGTTATTGAAGTCATGTAAGTTATTTTTCTCACGGTATCTGCGATTATGCGTTATTATATATAACATTATCATTTTAAAGTAATAGTAGAAAAGGACATTTAGTATCTCAAAATGTGTCAATATGTAGATAATTCTTGAGAGTAAATAAATTATATTAATGTATATAAATTTATATATATATACCTTAATTAATGTCAAATTACCTTTTATTATATGACTATAAGATCTTTCATAATATGTGCATTATCTTTTAAATATCTTAAATATCATTAAATATTACCTCCTGCAATTGGTACATTTAATAATATCTGTATGATAGAAAATTTTTTATTTTATCAAAAAAATTGAATCATTAGTATATTGATGAATACTAAACTCCATTATATATAGAAAAGAGGCTTTCATTTCTAAACAAAATTTCTAAACTTTGCTGGAAATTAAAAATATCTGTACTTTTCTTACTATTAAAACTCGTTGTAAAATATCTTCTTTAATAAAATGAATAGTTTTTATTAAAATCTTTACAAACTTACACAAAGTATAATTATTATCATGCTAGAAATTTAAGCGTTACTATTATTTCTAAAAACTGTTCAGTGCTTCATTAAATATTTCTTTGTGAAAGTTTTACAGTAAATAATAATTTCTGCATAGTCTAAAGCATTATATTTTATCAAAGTAAAAGAAACATAAATTCTGATAAAAGAATATACTCTCATTGTGTACATTTAGAAAAGAGAGTTTTCATTTCTGAACAAAACTGTAAAACATGTCTAGGAATTTAAAGATACTAGGATCTTTCTTACTTTTAAAAATAATTACTGCTTTTCTTCTTTCCAAAGCACGAGGAGATCTGTTTTATACCATTGATTGAAAAGGAGAAGCCAATGCTAACAAATATTATGAAACATTCGCTGCCGCAATAAAAACGCGAATTCTCAGCGATATCGAAGCATTAACTGCATCCAGGAAGTTATTGCAACTCTAATCCCTTTCCCAAACAAGAATATTGTGTTTTCTTTGTCATCTGTCAACAAGTCTGCCACGGCAAACTAAGTCGTGTTTTCCCAAACACAGAACTAGATAGGACAAATCAAATAAAGAACAAAAACACGAAGTTGAGATGGAGAAATGAAGGAACGATGTTATATTGAATAGGAAATATTTTATATAGCAAAATATATATTTAGAGTTCAAGATGTACAACCTAGATATGAAAAGGACATGAAAGTCCGTGACATTAATACACATCAAGTTCAGGTTTTGTTATGGTAAGAGTAAAGTTAAAATGGAGTTGCTGACACGAGGATGCAAGATAAAATCGTCACTTCGTTTTTTAATATTAAAATTTATAGAAACATTGACAATATGAGTTGAAGTTATATTTTTACATTAGTAGTTGTATTTATATTGGCATTCTGTAAATCTAATTTAAAGATTCTTATATATTAAAAAGGATTATCCATGTAGGACGGAAGCTTATCTGTTTCTATAGACCATAATTCTTTAAATAATTAAAATACTATTGAATTATTTATAAAAAAATTTAGAGGTGTTCCACCTATTATAATATAATTTAATAATTTGCTTTATTTTATTTACAAATTAACACTTAGAATAATTAATGCATAAAATTTTGAAAAATAACTTATGTGTTATTCTGGTGTCCACGCAACTCTACAGCTCAACTCTAACGCGGGCTCAAAGCTTACCACAGTAAAATAGTTGGATCAGTCGGAAGAAGACGCTCTTGACCAACTCTCTCGCGCCTATTTCTATTATTTTATGCTTGAATGAATAAAGGTTTATAAAGTTAAATGGAGTCAGTCATCATTCACCTTAGTGGTGATCATGGTCATCACCTTATTATAAAACATATTGCATGATAACTTAATTTTGAATATACGGTGATCTTAGCATTATATAGAACAAATTAATTATAAAATTGAAGCTTTTTTAAGAATTTCAAAAACTAGTAAAAAGACTAGTAGAAGTAGAACAAAATAAAATATAGTTATTAAAATTTTAACAAAAAACAAAATAAAATATAGTTATTAAAATTCTAACTCTTTTGTTACCAAAATGATATTAATTCCTTTTATAGATACTCGCAGAAGAATATGTAGGCTTATTGTTTCTATAGAAACTTTGAAATGTGACGAATGGCTAGATAACAATGTTTAACTCTTATATTAGTTATATATTATTTATTGCAATGAACGAATGGAAATAATTTCATAATTTTATAACACATGACAAGTCTTTAGAAAATGTGAGACCCTTTTAATCCTCGTGGACTCTTTTAGTCAGCTGCAAGTAATATAAGAGATTTGAAAAAAGATTTTCAATTTTACAACTCCTCTTCAACCTCCACTCAAAATACAGTTTATTTTAAGTCAAAGAGTTTTTAAATTAATTTTACAATTTACACTAAATCACAAATTTGTGATGAAAATCACACTCAGTTTATTTAATTTGTGATTAAGTGAATGTTTCAGTCTATTTAGTATGAATGTTATGTATTTCCTTTGTGTTTTCTTTGTTAATTCAATTAGATTTTAAATATTCAATTTTTGTAAAATTTTTCCTCAAAATGTTGTTTTTGTTTATGTATCAATTTGTTGAGTTACGATCCCCTCGCCAGATTTCAAACGCCACGCTGCAAGCACGCCAATTTCGCCAAATGTGGTTGAAGCACCAACAAGATCCATGATTAGAAACAGGAGAGTGGGCTAAGAAGAGGAGTTGAAAAAGGTGCTATACACTTCACTTCAACAGACACTTCATTACTTAAAAAATATTTTTAAATAAAATGAGATAAACTAAAGCGACATTAATAATAATTTAGTCAGCTTACTGACAATTTTTCAGAATTTTTTTGAAATAGTTTTTCTTGTAATATTGACAATCTTCTCAAATATATGTTATTGAAACATTTTTTTTGACTAAAGGATTTTTTTGTATTGCTAAAGTATTACCTGCAATATTTTGTATAGCTAGAACAATTTAGGATTTTAAGGTTTTCAATTTAATCTAAGATATCTTAGAGGAGTCTACATCATTTCATCCTAGTTTTGAGAATAGATTTCTTGTATTTCTTCGTAAAATGAAAAAAATTCCAACGAGTCTTAGAGAGCTTATTTCTTGTTCTATTTTTAATTAAAGGAAAATACCTTTTTTGTCTTTTTAGCTATTTGGACGGTATACAACAATTGTATTTTATTATCTACATTCACCAGAAACAAATTCTGCTTCTTTTGTATTAAAGGCTCTGCAGATATAGCAGTTCACTAAAACACAGGTTCGATTCCAAGGCGAATCGAGCGTTTACATATGTGTAACAGGGTGAAAAAATTTCGAGAGAGTACCCAAATTGTTAATCTATAGTGGTTTTCTGGTG
>CM063498.1:93202093-93207093 GCA_032207245.1 Pardosa pseudoannulata | reverse complement strand
TGTTCACATTAAAATCTATTTCTTTTTACATTTATTAAAAATAACCTATGTTTTCTGATGTTGCACGCCATAATCAAATTATAATTAAGATCAATTTGTGTTGACCTACCTCTTAAATATACATGAATGCGTAATGATTGCAAAATATTTATGTGTTTATTCAAATATAAAATAAATTATAAATGAGAATCACTAAGACTGTTCACATTCAAGTCTGTTTCTTTTTACATTTATTAAAAATAACCTATGTTTTCTGATGTTGCACGCCATAATCAAATTATACTTAAGATCAATTTGTGTTCACTACTTGATGCTAAAAAATTTACTTCATTAGAGGATTTTTGTCTAGTATTAAAATTTAACTAAAGTAATTTGTATTTCACTATGATGCTAAAAAGTTACTTCATTAGAGATTAGCCGTAATGAATCTATCGTATAACCTAGGAAAATAAAGAAAATAAATTTAGTGTTTATTTTAGTTTTACTGACTTTACACAGATTCTTCAATACAATGGATAAAGGATAAATTTAATTATAGTTGTCGGTATAATCGCTATCTGGTATTTATATTCAAGTGCGTCTGAAACTTATTAGAAAACAAATTAGTAAGCAATTTATATGAAAAAATACAATTAGGAATAAATAAAATTGAAGTAAAAAAGTCAATTTTAATAAACAGTAAAATCATACAGTGTATCATATAATTGGGAGAATATTGTTTATTAAATCACTTTTACAGTGATTTATTAACGTTATATTTACGATATAACTTTATAATATATTTATATATATAATAGGTTATAATTATATATTATAGGTTATACTTATTTTATATATAATAGGTTATAATAATATTAATGATACGCTATTAGATTTTTTCTGCTTTTATTATACCTTCCAATGTTATAAAATTATTATAATTTCATCCACTATATTTAATTGACTGTTTCGTTGACTGTAAAATAGAATATGCATCCTTTCTTTTTGATATTCGTTGCTAAAAAATATGTTATTAGATCAGATTTATTTCTAGGTTTAATTATAAATAATCCCTTGTTTGTTTCAGAAGAGCAAATTCTTTGACATGTGAAACAGTAGTGAGAAATAAATAAGTCCATGCCTGTATAACTAAGAAGTGAACACACTAATACAAAATGTTTTATTCAGAATAATATTCAAAACTTTAATTTTTTGTTTAATTAAGGTACACTCTACCTGTAAAGTAAGTTTCATTTTTATGTATAGATATTATCCTTATCGGGTCTTAATAATGAAATGTATCTGAAAGTTATTAGAAAAGAAATTAATAAGCAGTTTAAACGATAGATATAATTAGGAATAAAGAAAATTGAAGTAAAAGAAATCAATTTTTTATACAGTAAAATCATACAGAGTATCATAAAATTGTAAGAACATTCTTTATTAAATAACTTTAAAAACAATAAGCAATTAGATATTTTCTACTTTTATTGTGACTTCCAATATTATAAAATTATTATTATTCCATCCACTACCTTTAATTGACTGTTTTATTGACACTAAAATAAAATATGCACTTTGTATTGTAAATATTTGATATTAAAAAATATGTTATTAGGTCAGTTAGTATGTTATTAGGTTACTATATTTAATTCACGATTTTATTGACAATGAAATAAAATATGCATCCTTTCTTTTTGATATCAGATGTTAAAAAATATGTTGTTAGATCAGATTTATTTCTAAGTTTAATTATAAATAATTAATTGTTTATTTAAGAAGAGGAAATGCTTTGAGATGTGAAGCAGTAGTGAGAAATAAATAAGTTCTTGTCTTTTTAATTAAGTAGAGAACAAACTAATACAAAATGTTTTATTCAGAATAATATTCAAAACTTTAATTTTTAGTTTATTTAAGGAACACTCTAACTGTAAAGTAAGTGACATTTTTAGGTATAGATATTATCCCTATCGAGTCTTAATAATCAAATGTATCTGAAAGGTATTAGAAAAGAAATTCATAAGCAGTTTAAATGATAGGTATAATTAGGATTAAAGAAAATTGGAATAAAAGAAATCAATTTTTTAAGCAGTAAAATCTTAGAGTATCATAAAATTGCGAGAACATTCTTTATTAAATCATTTTAAAAACTATACGATATTTAGTTTTTTTATTATATCTTCTAATGTTATAAAATTATTATAATTACATCCATTATCTTTAATTGGCGGTTTTATTGACAATAAAATAAAATATGGACCCTTTCTCTTTGATATTTGATGTTAAAACAGATGTTAATAGATTACATTTCGTTCTAGGTTTAATTATAAAATTTAATTCCTTGTTTCTTTAAAAGCAAATACTTTGAGATGTGAAGCAGTAGTGAGGAATAAGTAAGTCCATGTAGTTACAACTAAGCCGCAAACAAACTAATTTAAAATTATTTATTCAGAATAATATTGAAAACTTTAATTTTGAATTTAATTAAAGTAGATTATATATGTCAAGTAACAGGCATTTTTATGTATAGAGATTTTTATGTTTTAATGATATATGTGTGCCTTATTTTTTATCTCGGCTTAGTATTGCAATATTTATCTTTGCCTTTAAAAAACACTATTTAAGAAAGTCACTTTTTTTCGAATGATAAAAAAGCATTTTTTTTAATAAATAGCATACAAAACTTTCAAAGAAGATAGGAGATATGCAGCTGAAAAAAAAATCCCAGTCCGACTTAATTCACGCCTCATACCACACTTTTCATCGAAAGCATATAGTATCTTACCGAATCTGTAAGAAATGTTTATTTTTCCCCCTAACATAAAACTAATCCCCTAAAACGAATGCCTCCTGTTCGAGGTATCTCCGGAACTGTAGGGATTAAAAAAAGTTTTTTAAAGAAATATATTATCCGAGATAGGGGAAAAAAAGCTATTTGTTGGATGGGAAGGTAGCTGAGAATGAGAAGACCCCCGACATACACATATCGATTGAAGGAGATGCGGAGGAAATAAAAGGGAAGAAAAAGATTTGGTGGGAACGTCCTACTTTTCAAGGGGTTGAAAGACAACTGAACTTTTTTTTCCACCCATATTGATTTGGGAAATTAATAGGGGAATGATGAGTGTCAATATTTGAGAATATTTGTTCTTGTGATAATATAATCAAATGGAGGGAGATTTTAGGGATTTAAACGATGTGCTCAGCATAATTTTTTTCTTCGGAATATTTTGATTTTTTAAGTAAAACAGGGCAAATTGTTAATCTGATATATGTCCGGAAAAAAAGCTGCATTGGAGTTTTTTCTTTACTTTAATTAGATTCATAACTGTAGATGAGTAATGCAACATACAATTTTTATTGATTGAAATTATCTATTTTATTATAGTCATAGAAGGTAGTATTATTTTTACTTAAAATGTAGATTAGCCTCTGAATAATGGTAAACCATTTGATAGATTTGAAAAAAAAGCTGCATTGATTGAAGTTTTTTTTACTTTAATTAGATTCATAATTGTAGATGACTAATAAAACATACAATTTTTATTGCTTGAAATTATCTATTTTGTTATAGTCATAGAAGGTAATATTATATTTACTTAAAATGTAGATTAGATTCTGAATAATGGTAAAGAATTTAATAAAATTTCATATAAGGGAATAAAAGTAAAGAACTTTTCTCTGCATAATTATTCTCGTTTATGAGCATTATTTAATTAAACATTCAACTATTATTTAAGTATTAAATGACATCTTATGTTTTTTTTAAAGGAACATACATGAAAAGAGAATTTTGAGACATGATTAAGGTCTATATATCATTTTAAGTTATGAAATTTTTTTATAGTTTGCTTTTCAGGCTTTTAAGTAGAAATAAAAGGCAGTTTATGAAGGAAGAAAATATATTCTTATATATATATATATATATATATATATATATATATATATATATATATATATATAATATATATATATATATATATATATATATATATATATATATGCGTGTGTGTGTGTGTGTATAATGCTTAGACCAAATTCCACACGATCCAAATGGACTTTTTTCGGTTTTATTTGAATATTTTTTACAGAATAAAAATGTTTTAAATATGCTAAGTCATTTTGAACAAAATGGAGTAAAAAAAATCAGACATCCATAGGTAATTATATAGTGTTCAAAATCTATCCCTTAAAATTATATTTATTGACGTGAAACCAAATATAATGTACCCAATTCAGTTTCGAATGAAGTTAGATAATATAGTACAGGTGAACACATAATTTTATATTTGGAAAACATTTTGGAAATTTAAAAAATGTAAAACTATTTTTTTTCTTTCTAAATGGAAATGTTTAGGATATTGGACAAGACTTCAATTAAACTCTCTTTTCTTAGATTTGGATAGATTTTTTAAGAAGGAGGTAACTTTCTGGTTAAATTTACTTCGACAAATTTACATCTGAAATATATATGAAAAATCTAGAGAACAAGCCTTTTTGAAGTTTGACTTCTCCAATCTGTGTAAGAAATATAGACTTTTTAAAAAGTGAAACAGTTCCTAGCTAATCTCCACTTTTTAATTTAACATAAAACACTTTTAATTGCTAAGGAAGCGTTTTGAAATAATCTATAACTGAATAATTATCTTTTTGTTTAACTCATATCTCTGTGTTCAAGTATTACTAGTATATCAGTTTGTTTAAATAACTTAAGGAAAAAAGAAAAGTAATCTCTATATTCTATTAGTTTGAAATTGAAAGAGAATGCAGCTGTAAAAATAACTCGTTTTAAAAAAATTGTTTTCTTTATTTTAGGCCTTTGTTTTTTAGAAACGTGTTTAGTGCACTGTATGAAATATAAATGAGACACGTATATAGAAATGAAGTATGTATTTGACCTCTGAGGGAATAAAACATTGTAGTATCCAGTACTGCTATTACAGTTGATTGCTGTTCTTTATTCTCTTTAAACTCATGAAGAAGTTAGAATCTTTTCATGAAATTTTGCGGGTTGTGCAGAA
>CM063498.1:93189593-93197093 GCA_032207245.1 Pardosa pseudoannulata | reverse complement strand
GGCACGTATAATATGCTCTGGATAACACTGTCCTCCATGTTCTCAAACGATACCACTGGGAGTGGAAAGCCAAGTCTGCGGGCTTTCTGTTTAGTCCTTGCTATATTGATAGAATATGTCATTATATCAATATAGAATGTATATTGATAAAGTCAAAGAATGTTTCATAAAATTTGAAACTGGAATTATACAATATATAATAATATTGAACATATCTCGAAGAGATGTGGTATCTCAGTCGGCAAAGACAACAATATCATATTTGGAGGGTTCTATATTCGGAGATTGAGCCGGCCTCAGATATCACATGTTCATGAGTGGTGACTGGGGCAAGTATAATATGCTAAGGATCACACTGTCCTCCAAGTTCTCAATCGATACCACGGGAAGTGGAAAGCCACGCCTGAGGACCTTCTGCTTGGTCCCTGATTCTAAATTACGAGGACCCACTTGAGCCAAGACATGCTTTCATCCTTGCGGTGATCTTAAAAAGAAAGGCGTGTCCTCTGTCCCACGTGCTTGGCACGCCCAAGTGGCATTGACAATGACAACAGCAACAATATGTCGCCACATAATAAAAAGGTTTATTTATTTCAAAATTTAAAACTAGTCATGATGTTTCTTGTCTAGAAAGAAGTTTATATGTTATTACAATAATATTTAATTAATCTTTATTATGTCCTTTAGGTCGTTTCTTTAAGTTAACTATCGACATTTTACTAACAGTGTACACGTTTAAACTAAAAATCTTCTAGGCATCCATATTCTGATGTGAATGCATTTTATGTCAAATATATTCCGAATGTCAAATTATGCATTTAAGAGTTTGACTGAATGTTTAAAGAAGGACAAGCATTATTGAAATTATTTTCTTCGATGCGAGCAATAAATTTTAGAAATATATTTAATTTTGTATTTATTTTTACTGTGACATTGAGTTAGTTTTTTGCATGGTGTTTATATTATTTCTTAAATTTACTAAACACTTAGAATTTAATTTAAAATTTTGTAAATGCATCTTCCAATGAACACTTAGTCACAACCAAATCGCATTTGGATGTATGTACGAGATTATGTACCTCAACCCGACCTTTTATGATATTTACGCAATATTAGAATAGATTTCTTTTTAGAAGTAGTCCTCAAATTGAATTTCGCCCAACGTATGGGATCTGAGGTACATTTCTAAGGGTCAGTTAATTATCAAAATACAGTAAAAAAGTATAAAGTTCTAGTTACTGTATATAACATAAAATGTATAAATATGCACTTAACTTTGTTTGAAATTTAACCGAATTTAATTAATTTTGAATGGTGATGTATGCAAAATACCCTCACAAATCTATAAAATTTTAATGACCTTCCGAACAATGAATTTATGTAAAAAATCTTTCTCAACGTATGGTATAAATAAAAATTAAATACAGAAGAAATTATAATATAGAAGAAATATTAAATTTATATAATATATTTATAGAAGAAAGATTAAATATAGAAGAAATTAATAATTTAAATATAGAAGAAAATATGTAACTGAAAGTGAAACACTAACATTAAATATAATGTATGGGTTACATATAATAGAAACACAAGTTAAGGCTGTGTATATATTATACTAGTTTTATGTTGAAATTTTTTTTATAAAAATTCTATACTTTTCTTTCATTCTCTTAAATAAAATTTCCATAATTTCCTAATAACTTTAATATTTGATTAAGAATTTAATATATAACCCTTTTAAGGGTGGGGTGTGAATCTTGAAAATAAACCACATTATACGCATTTGCGAATTTGTCAAAATTTACAAAATACGGCTCTATATAAAATTCACAGTTAACTGTGGGGAATTCTTTTTGAAACTACTCAGTAGATTTTTATTCACCAAGTGAATATTTTATACTGGCTAAAGAAATATTAGTTTCCCTATAAGTCTCAAGTTCGACTTCAGTTTACTGGGCTTTACAGTCAAACAGTTTCTATTAATAGAATGATACATTTTTTCCCTTAAACGGGGGGTTAAAAACAATAGCACCTTGCAGACTTATGTAGCAATACCTTGTTAACCAGAGGATATGTTTTTAGGTTTCTCCAAAATCTATAAACTATAATTTTATTAATAAAATTACCAATAATTATTTACTAAATAATTATTTCTCATTCTCTTATGATTGTCTTGTGTAAATAACTCTGTGTCTTTTATACATATCATTTATTTTAATTAAAGCTTTTTTAGACTCATGCTTACTCTAGTTGTATAGGTTTATATAGTGCTATGTTCCTATGTTCCTTCAAACAACTAGCTATAATTTTCATCCTGCAAACTCACGACTCTTAATATCCAGGCCACGCCTATAAATTAGTTGTTTTAAACATTAGACCATGAAAGTAATTGATACAGAAACTGGCTATTAATATGTCAAGTGTAAAAATAAATGTTGTTTAAATACGAATAAGAATTAAATTTTCATAATAAAATAGCAAAACATAACCTTCATAGTTCCCATTTAAATATTTCACTCCAAAACAAATGCTTTTGAATGGCATTTGTTTAACTAAATTTCTGGATGAAAAATGAATCACTTCCTGATCCCATTTGTTTAAGTCATTCTGAAACGCGAAAGTGTGGATAAATGAATACGCTTTAATATTCGAAATTCAAACTGAAAGTTACATTTTCAAACTCCTTTCAATATGATGCAGGTGTATTGTTCAATACGATTGAGAATACTCTTTGTTTATGAAATACAAAAGAAAATAACTTCGAATTTAAAGATCGTCTTACATTTTCCAGAGAATGCAAGAATAGATAAGATACGAAGGATCAGTGAAAATTTATTAGCATAACCTTTTCCTCTTGGAATTACAATCTTATCTCATAAGCAAAAGAAACTTCTTTTGTGTGATTTTATGAGCTGCAAAAACATCGTTGTATTTTTTGTTTGTTTTGTTTTAAAAATAAGAATTGTATCTTTGTATACCACTCGGGAAGACATTTCCAGATGAAAAATGGTAAGCTTGAAAGTAAATACAACCTCTCATTTTTTTTCCTTTTTTTTGCTTTCATACTTTTTAGATTTGCATTTATTTCGTAGTTATTTATTTCTTTTCGGTGGAAAATTTAAGTTTGGAAATGCATGAATGTATTTTTTTCTAGAAGAAGATATTCACAGATAGTGTATTTATATAAAAAACATTCTCTATGATAGTTGATGAGCTTGTGGTGATTATGCAATAGCAACTAGTCGTTGCATCGTTTTGATTCGCCGAAGATTGACATCATAAGCATCATTTATTATTAAAGACGTTGACGTAATGTTCAGTCTTTGCATATATTATAAATATTGTAATGTATTTTAACATATTATTGTAACATGAATTCATTGATCTGTACTGATATTTGTTAAGAGTAAAATTTTATAATTACATTTTTAATTTTATTTGCGGCAACACTGCATCTTTTTAAATATGCAAATATCTAAAATGTATGTATTGGGTTGGCAACTAAATCATTCCCGCTTTTGTCGATAGATTCACTCTACACCTTCTTTTGTTTTGTTAACGTGGTCAGAGCATCTAATCTATATTTGTTTCTTACTGTACGGAATTCTACTTTTAATTAGTAAAAAAATTATATCGATTAGGTTTTTGGTTTTGTATTTATCACAATTTAAAAATGGAAAAACAGGACGTGCACTTCCGACACATTATTTCCGAAAAGGCAAGAACGCATCGCAAGCACAAAAAAGGTTATGTGCCTTATATGCAGATGAAGCATTAAAAGAAAGTCGAAATTAGTGTCTGAAAGATTTCGTGATGGTAAATTCACAAACTGCCCAGTCGAAGATGGAAAACCCTCAGGCCGTTATCATTCATATCATAGGACAACACATAAAAGCACAACGAATACCCATGAAAAATGATTCTAAAAACAAAAAAAATATTTAAAAATTTAATGAAAGGAAACTTGATTATGTGATCTCTTACCAGCAAAAGAAATGATCCATTTCGAAAAAGATTTACGCTATGAAAAAACTTTTTTAAATGATCGCAAAAAATCGTGGGTTGAAGCAAAAACCAGACACAAATCAGAAACAAAAAAAAAAATGCTGTCATTAAAGATCAAAAGTTTTGTTTTTGTATTTGAACTCATGCCACAGAACCAAAAAAAATTCAAAATTGAAAAGAACTGACAAAAAAAAACTGGCTGATGAAGAGAAAAACAAGGGAGTGTTGTCAACATCGACACAAGGATTGCACAATGTTTCGCATACATGCAAAAAAATTGGAACTGGGTTGACTTGTTTTGTCCCACCAGCTAAGAAATTCATTGCGCAACGGATTAGCATTTGTTTCGTTCGAAACGCAATGAAAATGATCCATTTCTGAAAAACCTAGTTACTGGCGACGAAAATTAGTTTTTTAAAGATCAAAATCGTGGGTGAAGCAAGATCAACCACCCAAACAACATCAAAAGCAGAGATTAAACAAGATTATGCTGTTTTTATTACAAAAATTTTGTATTTTCTTCATGCCACAGAACCAAACGATCAATTCAAATGTGTATGTTGAACAACTCGACAAACGAACGATGCAATTGAAGAAAAGCGGCCGGTATTGTCAAATCGGAGGGTGTTGTTTTACATGATAACGCAAGCATTTGTCATCGAAAAAATTATTGGATGTTATGTTTTGTAACCATATATGATCTTCTGTATTACCATTTGTTTTCGTTCATGCAAAACTCTTTAAATGGTTTTTATGCATGATGTCAGATCACACCTAATTCAGTTTTTTAATAGCAAAGATCAGACATTTTACGGACGGGGAGTTTTTACACTGCCAGAAAGATGGAAAAGTGTTATCGACAAAAACAGGCAATATCTAATTGAATAAAATTATATTTTTTAACAAAAATTCTTTTTTTCGTATTTGAAATCGGCAATGATTTAGTTGTCATCCCAATATATGATGTTGTCTGTATACGAGTCAGTGTGACAGTAGCAGACATCTCGGTTGCATCGAAGATGAGGATGTTTTGTTTATGTAACTTGTATGTACTTTCAGCATTTTAAGCTTCTGTAACGTTGGTTCAGTTTGATATCCAGAGCTCTACGTCATTTATTATACTATCTTAAATAAATGCTTGTGTTTAGATCTAGTTGTTTTATTTAACTGCATAATGTGAATCCCTTCTGAGCATGGTTTTATATATGATATGATCCCTGGGGATATTTCTTTAAGAATCGTTAAGCCATAGCAGGGGCCTCATAAGATTCTATTTTATATGAAACTATAATTTAGTGTAACTAAGAATGAAACTAAGAGCAAGTTACTTTAATTTAACATTTTACTAATTAAGTTTCAATAATGTTTTCCCTTAAACCACAATTTGTTTATTAGAAAATTTATTATAAAAAATATACTGTGTTTATAATAGAATTTTCTGTCCCCGATGATGTCATTTTTTCTTAAAGTCTAATTATATTAATATTTGATGCTTTCTCTTATACATTCTTATTTTTAAAGTTGTTTTATTATTTTTAAAATTAATTTTTACTATTTTTTCAACATATTATGAATTTTATTTTTATTTGTTACAATTCGCGTATTTTGTACGGATATCCCTGGCTACAAAAAACATTTTATATTTTCTATCCCTAACTCTTTACTCTCTAGTTTTTTTGCGGTATGAACTCACGAATAGACCATTCTATCCCTTCTTTATTCTTTTAGTTATTTATATTTCCGTTCGCTGAAATTTCTGAGCTTACTGATAAAAACCTCTGGATTGAAGGGCCTGGCCGATAGAGTCCAGTTTCTCCATCACATTTAAAGCCTTTATAGAATTCATTAAAAAACAACATATGTTTATTATACAATTGTCTCTTTATAGTTTATGTTAATAAAAGTAATGTATTCTAATGAATATATATTCTTCAAATACCAAAATAAAATGATTGTTCTATATGTATATATTTATACGCGTATGGCTGCCGATCAAAAGTAAAAAAAACACTATATCCATTTCTTTAATTGAAATTTTTCTTCTTCGTGAATACTCATTTTTAAAATATTATAGAAATATTACCTCCATTTTCTAAAAGTGACCGTTAAATCTTGTCATATTGTAAAAGACACTATAAACAGTACAATCTGATGGTAAAATCCAACTATTATACAAAAAAATCTTTTTCTACAATTTTTGCATGATTACAGCCTCTAAGTTCTTACTAACTCAAAAACTTTTCTAAATCATTCCACTAAATTCAGAGCTGATCAAACAAATCTGAATATATCTGCATTATGGTCCAGGGTAAAGTTTTATAATATGTGCCATTTTTTAACTAAATGTTTTACGTACTTTTGTCTTACGATTTACTTTAATTTTATACTCTGTCATACAGTATTATTCCCGTGTACCATTTTAGCCAAGAGTAACAAGTGAATTAATTTAGACGCATTGCATTTTTGTAAAATTAAGCCTCAGTTACTTTAATTGCCCGGACTTACTAGGCAATGAGAACTTTAAGCAACTAGCAGTTGTATTATCATAACATCAAAAAAAGAAGCAAATCCAAAGTGGAACTTAAATTTAAGATCTAAGAAAAATCATCTTTTTTCGTCAAGAGGAGAGTATAGAATAATACATAAAAACACTTGCACTTACAGAGTTGGGCCTCACAACGAGATGAGACAAAGAAAAATTTATAAGAGAAAGTAGTTTAGTTAGTGTTATTAGTATTCAGAAAGGAACTTTGATCATTAGAAAAATGATCCATTCAACCCTGTCTGTTGGAACATGTGGCGAATGGACAGAAAATTTTCATTTATTTTACATTTAGGTTAGAGTGACAGCTAAAAGTATTTTAAGTTATCGAACACCTCTTTAAACAACATATTTTGTGGCTGGAAAAATAGATCTAAAAGAATAAGCATGGGAAGAGTAGAATCTGTAAGATATATTTTCATTGTAATAATTTTGATATATTATACACACACACACACACACACACACATCACATATATATATATATATATATATATATATATATATATATATATATATATATATATATATATATATATATATATATATATATATATATATATATATATATATATATATATATATATATATATATATATATATTATATATATATATATATATATATATATATATATATATATATATATATATATATATATATATATATATATATATATATATATATATATATATATATATATATATATATATATATATATATATATATATATATATATATATATATATATATATATATATATATATATATATATATATATATATATATATATATACATATACATACATATTGTATTGGGATACTTTTCATACTACAATATTAAAATAATATCTATATTATCTAAAAACAGTCATTAGGTCATGAAATAAGAATGAAAATTTAAAAAGAATTTATATTATATTCAAAAATAATAAAAAAAATTATAGAGACAAG
>CM063498.1:93174593-93184593 GCA_032207245.1 Pardosa pseudoannulata | reverse complement strand
TTTTCTATTTTTTATTGCAAATTCAATGGATATTTGTTTTTCGTAAACATATATATTAAAATGTATTGGTTGATTTTATGACTTGGTATCATGTAAAGATGGAATCTCCTTTCATTATTTTAGTATAGACTGTTTATAGAAATTGAGAAAAAAAATGAATCACCAACAGAGAGGAATTGCTTGTCGTTGTTGACTGTGTTTTACACAATTATTTTCTATTTGAGGATTCTATTAAAGAAATTTGGAGTTCAATCTTAAAGAAATGCAATATTCTTGAACATTCTGATTTCTTGATATACGATAATTCTCACATTTTAAGCGTACAACATTTCATGATGGATGATTTGTGTCAACAAGTAACAACATAAAGAATTGGTTAGAGGTAGTATTTTACAGTTAGTTATAATAGGCTTACAAATGGAATAACAGTTTATAAAAGATATTTTAAGAGATTTTCAACCATTGCAATTCTTTTATTGAATTCTTTTTACATTACTGTCTGCGATAATGATTTGTCCTGTATGCAGAGGTCGTATTCTTCATCAGTATCAGAGTATTCCCTATGCAATATTCTTTACATTATGATTTCTTGATATACGATAATTCTCACATTTTAAGAGCACAACATTTCATGATGGATGATTTGTCAACAAGTAAAAACATAAAGAGTCGTTTACAGGTAATATTTCACAGTTAAATATAAGAGGCTTACAAATGGAATAACCGTTTACAGAAGATATTTTATAAGATTTTCAACTATTAAAATTCTTTTATTGAATTCTTTTTACATTACTGTCTCCAATATTCATTTGTCCTGTATACAGACATAGTATTCTTCATCAGTATCAGAGTATTCCCCATGCAATATTCTTGAAAATTCTGATTTCTTGATATAGGACAATTCTGACATTTTAAGATCACAACTTTTCATGAAGGATGATTTGAGTCAACGAGTATAAACATAAAGAATCGATTAGAGGTAGTATTTTGCAGCTACTTATAATAGTCTTACAAAAGGAATAACAGTTTATAGAAAATATTTTATGAGATTTTGAACCCTTGAAATTCTTTTATTTAATTATATTTACATTACTGTCTGTGATATTGGTTTGTCCTGTATACAGAGGACGTGTTCTTCATCAGTATCAGAGTATTTCTCATGAAATATTCTTGAAAATTCTGATTTCTTGATATACTATAGTTCTCCTATTTTAACCGCATAACGTTTCATAAAGGACGATTTGAGTCAACAAGTAAAAACATAAGGAATCGATTACAGGTAGTATTTTACAGTTAATTATAATAGGCTTACAATTGGAATAAAATTTTACAGAAGATAGTTGATAAGATTTTCACTAATTGAAATTATTTTATTGAAGCCTTTTTACATTATTGTCTGCAATATTGATCTGTTTTATATACAGAGGTTGTATTCTTCATGAGTATCAGAGTATTCACCATGCAATATTCTTCAAAATTATGATTTCTTAATAAACGATAATTCTCACATTTTAAGCTCAATGATGCATGAAGGATAATTTGAGTCAACAAGTAAAAACATAAGGAATCGTTTACAGATAGAATTTTACAGTTAGTTATAATAACATTATAAATGGAATAACAGTTTACAGAATATATAAGATTTTCAACCATTGAAATTATTTTATCGAATTATTTTTGTATTACTGTCTGCGATATTGATTTGTCCTGTATACAGATGTCGTATTCTTCACAGTATCAGAGTATTCCCCGTGCAATATTCTTGAAAATTCTGATATCTTGATGGACAACAATTCTCACATTTTAAACGCACAAAGTTTTATGAAGGATGATTTGACTAAACAAGTAAAAATATAAAGAATTGGTTACAGGTAGTATATTACAGTTATAATACACTTACAAATGCAATAACAGTTTACAGAAGATATTTTATAAGAATTTCAATCATTGAAATTATTTTA
This sequence comes from Pardosa pseudoannulata, assembly GCA_032207245.1. Classification (NCBI taxonomy): domain Eukaryota; kingdom Metazoa; phylum Arthropoda; class Arachnida; order Araneae; family Lycosidae; genus Pardosa; species Pardosa pseudoannulata. Next base: position 93,182,632 of record CM063498.1, on the reverse strand, counting down.
TCGAATTCTTTTTGTATCACTGTCTGCGATATTGATTTGTCCTGTATACAGAGGTCGTATTCTTCATCAGTATCAGAGTACTTACCATACAATATTCTTGAAAATTCTGACTTCTTTATATACAATAATTCTCTTATTTTAAGCTCACAATGTTTCATGAAGATGGTTTGAGCCAACAAGTAGCAACATAAAGAGTCGGTTACATGTAGTATTTTACAGTTAGTTATAATAGGCTTACAAATGAAATAACAGTTTACAGAAGATATTTTATAAGATTTTAAACCATTGAAAATATTTTATTGAATTATTTTTACATTACTGTCTGCGAATTTTATATCTTGTATACAGAGGTCATGCTCTTCGTCGCTATCAGAGTATTTCCCTTTCTTTGTTTAATGACATTTTGATTAAAATTTAATTTTTGCGGACCGAATTAACTCATAGTAAACACATATATCATGATCTTCGTCAGTCAGAAGAGTATTTTAATTACTTTTTTTACGGTTTTGAGTTGCATTTGTTTGTTGCAGAATGATGTGTAACGAGGAAAATACATCGGCTGTCTGCCGCTGAAAATTGAGCATACCTACAAATAATATAATAATTCTGCAGGTTTAGAACTTTGTTGAATAGGCTAATTGAGTTCAGACGTCAGGTTGAAAGCATTTTCATTGATATCAAAATATCAAAATGTTGCATGATTCATTCATTTCATACAAAGATATAAAGTAGAAGAAACGTTAGTTCATTTTAAAACTTTTCTTATACTCAATTAGTAAGTAATTTGTTCGCTGGTATAACATATCTTTTTAAAAAGTTTTTTGAATGCTCGATATAAAATGCATTTCTTTAATTTTTTACATCACAGTACATTTAATATGTATAGACTCTTTTTATAAACAGATTGCTGTATTTTCAATTAGTGCTGTTGTATGGGTAACTTTTGCTGTTTCATGATAAAATAAATCACTATTTTTAAAGTGTATAATTTTAAAAAGTCTATAATATTTTTCCACTACCGTAAAGAGATTTTTAATGTTTATATAAAAGTATACTTAAAAAGTCTTTTATTGTCATTTATATATGTCCTATTGTAATTACTAAATTTATTTCACAATATTTAATATAACAATTTATAAAATTATTAAAATACAAATATTTAGTTTTTTCAAAAATCAAGTTTTCATTAATATTTCTGATGAAAAGATAGCTGTTGGAAAAAGCTGAATTGATTTGTAGTCATTGAAATTATATTCAATAATTTTTAAATCCTATAAAGTTTCCCCTCCATTAAATGGATAGAAATTTTACATGCATACCTAATCATTAAAGGCACCTTTTAAAAAAGAATTTCATTATTCTTTGTGTAATACTATAAATGATCAAGTATTAAATATTTCATTGTAAGTATTTTTTATTTAACAAAATAATTAATTAATAAAATTTAGTAGAAATTTTACATGCGTACCTAATCATTAAAGATACATTTTACGAAATAATTATATTATACTTTGTGTTTAAATGCGGTAATACTACAAATCATCAAGTATTAAATGCTTCATTGTAAGCAATTTTATTTAACAAACGGCTATGTTTGTAAGATAATAGCTCAAAATTATGTATAAGTCAGAACAAAATATCAAAATTTACTCATTGTTAAAATCTTATCTGAGAAAATACAATGATATGAGCAAATAAAATCAAATATCTTCCATATCAAGAAGACGCATACCATATTAAAATATTAAGATATTTTGCAATTAGGAATAATTATATTATCAGTAATGAATATTATCACATTCTTTTGTCATAAATGTTACACAGATTCAGAAAAATTTTAAATAAGCAATTTTTACCCAGATATAATGAAATAACAAATTTAAAATATTAAAGAGCGAAATTAATGCAATGCACTTAATATTATGTTTATTTCCAGCTAGAATAACTAATTGTTTAATAAATAATCAAATTTGTCATTAAGAATTGTAACCAGTACTCAACAACATTTCTGTACAAATATGTTCGCATTTTGGAAGTTATCAACTAATGAATGAACATCTATCCATTAACAAAATAATTGTAAATTGTTCTCCATATCTATTGTACCAAGTAATTTATTACTCATGTTCTATATATACATCCGGGGAACGAGAGGGACAAATAAGCTCAGAGAGAGCCATTTCAAGTTAATTGCGTGGAGAATAAACAACTTAACTTTCAATTCCATTGTGATTGTTAGAAACGTCTTTATTCCATTAGAAGCGTCTTTATTAATTACAAAATTGATACAAAGATTAAGTTTTAAATGCAATTTTAGCTACAAAGAAATTTTTTCATCAAGCTATTATTCAGTTGCATGTATAGATACACAGACTCATATATTATGCATATGAATTTATATATATATATATATATATATATAATATATATATATATATATATATATATATATATATATATATATATATATATATATATATATATATATATATGTATATATATATATATATAATATATATATATATATATATATATATAATATATATATATATATATATATATATATATATATATATATATATATATATATATATATATATATATATATATATATATATATATATATATATATATATACATATATATATATATATATATATATACATATATAATATATATTATATATATATAATATATATAAATATATATATATAATATATATATATATATATATATATTTATATATATATATATATATATATATATATATATATATATATATATATATATATATAATATATATATATATATATATATATATATATATATATATATATATATATATATATATTTATATATATATATATATATATATATATATATATATATATATATATATATATATATATATATATATATATATATATATATATATATAATATATATATATATATATATATATATATATATATATATATATATATATATATATATATATATATATATATATATATATAAAGAGAGATATTAATGAAGTCTTTACATCGAAGAAACTCAATTTCGTTCTTACAGTCATTTATGTGTTGCCAAGATATTGGTTTAAAATAGAAAGATAAAATATATATAAGTTATAATTTTTATTATGAATACTAATTAATTATGAATATTAATAGTAAAGACTTTTTAAATAAAGCAGAAAGACTATAAACAATTGATAATAACTTAAAACTATTGTTTCCTATAAAAATAATTTTATATAGAGAGTTATTTAATATATAATTCAATTAATTAAAAATATAATCATTTTTCCCTATTCTGTGGCTGGATGGTTAGTACACTGCTCTATGATAATGGAGGTCATTGGTTTGAATTCCACTGCTGCCATGGATCTGCATAACCATTTGGAATGGGTTACAAGCAGTAGGCTCAGATTTTATCAGCTTGTATGAAGTCAGAATTAAACCGTATTAATGGAAAAAAAATGAAAATATTTCCATGATTATATATTTATTGAAATTTAGAAACTATTAAAATCTGTACACTTACTTGACTAAAAAAATATGTGATACTTTCAAAAGATTCCAAATAAAGTAATAATTTTTTTTTCTTAAAAAGGCACAATTTAATGCAAATGCAAAAAAAAAGCGAACACATAATCATAAAAGTGAAATCCATTTTCCTTTCGAAAATTTATTTATATTTTGCTAACACGCTAGTCATTCTTTGTTTCACTATTTTATTCATGTTTCTATAATAATATAAAGCATGTTTTCAAAAACTATTATTTTCCTAAGACACATGTAAACAGATGTATAATCATGGTTTGGAAACATTAATAGTTGTTAATTTTAATTATTTCATTTAAAACTAAGTCATTTTTGTATTTTTATAAATTCTTATGTCTTTTTTATTAGTTTACGTACCTTCAAAATGAACTCTATCTTCAAAAAAGTATTTACGATTTTCGTTGTATGGATTTTGGTTATTATTTTTACAGATAAAATATTTATTCATATACAAAACTAGTAACAGACAATGAATTATTTAATTTGCTGTATAAATGCTTAATTTTACTGAAAAGAAAAGGGAAAAAATAATTGCGTTTTATAAACTAGAGACTCATAGCCTGTATTTTTAGATATATTTTTGTTTCTAATTGTAATAAATTTTTAATAAAACTCATTATTCAAATAATGAGTAAGTGAGGTCTCCCCTGATGAAAGCACTTTGAAGTTTTATGTTACAGAGACGACTTTGCGAAGCAATTATGCATGATATTAGCATCAATTAAGTTTTAAGCAAACGAACTTAATTACGAGAGATAATTAGTATAATAATTGTATAACATTAAAAGTAATTCAACCTTAATTTTCTTCTCATATTCAATAACAGCTTGCCTAATTTATGATACAAAATGTTTCCTACTTCTGAATTCCACTGCAAGATTTCGGCAAGAACTATTTAGCTTGTATTTTTTTCTGCTTTTTTCCAGACATTTTGTTGACAGCTATGTTTAGAAAAAGTAAATTTAAAGTTAGTTTACTGTAGCAAAATTCGAGAACTTACGATTCTATTTTTAAAATAACCTCCTGTAGTATAATTAAAATATGACTTTCTGAAATCTAACAAATTTGTCCAACTAAAGAATGAATTCTTTTACCTGTTATATATTTGAAACAAGCTTATAATTATATTTTGTAACGGTAACCATTTAGTCACCACAAACTGTGTTTTCTAAAACACACTAAGGTATTTAAATACTTAACCTATACATTTCTATCAAATTTGCAATTGCTACCTAATTTTCTGGCAATGATGGATTACTTATGTGTTTTTCACGTACCTGTTTGCGATCAACTGGTAATTCAACATATGCATCAAACAGCTCCTAGATAGTTTATGATTTTTAAACATAATTACTTATTAAGATAAAGCACATCTATTACATAATTGACAATATGTGATAGTAAGGTTTTTTACACTTCAGTTTCTAAAAAAAGGGAACATTACTCTGAACAGAACATTCGACAGAAGTGATATGCAATTGTTACAAATTAATCATCTCCATGTGATAGTCACTAAGTAATAAGTCCAAGTTCTCCCAAGACAGAGTAACATAAGTATAATACTTCTACTGTTTGTCTAAATAATTCCCTTGAAAGAAAACATTAAGAATAGTGATTCAAACCCTCTAAAATAAATCTCTTTTTTACAGCAAAACTATCTAAATCCCTTAACAATTTAATTTTTTCACGAATACGACCTCAAAAATGTCACATTTTTTTATTGCATATTTTTGTTCATGTTGCATTTGTAAGCTGTAAAATGTTATTAAATTAATATTTCTAAATATTTTAAACATATATAACAACTGTTTTACAGGAAATAAAATAATGTTTTTCCTGGATTTTTCTGTCTCGTGTACCCCAGAAAGAAAAGTTACGTTTACAGTTTTGCATATAAAATTAAAAATATTTTCGATTACAATTACTACACAATAATTTTCGAATGCAAATACTAAAAGTACGCTTATTTAGACTGTTTTTTCAAAGATCAGATTTAGTGTGATAAATCTTGAAAACATGTAAGAGCCATAGTCCAACGTCACAGTCCAAATAAAAATACTTAGACTTTTTAAAATCTTTTATATATGTCATTTTTCTTTAGTGAACACACATATCACTAGCTTCCAGGACTTAGTTTTCATCTGTAGGCGGAATTGCTGCTAAAAAATCTCTTTTGGTCAGTATCCCAAAACCTCAAGCCAAAAACTCTAAAAGCTCAAAGAGTAATGCAAAACCTATGAGAAATCCAATTCTTTTAAACCAACTAAATACATTTCCAAAAATAACATCTTGTGGACATATATTGGACTAATATGGCATTAAAAATACAAAAATTACTGCTAAAATAGTGAGAATTACAAAGAAATCAGATTGCCCGTACGCCTTACGGGCAAATCATTAAAGGCACGATAACAGCTCCCGTACGGTGTACGTGCAAAGCAGGCATGGGGTTAACCGAGTAGATATCATGTGTAATTACAAAATAATAAATTTTAATTGCATAAAAGTGTTTATAAATGTTTAATATTTAACAATTTAAATAGTTTCTTATCGTTTCATTTAATAAACTTCACTCGACAATTATTAAATTTTTGCTCAGATCTTGTATACAGGTAAATTTGATAGAAATACATATAACAGGAAGTTCCAAATGAGCATTAATGTTCTTCCGTTATTATGTTTCTCATCTTAGTTTACTCAATGCTCCTTTCTCCATGTATTTCTTGGTTTTTTTATAACTTTCCATAGAGGTACCCATAAGAGCGGAGAACCATTCATGCCCACCTAACAATATATTCCTCTCCTTCCTTATGGGGATTCTTTTCTCTTATTTTCCCCCTTTTTATTCCCGATTGTGTCTTATCTTCGCTCGGAAGAAATGGTCTCCGATGACAAAATCGACATGTTGACAAAGGACTGCGGGACCGATCTGAACTTATCTCGCTTATGTTTATTGTTACCTCCGACTTCCAGAAATGGATGACGCGAAGGAAATTTAGCTTTGTTTTCCATTAATCTGCGGAGTTTTCTTTCGGTAGTGTTTGATATAAAGAATGTTCCTGTGTATATATATTGCCTAGATTTTACTCATTTATGTATTATTAATTTCATTTATGTATTAAAAAAACGTTAATATGAAATCTAGATATCTCGGTGTTGTGAACGTACATATGAGATTATTGTTTGTACCACTTTTTAGACACTATTTTACACATATGCAGAAATTCCCTACAAAACATACATAACCTTATTATTCGGTATAGAAAATATAAAGCTTCAAGTCCAGTTTCACACAATTTTGCAATTACTAGACAATAAGTCGTCATGGTATAATGGTTGAAAATTGCTTCTTCATTCCAGACATTTCCCGTCAAAATTGGCAAAATCGACATGTTGACAAAGGACTTCAGGACCCATCTGAACTTATCTCGCTTATGTTTATTGTTACCTCCGACTTCCAGAAATGGATGACGCGAAGGAAATTTAGCTTTGTTTTCCATTAATCTGCGGAGTTTTCTTTCGGTAGTGTTTGCTATAAAGAATGTTATTGCTTATATATTTTACCTAAGTTTTACTATTCATTTATGTATTATAAAAACATTAATATGAAATCTAGATATCCCTGTTTTGTGAACGTACATATGAGATTATTGTTTGTATCACTTTTTAGACACTATTTTACACATATGCAGAAATTCCCCCCAAAACATACATAACATTCTTATTCCTTATAGAAAATATAAAACTTCAAGTCCAGTTTTACACAATTTTGCAATTACTAGACAATAAGTCGTCATGGTATAATCGGTGAAATTACTTCTTCATTCCAGACATTTCGCGTCAAAATTGGCAAGATCGACATGCTGACAAAGGACTGAAGGACCGATCTGAACATATCTCGCTTATGTTTATTGTTACCTCCGACTTCCAGAAATGGATGACGCGAAGGAAATTTAGCTTTGTTTTCCATTAATCTGTGGAGTTTTCTTTGGGTAGTGTTTGATATAAAGAATGTTCCTGTTTATTTATATTACCTACATTTTACTATGTATTTATGAATTATAAAAACATTAATATGAAATCTAGATATCCCTGTTTTGTGAACGTACATATGAGATTATTGTTTGTACCACTTTTTAGACAATATTTTGCATACATGGAGAAATTCCCCCAAAACACACATAACCGTAATATTCTATATAGAAAATACAAATTTTGAAGACCAGCTTCACAAAATTTGCAATTACTAGACAATTACTCATCATGGTATGACGGGTGAAAATTGCTTCTTCATTCCAGACATTTCAAGTCAAAATTCGCATACTGCTGTGCTCATATCGTTGGTTGGTTTAGGTTTATTGGCTACCAACCAACCAATAATTTGGAGTAAGAGAAAGATTGTGAACAGCCGATATGTTCACAATCTTTCTCTTAGTCCAAATGGTCTTAGTGTATATAGTGCATTTCATCACT
>CM063498.1:93154593-93172093 GCA_032207245.1 Pardosa pseudoannulata | reverse complement strand
TATATATATATATATATATATATATGTGTGTGTGTTTGTGTGTGTGATTTGTGCTCCTCTAATAATTTTTCTAAAATAGAAAAACTTATCTTCTAAACACACTAAAATACAACATCATATGTAATTAAAGCCCAGCAGCCATTTCGACATAAAACCTTATAATTCTAATCTTTTTTATGTTTATACATACTGTGTCTTCCTTATTAGCCTCAAATACGTTAATAACTAAAAACAGCTAAACTGAAACATATCTGTAAATTTTACGTTGGTCTGATAAATTTTAATTTGTGATACCATTATCATTTTTATGTACATAAAAATTAAAATTTAAAATTTCTACTATGTGTTGTTTTAAAGCGGAATTTAGGATTTATTCTAGCATATATGTATAATACAAAGGGTCCATTGTATATATAAATATGATTTGTGCTCCTTCTAATATACAATAAATATTTTCTTTTAAAATTGAAAAAATTATCTTCTAAACACACTAAAAGACATCACCATGTGTAATTAAAGCCCCGCCCCCATTTCGACATAAAACCTTATAATTCTATTCTTTTTTATGTTTATACATGCTGTGTCTTCATTATTAGAAAAAAAATACTTTTATAAAGCTTTTTACTAAAAACAGCTAGACTGAAACATATCTGTAAAATTTACTTTGGTCTATGAAATTTTAATTTGTTTTACCATTCCCTTTTTTATGTACATAAAAATTAAAATTTAAAATTTCTACCATGTGTTGTTTTAAGGAGGAATTTATTTATGATTTATTCTTGCATATATATATTACAAAGGGTCCATTATATATATGAATATGATTTGTACTCCTCTAATATACAATAACTCTTTTTTTCTAAAATTGAAAAATTTATCTGCTAAACATGCTAAAAGACAATACATGTGTTATTAAAGCCCCGCCGCCATTTTGACATAAAACCTTATAATTCTAATCTTTTTTATGTTTATACATGCTGTGTCTTTCTTATTAGCCAAAAATACGTTTATAAAATTTTAAAGTAAAAACAGCTTGACTGAAACATATCTGTAAATTTTACGTTAGTCTAGGTAATTTTAATTTGTAATACCATTCCCTCTTTTATGTACATAAAAATTAAAATTTAAAATTTCTACCATGTTTTGTTTTAAAGCTGAATTTATGATTTATTCTAGTATATATATATATATATATATATATATATATATATATATATATATAATACAAAGGGCCCATTAGATACATAAATATGATTTGTGCTCCTCTAACATGCAATACCTCTTTTTCCCTAAAATTGAAAAACTTATCTGCTAAACAGACTAAAAAACATTATGTGTATTTAAAGCGCCATACCCATTTCGCCATAAAAACTTATAATTCTAATATTTTTGTATACTTATACATGGTGTGTCTTCTTTATTAGTTAAAAACAAGTTTATAAAGTTTTACTAAAACAGTTAGACTTAAACAAATCTGTAAAATTTAAGTTGGCTTGTGAAAATTTAATTTGAGATATCGTTCACATTTTTATGCACATAAAAATTAAATTTAAAATTTGTATCATATGTTGCTTTAAAGCGGAATTTATGATTCTCCTCATCTTATTAACTCAATCAAAATCTCTTTAAAATATGGTGTTTTTAATTATTTTACTTATGAAATTAAACCCTTGAGTTTTTCTGTATGATTAAGTAAATTGATAATTCAGCAAGCATTTATATTGCATTATTCATCTTAATGGTTTTCTAAATTAAAATATTCCTTAGAGATGATTTTCATTAGTAATATTGACAACTCAAGAAACCTAAGAGTAGATGGGAAAATATGTTTAAGTAATTTTAATCTTGGTTTAATTAGAATATTTAAAATCATTCGGTGATGCCTATTTATTACCATGATAAAAAATACTAATTTTAATTTAAAATGTTTTGAATTAACGTAAAACTACATTTCGCGTGCAGGTCTAAATATTTTTAATTGCAAGTAATTGGAAGCAAATGGCATTAATGTAAAATGTTGATATGTACTTCACTTTGCAAATTATATCTTATATCAAACGCACATTTCACATATATGTTTAATTTAAAATTATAAATCATAATTCATTACGGGGAATTAGTGCTAATATAAATAATTCTAACTGAAAAAAAGCTACTTTTTCCGAAGTATTGTGCCTTGAAAGAAACTTAAGTTTGAAAACAACTTTATGTTTAACTTGATTATATGTTTCTAAATCAGTTACGAAAATGGTTACAAGTAATCAATAAATGTTAACCTACATAATTATCAATAAATAAATTCCCCACTTCTAAGGACCTTAAAATACGTTCTATTGGGCCAAATGATATATAAATGGAACATTAAATAATTCAAATGATATGCTTGACATATATTATATAAACAACTTTTATACAAATATCTACCTATAGGTGAGAAGAAAAAGTTGGTTGGTTGATTGAAGTTTAATGGCGCTAAATCATCTAGGGACAAACTGCGCCAAACAACATGAAGAAATAAACTAAAGACAAAATTTAGAAAAAAATTACAGGATCAAAAACAGATTAAACAAACTATAAAAAACAACATTCAACAAAAAACACGAAAAAAAATTGAGTTATATACAGATTAACAAGAATTGAAAATTGAGTGAATTGAAAATTGAAAGATTAAAAATTGAATATTAGAAAATTGAATCACAATCAAAAATCAAATTTCAGTATAAAAGCCAGTTTGACGAAGAAAGGGGAACAAGTTTGGATTTGGACTTTCCCCAATGATTAAATTAAGATTTGGCGAAGGATGACCAAAAAATTTTATATACATTGATTTTAAACAAACACAAGAGGTTAAAATATGTGCGACTGTGTAAGGTGTCTTGCAATACGCACACTGTGCAGGAGCTTCACCTAGCAAGAGATGGGCATGGGTGAGTCTGCAATGACCCACACGTAAGCGAGTGAGTATTACGTCATGTCTCCTAGAAGGGAGTTGAGGCCAATTAGTTATCTTTGTTTTAATTTCTCGCAGTTTATTTGAAGGAATGTTATCCCAGGAGATCTGCCATTTATCATACAAAAGATCTTTAATATATTTTTTCAAATCAGGGTACGGAATACCAGTGTTCAGAAAGCAACTTGCAGACTTGGTAGCCTTGTCCACAAGCTCATTACCTTTAATGCCGACGTGAGAGGGAACCCAGCTAAGAACTAGCGAGATTCCCATGGAAGTAAGATTAGTTATGGAATTAAGAATTTTGAAAATAACAGGATTATTACAATTATTTGATTGCAATGAATTTAAAACACTTTGGGAGTCTGTATAGATGATAAAATATTTACTATTGTAATTCACTAATTCTTCTGAAGCCTTCAAGATAGCAAAGCTTCAGCAGAAAAGATGGATAGTTTAGGATGAAATCTGTAGCTATTGATAAAGAAAAAGGACAATATATACTGTTAAATGCCAGCATCTGTGCTAGATTTAAAGGACTGCATTTGGTGTCATGTTCTTGATATTCCACTTATTTGTGGGAAATATGATTCTGCAATTATAGCATATTGTTATATATTAGGGAGAATATATTGAGCAATTTTTATGCTACTTTATAATATTATTTAGAATTTCTCAAGGATATTAAATATGTTTATGTCTATCACAGCACCACCTATAGGCGTAATTTTACACTAATTTTATATAATACAAGTCAAGCTCATCAATTGAATTATTTGTAAATAAAATTGTACGCCATTTGATCCAATTTAATTCCTTCTCAGAAGTGGGAAACTTGCTAACTCTGTATATTTTCCTCACAACAATAATTTTCTAATTACTACGAATAAATAATACGAATAGTATAGAACACTAAAAAACAACCCCTTCTAAGCCCATCAGCAAAATGTTCAACGTTCCTATAATTGAAAATTAATTTTAGCAGTATGATAAACCAAGAACCTCCTTTCATATATGTAAAAATGAAGTAAATAATGACGTAATGTATAAAGTGTCAAAACAAAGTAAATGTTACATCTTAGCTGATATATATATATATATATATATATATATATATATATATATATATATATATATATATAAAATATTAAAATCCCTTATTTACATATTTTAATATTAATTTAATAACTTCTGTTTATAAATTACGTTTCGGTTCGCGGTAATTCTGATTTTTCCTTCCATACACGCTATAGAGTTAATTCAGCCTCTGTCTGTACTTCTTTAGACAATAGTAAACACATTCTCTTTAAACATGAGTATTTTTATCACGTGATCAATAGTGCTTAGGGATTAGTCTTTTTACCGGAGAAATCCCTTCTTAAAACGGTGTGTGTGCCCGATGTTCAAAAAGTTCTGACCTGTTGTATGGATTTCATGTATCTCACCAGAAATAAAATGTAATAGTTTATATACATTATATATATATATATATATATATAATACATTATTATATCTGGCCATATATATATATATTATCATATTTAAATATATATTATATATATATATATATATTATATATATATATTTATATATATATATATATAATATAAATATATATATATACATATATATATATATATATATATATATATATTCTACAATTATATAATATATATATATATATATATATATATATATATATATATATATATATATATCGTAATTATAATTCCCTTCACTTCTTAGTTTTAGCTTTATTAAGCCAAAGTTCCATGCTAATAGAATTAATAAAATAAAACGTACTATTGACATGCGGTACACCATTTTATAGATAACATATTCGGTACAGTATATTGAATTTTGTAAATCGGTTAAACGTTAAGCTCACTCAACATCGCCCAAAAAAATCATGGATGCATTTATACACACATATATATAAGTATATATATAATTATTTGTGATTATTTGAATTTGAAACATGCCATATATTTCAGCGATATTTGTTTTTAACTTTGTGTCACAAAATGATTCTGAATTTGGAAAATATCGAATGCATAAAAAAACCATACTATTCCATTTTGAAGAAAATATTACCCATTTTGTAAAATATGGTAAACCCTTATTCCCCAAAGCTTTGTATTTTTATTATTTTTATTTTTATGTTTTGTTTTATAAAGAATTAAATATCTATCGAAAGGTGATCTTTTTTTCTGTAATAATAGCTCTCACTCAGTCAAAATCTTGCTAAAACCATAAATTAAACTCCTCAAACCCCACGTTAACTTGCATACTCTGCCATCGAAACGCAGTTTAACTCTTTGGCTTCGAGAAAACAGGGATGAAGAATGTTTTGGAATGTTTTTACGTGGGCCATAAAGAAGCAAGCGATGGCCTTCATCTATCACCGCGCACCCAAAGAAACGCCATTCCGTTTTTAGGGCTTTTTACCGTTACGTGCCTTGAACGTCAAACTGCCCTAAATGCCCGTGATGGGAGAAATGCAGGAACACGATGCTGTTTGGCGGAACGTGGCGACCAGATTCAGATTGGCGCACAGATTTTATTAGGTTAAGACAAAAAGGACTTCCGATTAAGCGCTGAATTATTGTCTGCCGTTTCCCAGAATACCGCTTACACTCAATGGCAGGAGCAGGCAAACGGCCACATGGCATTCATAGATGCGCTGCAATTTATTTCGTTTTTATAGTTTGCGTTTTGCATCCGTCATGCAATGCGAAGTCAAAACATGGGAATTGTGCAGTAGAAGCTTCATCACTGCACAGAGTCACGTCACACTCCGATTGGTGGAATTCTAGTGTTAATGCACCCTAGGGTTATTTAGCAAAAATAAAGATTCTAGATAGCGTTGAAATGACCTTGTTAAACGATTTATATTTGAAAAAGATGAAACAAACAGTAACTCAGGAACTATTATTTTGGATATACAAAAATTAATTTGATTTTTCATAAAGTCTACTCAGTTTTTGTAGCATCAAATATTACTTTCAAATAAAATAAGGAGATTAAAAATTTTCCTTGAATTTACTAATGGTACTAGAAATGGAATATTGATATTTTTTTAAAAATTCTATTTTCACTAAGCGTGTATTCTTGTGAAACGTTATAATAAGTTATAATTATTTAATGCAATTCTGGAAATTTCTCTATATATCATGGATTGTAATAGTTCGAGTTTCATTGTGAAATTTATGAGATACAAGTAAGTTTTTAAAGTTTTTTTACAAAACTTTAGGTGTGTTCAAAGTAGTGTCCTCGCGCATCAATGCACTTTTGTATACGGATTTTCCACAGATTAAATAGCTCAAGCCATACATTTCTGGAATAGATAAAAAATGCATTTTTAGCTACGTCAATCTCTTCTTCTAAATGAAAACGAAGACCACGTAAGTTGTTTTTTTATTAAAGAATAACCAAAAGTCGCACATAGCTAGATCATGTGAATACGGCGGATGCTCTACCACTTTAATTTGTTTTTGTTCAAAGACACTCAACTGTTAATCCGGTTGTATGTAAAGATGCATTGTCATGGTGAAGCATTAGTCCCCTAACATTGACGTCTTCTAGAATTTGTGGAATACATTTTTAAAATATTTTAAAAGATTTTTAAAAGAAAAGAGAGTCATTACATATGTAATAGTTTCAATGTTGGGCTATGTGTTTCACCTTGTTTCGAAATATATCACACAAAATAAAATTTTGATTAATTTTATAAATACTAGTATTGTTATTATTTACGGTTTAAAAGTATAAGTAAGTATTTTTACTGATTATAATGTTTATTCTGAAATGGGAATTCAAAAAGAAAGATCAAAACAAAGTCGATGTGAGAAGTCAAAACATAGGAATTGTATCGTAGAGGACACATCATTGCACAGAGTCACGTCACACTCCTATTGGTAGAATTCTAGTGTTAATGCACCCTAGCGTTATTTAGCAAAAATAAAGATTCTAGATATGTATGAAATGACCTTGTTAAACGGTTTATATTATAAAAATAGAAGAAACAAACAATAACTCAGGAACTAATTATTATTTTGGATATACAAAAAATTATTTTAATTTATCAAAAATTGTATTAATTTTTTGTAGCATCAAATATTACTTTCAAATAATAAGAAAATTAAAGTTTTTGTTTGAATTTACTAATGGTACTAAATAAAAATGTTGGACGAAATGATATATTAATATTTAAAAATGTTCCATATTCGTTAAGCATATATTATTGTGAAACGTTAACCCCTTAACGTGCATTCTCGAGTTAACTCGAGCGGGCTAAACTGGCCAAACTGTGCACACTCGAGATAATTCGAGCGGAGTTGTACTTTATTAGATATTGCGCTATGTGTTGTGTTAAAAGAGATAGCAAAGGAAAGGGTAAAGAAAAGAGAGTTGTTACATGTGTAGTAGACGCAATGTTGGGCTATGTGCTGCACCATGTTTCGAAATATATCAGGCAAATGAAAATTTTGATTAATTTTATAAATACTAGTATTGTTATTATTTAAGTTTTAAAAGTAAAAATAAGTATTTTACTGATAATAATGTTTATTCTGAAATGGGAATTCGAAAAGAAAGATTAAAAAAAAGTCGATGTGAGAAGTAAAAACATAGGCTTCATCATTGCACAGAGTCACGTCACACTCAAATTGGTGGTATTCTAGTGTTAATGCACCCTAGGGTTACTTAGGAAAAATAAAGATTCTAGATAGCTATGAAATGACCTTGTTAAACGATATATATTAAAAAAAGAAGAAACAAACAATAATTCAGGAACTAATTATTAATTTTGGATATACAAAAAATTAATTTAATTTATCATAAAGTCTACTTAATTTTTTGTAGCATCAAATATTATTTTCAAATAGTAAGGAGATTAAAAATTTTGCTTGAATTTACTAATCTTACTAAACAAAAATGTTGGAAAGAATGGTCTATTAATATTTTTAAAAAATTCCATCTTCGCTAAGCATGTATTCTTGTGAAACGTTATAGGAAATTATAATTATTTAATGCAATTCAAGATATTTCTCTATGTATCATGGATTGTAATAGTTCGAGGGTCACTGTGAAATTTATGACATACAAGTATGTTTTTAAAGTTTTCTTACAACATTTCTTACAAAGTAGTCTCCTCCAGCATGAATGCACTTTTGTAAACGAATTTCCCACAGATTAAATAACTCAATCCATTCATTTCTTGAAATAGATAAAAATACATTCATAGTCACATGAATCTCTTCTTCTGAATGAAAACGAAGACCACGTAAGTTTTTTTTTAGATGAAAGAATAACCAAAGTCACACATAGCTAGATCAGTTAAATACGGTGGATGCTCTACCACTTTAATTTGTTTTAGCTTAAGAAACTCAACTGTTAATCCGGTTGTATGTAAAGATGCATTATCATGGTGAAACATTAGTCTCCTAACATTCCTGTCTTCTAGAATTTGTGGAATACATTTAGCGGTATACCAGTTTGCTGTTACTGTTTGTTACTGTTTACTGCTTTCACCATCGTCGGCCTGGGATCATCTTCAAAGACCCATACTTTGTTTTTTGATGTGTTGGAACATCAAACTATTGCTATATACACTTCATCACCCGTTACAATTTTAGAACTGATTCGGTGGCCACCATCATTTAGCAATTTAAGAGTTTCTTTACTGATTCGGACACGCTCCTCTTTTTGGCGCTGAGTTAGATTATGGGGAACCCAACGGCAAACTAATTTTTTCATATGTAATTCTTTATTAATAATTTTTGTATGGCTGAGGATTCAATGTTAAGTTCTTCTGTATAATTTGATTTTTAGCGATTATGATCCATTAACATTTTTCGTGTGGCAGACACATTATCCGGGATTAGTGCCGACGGCAGTCTTCCTGAGTGTTCTTCAACCCGAAGAAAATTGCGACCTCTGCTAAATTCTTTAAACCATCTGAATACGTTATCACGAGCTGGAGATTCATCACCAAATGCCAATTGCAACCGTTGAAAATATTCTTCTTGATTTAATTCTGCTTTAAAATAGTAGAAAATCATAGCGCGAAAATGTTCTCGCGTCAACTCTATTTTCTCTTCCGCTTAAACTTTATTCTACTCTAAACAAGTTGAAGTTAGTAAAAAATTGTCTACTGTGTTAAAATACATTGTATTTTAAAATTATACCGTTATCTATTTTTATTTTGGAAATTCTCTTCTGTGAGTATCTCAAAAATTTCAGAGTAACCCTGGTATTGTACGAGAATCCCACAGATTTGATGTACCATTCATTTATTACCCTATGTTAAAACTACATCTCTTTTCATGTGATCTCTCGCTTTATCTTTTCAATATTCTCTACTGAAAATTAAAAATTATTTTGCCTCGAAACGTATTCAGATACAGATTTTTAAGCAGGAAAATTATAACGAATCACCCAAATTTCAAGATTTACATGTATATCAGTTGTACGATACCCTGATGAGATCATAGCGGAGGTGAAATAAGACAATGATCGATGAATACTGAGAAGGAAGATTAATGTTTATTGCCAGGGATACAGACATCCGTTACAAAGTCATTTGTCTGTGATGCTCTAGTTTGTGATGACATTCTGCAGCTGCTTAATCAGAGTCAGGACCCTCGGTTGACAGAATATGCGGTTTAACAGATGCTGGTTAAATTTTTGAAGGAATAGCTTTTTTATTTTCTTGAAATTTAGGAGTAAAGATTGTAATATAAATGCTGGTACAAATGTATGAGCTTTCTGTTAAAATTATTAAGTTTTCTGTTACTATTTTGTGGTCCCACAGTAGTATCTTTTTTTTATTCGGAATATTCAAATAGAATATCGTTGACCAGACGATGGAAGATATTGGAAAGAGACGATCCAAATTGTCAATAAATCAAGAAAACGACAGTATTAAAGAATCTGTTATTCGTATAATATGTATACGGGAACTTGTAACTCGTATCTATAAGTACTTGTTAAAACATACGACGTTTTCAGTTCTACCTGTTGATGTTTTTTAAAGAATTAAGTTTTTCTCCATAAACATTTTTATAGAGTGGGAGTACATAACAGATAAAGACGGCTTTTGTAACAGTATAGTTGGCATAACATCTGCGAGAATTGCATGTAATAAAATAAGTATTTTAACTTTGGTTTTTTACCCGAAATACTCAGTCATAGTTTAACCTCCATTGATTTTCATTAGTAAACCCGAAAATTATTACCAATATAATAATCCTACAAATGTGTAAGTTAATTGCTCTTCTAAATCTGTGCAAATAGCAAATGTTAGGACAGTCTATCCACTCACAGGTTTCGTTGTTGTACGAGAGCTTATTTGCACGGACCAAAATTGAAATATTAAATTTACTTTATTTATTAAAGATAAATTAAGCATTTGTATAAACACTTTAAATTATAAAAGTAATATTTTTAATAATTTCTATTAAATAAAAATCCCTTTAAGCGTAACATACGAAAATGGTTTCCTTTTCAATATAAACCAACTTGAAAATAATTATCAGCAGATATCAATATAGTGATGAATGATACGATCGATGATAAGTAAGATTTATTTACTACTGAAGGTATAAACTTTGTATGGTCAAATCCTTAAGGATTTTTTGTCCATCGTAAGTTATAAGTTCTTCTCTTTGTTTCATAATAAGAAGGTGGTAAAATATCAACTCTTAATTTTACTTGCGTGTGAGTTGGTATATTAAAATCAATATTTAACTATCTCCAGACTAGTAAAATTTGTACATAGGTTCAAATCCGATGATAACATTGAAAAAACACACACACAAAAAAAAATAGATTTGTGTAAAAACAAGATCAGTTTCTTAAATGCAAAAAGCATTTCGGCGTACTTGGAATCCCACTTGCAGACAATTTTAACTAGTATCATTAACTGGCAAACATAACCAAAGACTCAAACATAATGTGTACTTTTTAATGCACTTATTTATAGCTTTACTTGTTAAATAAAAGCGATTTTAAAAAATAGCATTTTTTTCTTTTCATACTAACATAAAAACATTATTAAATCTCATCGGATAATTCTACTTCTTAATCCTAAGTTTATAAAGACAATATTCTAAATATTCCTTCATTTAATTAACAGAATGTTTCATTGAAAAAAATAGAACCTTTAGTTATTTAATTTGTAAGAAAGATGTTTTAAATAGAACAGAGGAAATATTTTAAAAGCATTTTTTGTTACCATAAATAATATTTTATTAATTCAAAGAAATTATACTTGAAAAATAAGCCATTTTGCCAGATGATTTTAATAAAAAGACAGTGCGAAACGCGAAAGGAAAAATGGTATGATATAAACTCTAAAAAGCATAAAGAACTATAAATATAATATATATTTAAAGCAATTTCTATTTTAATATTTCTATGCATTATAACTTATTTCACATTCAAATTGAAAGATTATCTAAATACAATGTTCTTAAAATAGGATTTTCAGTTACTTCTCTAGTTTCCGATGACGCTTATCATATGCTAAAAATCTAGATTTTTGTTTTCGTTTAATAAAATATAATTTTAAAGGAGTATTATAAACTCCTAGCAAAAATTTCATGTTAACAGTTGAACCCTTCATTTTTTGATTGATTCACTTTATTTCTAAATGATTAAAATTTGTAGACTAATGGTTTGTTGCTTCAGGGTGAATTTAGCATAGAATAAATACTATTTAAGATTTTCTCTTTTACTAATCTTACGAAATGCATAGTATCAAAGAAGATTTCAGAACTTTGGATGTAAATTTAATTAACAAGATAGATAACACATTAATCAAATCTGAAGATATGGGCTACTAAAAAAATGTTTTATTACTGTTCACACACGAATGATTATGGTAATCTATGGTGATTTTCATCTCTTACTCTGTGGTTTTACTTTACATTTTTGTTATTCAATATACAAAATGTGTATCACAGTATAGACGATAGTCATTTTATTTCACTTTATCCTCTAATACTGCTTTAAATGAGTTAGTTTCCTTACTATACAGTCATTCATATTCTTATAGAGACTTTTAAGGCAAAAAAGTCTTTTACGTGTTCCTTAAACCCAGTGTTAATTATGTTCTAGAAAGATTTATTTTCTGAAAATATCATTCTATGTCTTCGAGCGTCATGATTAAAAAGAATATAAACTATTTCCCCTTGTAGATAACCCTTGTATTGTTTCGAAACTTTAGAAAACCAAAATCAAAATCATTCTTATACTCTATATCAAAATCTAATTAGCATGAATTGGGAATTGTAAACAACTAAGCACTGAATGAAATTTTAAGGCAAAAAGTCTTTTACGCGTTCCTTAAACCTAGTGTTAATGATGTTCTAGAAAGACTTATTTTCTCAAAATATCATTCTATGTCTTCGTCCATCATGATTAGAAAAGAAATAATCTATGGCCCCTTGTAGTTAACCCTTGTATTGTTTTGTAACTTTAGAAAATGAAAATCAACCTTATTCTTATACTCTATAAGAAAATCTAATTAGCATGAATTGTGAAAAGTAAATAATTAAGCACTGAGTGAAATTGTAAGGCAAAAAATTATTTTAAATGATTTGGAACTCTTTTTTTGTTTCCTAAACAATAATGTAAAGGATAAAATAAAAATTCAAGATGTTTTTGTAATTTTCCTTATAAAATTTAAAAGCGTCAAAATTTAACTTCTCTTAAACCTTAGTGTTAATGATGTTCTAGAAATACTTAATTTCTCAAAATATCATTTTATGTCTTCGTCCGTCATGATTAGACAAAATATAATCTATGGCCCCTTGTAGTTAATCCTTGTATTGTATCGTAACGGTATAAAATCAAAATCAAACTTATTTTTATACTCTATATGAAAATTTTATTAGTATGAATTGTGAAAAGTAAATAATTAAGCACTGTGTGAAATTTTAAGGCAAAAAGTCTTTTACGCGTTCCGTAAGCCTAGTGTTAATGATGTTCTAGAAAGACTTATTTTCTCAAAATATCATTCTCTGTCTTTGTCCGTCATGATTAGAAAAAAATAATGTATGGCCAATTGTAGTTAATCCTTGTATTGTTTCAAAAATTTATAAAATCAAAATCAAAATTATTCTTTTACTCTATATAAAAATCTAATTAACATGAAATTGTGAAAACCAACTAATTAAGCACTGAGTGAAATTTTAAGGCAAAATGTCTTTTGCGCATTCCGTAAGCCTAGTGTTAATGATGTTCTAGAAAGACTTATTTTCTCAAAATATCGTTCTCTGTTTTTGTCCGTCATGATTAGAAAAAATATAATCTATGGCTCCTTGTAGTTAACCCTTGTATTGTTTCAAAAATGTATAAAATCAAAATAAAACTTATTCTTATAACCTATATGAAAATTCAATTAGTATGAATTGAAAAAATTAAATAATTAAGCATTGAGTGAAATCTTAGATAAAAATGTCTTTTAAATGATTTAGAATTTTTTTTGCGTCATAAACAATAATGTAAGAAAGAAAAGAAAAATCAAGATGTTTCTGTAATTTTCCTTATAAAATTTAAAAGTCTCAAAATTAAGTGTACCGTAAACCTAGTGAAAATGATGTTCTAGAAAGACCTAGTTTCTCAAAATATCATTCTATATCGTCGTCCATCATGATTAGAAAAAATATAAACTATGTCCCCTTGTAGTTAATTCTTGTATTGTTTCGAGACATTAAATAATCAAAATCAAAATTATTCTTAAATTCTATATGAATATCTAATTATCAGGAATTGTGAAAATTAAATAATTAAGCACTGAGTGAAATTTTAAAACAAAAAAGTCTTTGAAATAATTTGGAATTTTTTTGTGTCCTAAACAATAATGCAAGAAATAAAAGAAAAATCTAGTGGTTTCTGTAATTTTCCTTGCAAAATTTGAAATCTTGAAAATCACGCGTCCCATAAACCTAGTGTTAATGATGTTCTAGAAAAACTTATTTTCTCAAAATATCATTCTATGTCTTCGTCCATCACGATTAGAAAAAATATAAACTATGTGCCCTTGTAGTTAATTCTTGTATTGTTTCGAAACATTAAATAATCAAAATCAAAATTATTCTTAAATTCTATATGAAAATCTAATTATCAGGAATTGTGAAAATTAAATAATTAAGCACTGAGTGAAATTTTAAGACAAAATAAGTCTTTGAAATAATTTGGATTTTTTTTGTGTGTGTCCTAAAAAATAATGCAAGAAATAAAAGAAAAATCTAGAGGTTTCTGTAATTTTCCTTATAAAATTTGAAATCTTGAAAATCACGCGTCCCATAAACCTAGTGTTAATGATGTTCTAGAAAAACTTATTTTCTCAAAATATCATTCTATGTCTTCGTCTGCCATGATTAGAAAAGACATAAACTATTTCTTTATGTACCGGAGAAAGACTTATACGGGTATTCTCTACAGCCATTTACATGAAAGTCTAAATTGAAGCTATCCGTTTTGTGAAGGAATGATGTTCTAGAAAGACCTAGTTTCTCAAAATATCATTCTATGTCAAAAAAATATATACTATGTCCTCTTGTTGATAACTCTTGTATTCTTTCGAAACATTAAAAAATAAAAATAAAAATTATTCTTAAATTCTATATGAAAACCTAATTATCAGGAATTGTGAAAACTAAATAATTAAGCAATGAGTGAAATTTTAAGACAAAAAAATATTTGAAATAATTTGGATTTTTTTTTGTGTGTGTCCTAAACGATAATGTAAGAAATAAAAGAAAAATATAGAGGCTTATGTAATTTTCTTTATAAAATTTGAAATCTTGAAAATCACTCGTCCCATAAACCTAGTGTTAAGGATGTTCTAAAAAACTCATTTTCTCAAAATATCATTCTATGTCTTCGTCTGTCATGATTAGAAAAAACATAAACTATTTCTTTATGTACCGGAGAAAGACTTATACTGGTATTCTCTACAGCCATTTACATGAAAGTCTAAATTGAAGCTATCCGTTTTGTGAAGGAAGTAAAAAAACACCCTGGAATAATTTCAAAATATCATTCTATGTCAAAAAAATATAAGCTATGTCCTCTTGTAGTTAATTCTTGTATTCTTTCGAAACATTAAAAAATAAAAATAAAAATTATTCTTAAATTCTATATGAAAACCTAATTATCAGGAATTGTGAAAACTAAATAATTAAGCAATGAGTGAAATTTTAAGACAAAAAAGTATTTGAAATAATTTGGAATTTTTTTGTGTGTGTGTGTGTCCTAAACGATAATGTAAGAAATAAAAGAAAAATATAGAGGCTTATGTAATTTTCTTTATAAAATTTGAAATCTTGAAAATCACTCGTCCCATAAACCTAGTGTTAATGATGTTCTAGAAAAACTTATTTTCTCAAAATATCATTCTATGTCTTCGTCTGTCATGATTAGAAAAAACATAAACTATTTCTTTATGTACCGGAGAAAGACTTATACGGGTATTCTCTACAGCCATTTACATGAAATTCTAAATTGAAGCTATCCGTTTTGTGAAGGAAGTAAAAAAACACCCTGGAATAATTTCACCCGGCATTCATTTCTTACAAGCTATTAATACACGTCGTTGGCTGGCTGTAATGCACGTCCAGGCATTGATCCCGTCCAACTACCGCTCGATCTTTAAGCAAAGAACATAAATAAAAGGAACAGAAACAATGGAAAAGGAATCGTTTCTATCCCGGAATACAGATCACTGCCGAGTCTGAACTGTATAAAAGAAGCTCGGGTAAGGAAACAATTTTCTTATTGCCAGACGTACGTGCACCGACGCTCGAATTCACTTAATGCGCTGGCGGCCAGAGGCACAAACGCCATTTTCTCTCGTCGGACGTGACAAATATTTTAAGACACAGAGATTTTTCGACTCGAGATAAAAAATGAGAGAGAGAGGCTGAATTTCCCCGTTCTTTGCGAGATAATTGAGTTTCCACTTTTGTAAAGAATGCAATGTTATCGTCAGACATAAGTGAGCGGGGTAGGTAACTAAACTTGGTGCCGTCGAGCAGTGATTCAATTTCGGTGCGCATTAAAATATTTTACAAAAATAATATTGACAATACCAAAAGGCTTTAGACAAAGACTATTTTACAAACTACAAAAACAATTGCATGTTACAAATTTTAGAGATACAATATTTTTACTTGTTCTAAGTAAAATTAATTTCAGCAGTTACTACTGTTGCTATATACCCTAAGAATCAAATAATTGAACATTTCTCATGTTTGAAGGTAAAATATAAATAAATAATTTAATCCCTAACAGGAAAAAAATGGACAATTAAATAATGAAAAAGAATAAATAAAGTTACTAAATTTTAATTCATGTCCTAAAAAATACATTATAAATGGTTCTAGTAATTAAATTATAAAAAAAAAATCACTATACTTTTCTACATTATATTTGAATATATCGCTATTTAATTTCGAAAGAATTTAATTACTTTCTTAATTTACCATTGTAATAAATATTAATAGATAAATCTAAATTTTAAATAAAATTGACATAAATAAACTTTTAAAAAGTATTTTATTAAAGTGCCTTGAGCATAATTAGAAAAGAACAGAAGTCTTTTAGAATAACAGTTCAAATTTTTTAAATGTAAGAAAGTTAAAACAGTTTTTTAATATATTAAAACACGCAACATTAAAATAATAATTATTGAAAAGCAATATAAAACTTTAAAGAAAATATAATGAAATTATGTAAAAACTTTTTGTTTTAATTCGAATTAATGAAAATGGTGCTTTTTTATATATGCGTAAATAAAAAACTATATGGATTTCAAATATTGAAGACACCTGCATTATTGTGCTATAGTGTAACTTTTCCTACCATTTTCAACTGTTTGTTTTTATTTACTTTAGTATTTATAATGTTTAAAATATAACTATTCGATGTCAATTTAATTTTTTAAAAATTATTTCTTTTGTGTAAACATTTTTTACCGTTTAACATTTATGCATAAATAAAAATTATATGGATTTCAAATATTGAACGAACTTTCTTTATTGTGCTTCAGTGCAACATTTCCTATTATTTTCTACAGTTTACTTTTATTTTATTTGGTGTTTATTATATTTAAACTGTAACTATTCGACGCCATGTTAGATTTTTTAAATTAGTTCTGTTGTGTAAGTTTTTTATACCTTTTAAAATTTAAATAAGTGGATTCTATACATAATACTAATTGTTTAAAAAATACCGAAAATATTAATGATTCACAGACTTTGCTGTTTTAAGTCTACATGTCAGAAAAACCTGGGAATTTTTAAAACAAGTATTTTAAACAGAATTTAGAATTCTGTTTAAAAATAATTGTTTTTAAGGAAACAACTTACATTCTGGACAATATTTAAATAAATACAGAGAACAACTGTTAAAAATTTCATTCATTTTAAATATTTAAAAAAAAATATGGTGACTGAAATATATTTAAAGCTGCTTAAAAGGGATCACTCAATTTAACAGAAAATATTTTGAATGAATATTTGTTTGAGTATAATTAGTAAA
>CM063498.1:93114593-93149593 GCA_032207245.1 Pardosa pseudoannulata | reverse complement strand
ATATATATATATATATATATATATATATATATATATATATATATATATATATATATATATATATATATATATATATATATATATATGTATATATATATATATATGTATATATATATTATATATATATATATATATATATATATATATATATATATATATATATATATATATATATATATATATATATATATATATATATATATATATATATATATATATATATATATATATATATTATATATATATATATATATATATATACATATATATATTCATGTGTTTAATACGTAACAGGGTTCTAACTAATATGTACGCTACACTATATAATGAATAATAATGGCTATCTTGGAAGACCCCGAAAACGGTACTATTATTGGCTTGTGACTAATGGGTTCAGGCGGAACACTAGTCTATTCATTTTAATTAAACTGATGCGGTAGTTCAGGTCACTCTTCATTCGGAGATGCAAAGTTTAACTGCGTATTAGATCTATAAATAAACCCATACAGCGGTAAGATTATGAAACGTGTGAGTTGAGTAGCTTAACCTGCTTCATTATGGCTCATATGTTGGGAACTCAGGAAATGCATTTATATATATTGTGCTAGCGAATTAAAATATTTTTCATATAATTTACAAATTTAAAATCTTAATTTGTTGATTTTAGATAGTGTGTTTTTAGGAAATATCTGACAAAACGTTAAAGAGAGATTGAAATGAATAATTGCGAAACATGTCTTTAGAATTAGTGACCGGAAATAGCTCGTTTAGGTTCTGGTGAAAGGTGTAGCTAATGACAGTCGATGTTATCTTGGAGTAAAATATTAATATACCTGCTGGGATTTATAACATCGAACATCGCTTTAGAAATGTATAGCTTGTAAATATCCATCTGATAGCATAATATGGTGCAGTGCATAGAATTAGAACAGTTTGGAAAGTAAAAATTGTGGAAGTAAAAATTTTTGAACAGAAAATTACGGATTCACAAATGGTTTTTAGAGTTTCTGTCAGAAGAGGTATGGAATGGGCAAGGATTTGCAGAACTGCCTGAGCGAAAGAAAAATTTCTACAAATTTTGTGCTAGCACGAGATGTACCTGTGTAGTAGATTTTTCATGATAGAGTTATGTACTTCTGGTTTATGTCTCCTCTTCGACAGTATGATGGCCTTTTTTTCTAATAAGTTTTTTTCTTATTTCTAACACACGAAGTTTTATCTAACTGACCTAATGCTAATGAGTGAGAAATACAATATTGTTGCATAATTCAAGTGATCATAATCCTAGAGGCTGTGTATGTCGATATATTTAAAATAATTACTCTATATCCATAAATTTACCAAAAAAAGTATACTTTAAACTTTATGCTCAATAATAAGCTTAATAATAGTGAACATACCTTATATCATAGCTCACCTGTACATAGATATTACGATAGAGGGAGCGGTACAGGTGGCATTAGCAACTCTAGTTCAAGGAAACTGGTAGAACGTGGTCTAGTTCTAACCAGTATTGAGTTAACTTTCAATTTAATTTTATTACTTGTTTCTATTTATTGATTTATTGTTAATAGTTCAAAATGCTCAATTTTGGAATTAAATATATCTCACTAAAATCAAGCATGCCCATTCAGAGATTAAAATAGAATTTATTTTTTAAACACAATTAGTAATAGCATTAAATTTTAAAATATTAACTAAGCAAAACCTACTTTTTGCATCCTAAATAATTTTATAAAAGCTCAAATTACGCACATTGATATAAATTTCTAAAAAATTAATTTTACATTTACTTCTGTTTACATAGTTAATTTTTTTTTACATTGTTGCATATTGAATTCTTAGTATTTATTAAAGAAGAATGCTTTTGATTTACTATTAATACCTTTACCTAAGAAAAGGTTTAGAAATTGTACTTTATTTTCACTTCTATTGCAAAATAGAGCATAGTATCTATAGGAAAGAGGATGGGAAAGGGATGTATTGGAGGAATGGTATTGAGTATGAAAATCTAAACCAGACAACAATAGATTAGAGATGGAATCTCCTTTCCACTGCTGATCATGCCAAAACAAATAAATAAATTATTTATGTAAAGCGGAAGTATGAGGTACCGGTAGTAAGTCTCCTAATTTTCCATAATACCTAAATTTATTATTAAATTTCTTTTAATTCTAAATAAAAAATTCAAGATAATATTAGATTATTGAAATTATATTAGTGTATATTTGTTAAACAATAGAAATCACATAAGCACCCATAGAGGTAAACAAGAGAGTATACCCCTATCTTCTATAAATTCCTTCAACTGTTTAAAATTGTATACACACGTGTATGTATGCATGAAATTCATTGTTTGAAAAACAGCACTTTCTACCCATCTCTGTTCCCCACTCAGGAAAAATTCTTAAATGCTTTAAATTCTAACGGGTATTAATAATTTTAAACCCGTTTTGTTATAATTTCATATTAATATTATTAATAGTAATAATCCTTTCTGAAATACAATGTTTATGTATCTTTCGAAAAGTTATCAAATGGGATAAAAAGCCCAGTTTGCCAAACTGCCGATAATACCGAAATAATGTCAAATAATAACTTTCAGACTGGTTTTAGTGCAACCCTGCATTATAACGTTTTCCACTCCCAGAGGGTAACAATAGGACAAAACATTTTTCCCTCATTAGAAAGTGGAAGGAGGGGAGAGGAATTTTCGTAAATGTTGCCGATTTGAAGTCCAAACGCAATCCAGCGGTCAACCGAAGCTTAAAGGTTATTGAGAATTTAATATTAAGGACTGTGGACATTTTAAAGAATACAGCAGAGGCTTCCATGTTTGGGATATAAAAACCAAACCACAATGTAGCGATTCCTCTCATTAAATCAAAAATGAAAGCATAACATTAGACGTTATTGTTGGAGTTCGCTAACGTCGGATGGGATAGAAAGCTGATTCGAGCAATAGCTGTAAAAAAAGATTGTCAAATTTCCAGTAATTATTTACGCCAATTGGCAATTGAATTTTCCAGGAGTTACTAATTTGCCTTCTTGTAGTAGAGGTGGTACAACAAAAGATATTTACATCATACCTGCTGAAAATAAACATTTGGATACAGTGAAAGCCTTGTGCTTGAATTTTATCATATTCTTATACAACTCCCCAAGAAACCTAAGAATGAAACAAATTATATCAAAGCTAATTTCATTGTTAGCCTATTTAATTTGCTAGTAATTGCAAAATATTTTTAATACTCATAAATGATTTCCTTCTGAATAATACAATAAAACTCTATCAGAAAATAATATAATGTATGTTCTTGCTACATTTAAAGTGGTTGAGATGAATGTTAATTTAGAAAATAGTTTTGATATTTAGTAGTGGGAAATAAATGCAATAACAAATAGCAGATAAAAGTTTTCTCAAAATTTTGCCGCTTTTCGGTAATTTCAACTAGAAACATGTAGTGACTGGGATGTTCATACTGTTGAAGTAAATTCCTTTATTCTATAGCCTACAGCACAGAAAAATGGTAAAATACTGTATTGCATGCAAAGAATCATAAACGAAAATGAAATTCCTTATGATGCTAATGATTTTGAAACTATTAATGCATTAGTCTATTATATATATTAAATATATTAACAACAAAATGCTTTAAGAAAATACATTTTTTCCACCGCCTATATGGGGAATATTTAATAATAATTCCTATTCCTAGGAAATGGATACAAATTTTCCCATCTTTTATGACTCTAGATTCATCCAGATAATGCTGCGAAAAGCTGTTTGGCCGTTGTCCAAATGAATAACTATGCTAAGGTATTCATTTTCCAGAGAATCCCTTTCTCTTTGGATATAGAACACCCCGGTATTAAATGGGGTTTTTTATCCTTTCATTTAATAATCTTAAAGAATTAATTTCGTTGCAAATGAAACTTAATCTTAAAATAAAACTTTCAATTTTACAAAATGAAACATAAATGGGCTCAATTGTATCACAGGTACCGTTGTGTAAAATTAAATTAGATTGTATTTAAAAGATTAATACATTTTCCTTCAACTATTTTTTGCTCTACAAGGAATAAATACTAATACATTTATGCTGTAGAAAGACATCAAGAAATTTGATTGGAGCTTGTTAATTAAAAATTCAAATATTCATAATATTGACTAAAGAAACATAATATTGTAATTTTGAAATTCTGCTATTTAAAAAATATTTTGTATCAATTGGAAACAGTCAAAATCTTGGAATTCTTACTCGTTTTTCGGTCTGTATAATTAAACTGTAAGCTATCCAGCTTCTAAAATAAAAATGGCTATAGATATAAAAACAATTTTCAAAATGCTATGTGTTTCGTCATACTTCTTCATAGTTGACTACCAGATTTAATAGTATATGCTAAACATTTAAAATTCTGATTATTTACACACACTCATAGCTATATATTAAACTGACTTCCATCCCTATCGCCGCAAAGTTATCAGAAATGTCTCAAAAGGATAGTATTGTCAACGCGTATGTTGTGTCTGTTGTAAGGGATAGTTGCAGGTGAGGGTACAAAGCCAAATTCGTCACCTCTCTGACTTGGTATGTAGAAGATTTCTATGATTGGGCTCTTGAAAGTGTTTTTGAAGTCTTGTCATCAGTGTTATATAGGAAGAAGACACTTGTCTAAAGTCAGGCATTCTGTGGCCATTACCGAACACGTAAGGGACAGACCCTAGAATTAAATTTAAAAGGGATTGGTGATGGTAAAGAGGGGATGGTCTGCGTATTTTTCGAGAGAGGTTTGTTTCTCAAAATTGTACTGGTCTGAGAGTTTTTTCTCTACTAGGTTGGTCTCTCGAAAGTGGATTTGAGACTTTTTCGATTTTTTTTTGTAAGAAGTCTTTCTCTTGAAGTTCTGTTCCAGTTTGCAATCTAGCTGTTACATGTGGAGAAAACCTTGTATATGTAACTTTTTGATTCTACATACATGTATATAATTCTGTTAATATTAAATAACTATTGCACTACAAAACTAGTTGTGGTTCCTGTTAATAGCTGTAGTGTTTAAGTCCTTATAATACATACACACATACACACACATATATATACATATATATATATATATATATATATATATAATATATATATATATATATATATATATATATATATATATATATATATATATATATATATATATATATATATATATATATATATATATATATATATATATATATATATATATATATATATATATATATATATATATATATATATATATATATATATATATATATATATATATATATATATATATATATATATATATATATATATATATATATATAGTATATATATATATATATATATATATATATATATATATATATATATATATATATATATATATATATATATATATATATATATATATATATATATATATATATATATATATATATATATATATATATATATATATATATATATATATGCATGTGTGTGTATTCCTCTTTTGTATACACATAACTGAAACTCGGTTAATATTAAAATCCACTTATTTCAGTTCAATCTCAAATACCGTTTATTTTGTGTGTAAATTACTTATCAAAGGAATTCATTATTTGATCTTGGATTAGACCATATTGCTCAGTGAAGTCTTCATGCACTTTTATGGTGCGTAAGACTAATTCACCCCTTATCCAACCCCGTCATAAAGAGAGAGTTACATTCCTGGTCAATTTTTATGTTAATTTAAACGCTTTTTTTTTAAGACTGACATATATGGATGTTTTTATATTTATATATACTACGTGCCACGATAGGGAACAAGCCCCCTCCCCACTGGAACCACAAAGACTTTTCTTTCTATAACCCGTATGAAAATAAAGATTTTGATTTGAAGATAGATAAATACAGTCAGCACCAATTTAAATATAAGTAACGTTAAACATCTCATCATATATATTTTTTTCAATTGAACTGAAAAATGACACAGAAATTAATATGTTCATGTAAAAATATATCTGTGTTTGTGTGTA
Organism: Pardosa pseudoannulata; assembly: GCA_032207245.1. NCBI lineage: Eukaryota > Metazoa > Arthropoda > Arachnida > Araneae > Lycosidae > Pardosa > Pardosa pseudoannulata. The sequence continues at coordinate 93,143,556 of CM063498.1, read as the reverse complement.
TGTGTCTCCTTGAGTGCATAATTACCATAGTATGTGCTACTTCTCAGAGAGATATAAGAAATCTCATCAAATAAGAATTTCGGAAAATGACCCTCAGATTTCTCGTGTCAAGAAATTTGAAATAAGAACATTTACATTGAATCTATGTGTGCTTCAAAATTGTACAATAAATTATACTTACATAGTTTAACATTTTACCTTTTAATTATGTTACATTGAATACGGGTTAGCTTTATAAAGTATAAACATGTTGTATTTATGCCATTACAAATTACTATTTATTTTATGGTGAAAGAAATAAAAGTATTTAATCCTTTCTTAGATTTAAAAAAATAGAAATATCCATAAATTATTCACCGATAATGCTGGAGGGCATATATTAAAATCCCACATATAGCTTGATTTTCTTCAAGGGATGAATTTGTTTTTCCGCCTACAATGCAGATGTATTGAAAGGAAAGCAGCGCAATCAAGTCCATAGCCGAAAAAATCTGAATTTATTAATAAGTAATATATATTCAGTTTTTGTTCCATCACTTTGTATGTGTTTTCTGTTCATACTTAGAACGAGAATAGGGATGAAATACCTGCCATAGGGACGTAAATAACCTTACAACAACAATACTTTATTAACATCAACAGCAATACTCTATTACTCTTTAACCCCTTGCCTGTTTTGCACGTACACCGTACGTGTGCAGTTACATTGCCTTGAATGATTTGCCCATACGGCGTACGGGCAATCGGTTGTCTTTGTCATTTTCACTGTTTTAATCGTATCTTTTGTATTTTTAATGTCAAATTACTCGATTATATTTCCACAAGATGTTAGTTTATGAAGTATATTTTGTTTGGTTAAAAAGCGTGAACTTTCTGATAGGGCTTGCATTACTTTCCGATTTTTTATCTTTGAGTTTTTTGTTTGAGTCTTTGGGAGACTGATCGACAGAGACTTTTTAGTGGTAATTCAGCAGACAAAAAGTTAAGACCAGTTTTATGTGTGTTCACTGAAGAAAAATGGCAGAGGCAAAATAATTTGTAAAGAAATTGGGTATTTTTGTCAGGACTGTGACTTTGGATTATGCCTCTTGCTCTCAAGATTTACCCCACTAAATCTAATCTTTCAAAAAACAGGTTAAGTAAATATACTTGTTGCATTCTAAAATAATTGTGTAGTAATTGTAATCGAAATTATTTGTATTTTATGCATGCACAATTGTAAAGGTAACTTCCCTGTCTAGCGTACATGAGAGAGAAAAGACAACTTCCAGAAAAAACATTTTATTAACAGTAAAAAATTGTTATACATGCTTAAAATAATTAGAAATATTAATTTTAATAACCTGTTCCAGCTTACAAATGTAAAATAAACAAAAATATGCAATAAAAAATGTGACATTTTTTGGATCGTATTTAAGAAAAAATGGAACTGTTAAGGCGTTAATAGTAACAAGAACAATAATCTATTACTCTTTAATAGTAAGAACAGCAATACTCTACTACTCTTTATACACACAACAAGAAATACATCTGAATTCTGTAATGTTATTTTTTGAAAATACCTATAAAATTAATTTACACAGAATGCAAACACGTGTAAACCCTATAAAGTAATGCTTTTTAAATTAAAAAAGAAATGTATTGCCTAAAAAGCTTCAAAGGTGCAGTTTAATTCGTATATAATTTAAGACTGAATAGTGCTCAGTTATTGTGACGATAAGCCATACTTCAGGTTGCAGCACAATCAACAGATATTGAAATGTACATTTATACACTTTAAGTAACTAGTAAATTTATATCTGTTCCTCCAAGTAAATCTCTTACTGAACGCATCTAGAACAGTATTACCATTTACCATAGAGTAACAATTACACCTGAACCCTCCATGGATCTAGGGATCCAGATTATCTCTCTCTCTTTTTACTAAAGTAATTTATCCAAGGGGAAAGAAGATGATAAAAACACATTCCCTCCTACCTCTAAAACCTAGGCGGGATTTTCAATGGAATGTCAAATTCCCGGAAACAGAGAATGCAAATTATCTCACTTCTCTCATGACTCTGAATTCATCTGGCCAATGCTGCGAAAAGTTGTTTGGCTGCTGTCCAAATAAATTGCGCACCGGGATTTCCGTTCAAAAAACAATCGTTTTATTTTGGAGGGAGAGGATTTTCCTTTTCCTTTGAGAAGTGTCTTAGTTTTATTTCTTCCAAAGCTAGTACTGCTTGAAAATAAAAATAAAAAAATATATTCGGGTAACGTTTTATATTGCAGGCGCGTACCTTTAATTTGCCTTTTTCCTACATAGAGGAAGGCAAGTGATAAATTATTTTGCGTAATGATTACTTCTACTTAACTAAATGAAATCTACCAGATTATTTTTGGCACTTCAGATGAGTAAATAGACGAAGCTGTTAGGTAGTAAACAAGAGTGATTAAGATTTTCAAGTCTCGCTAGATGTTCGTCTTTTTTATAGGATTAAAGATAAAGGCATATATAATATTTCAATGCTTCTATTTCCTTTATTTAATTCTTTAAAGAAACCGAAAACTTTGAGCCAAAATTTCTTTCAATTACTTTTTGGGGTTATTGTAAAAATATGTTGTGAAATATTGGATATAAAAATTTACACACATTTTGTTTTCTTAAAATATGGCAGAATAATTGAAAATATTGGTACTTTCCTACTTTACTGAAACACTTATGACTGAAAATATTGTAAAATTACCATATTTATTTGGCATTATTGAAGTCATGAATACATTATTTATTCACTGAAATAAAAGAATTATAATCATCTAAAGTTGAACTAGATTAAATCTCATCGAGTAGCTTCAACATAAATCAGAAGAAAAAATTCAAACTTAACATCGATACCTTCATTTTTAAATGAATATATTTAAAACATTTTGATTTAATATTCAATACTGTCATAACGTGTTAAAAACATATAGATACAACTTCATTGAATTTTAAATAATTATTATAACTTTCTAGCCCTTTTTCATATTCCAATTTAGCAGTTTTTGCTCTCTGAGAAATTGGTTGTTTTGTTCTGAACATGGTCGGATACATAATCTTGTGGTGGAGCCGTGGTAGGTCAGTCAGCAAAGGCAACAATCTCGTAACTGAAAAACTGAGGGTCGAACCCCAGTCGGCCTAAGATCCACAGTGTTCGTTAAAGGTAACAGGGTAAAATATGTCCGTGGTCACAATGTCCTATAAGTTCTCAATCAATACCTCTGGGGGTAGCAGGCCAAGTCTGTGGGTCTCCTGCTTCAAAATTACTAGAACCTACTTGAGCAAAGTCGTTCTTTCACTTTAATAGTGCTTATTAAAACGAAAGGTGCACCCCTTTGTAGCCTCCGGCTCAATCGGGCTTAGTTTGTCCAAATGGCATTAGAAACAACAACAATATTTTGAATTGTAATAAATTTGGCTCCAAATGATGTCAAATTTAATGCCGAGGTGGAACAATCTTGACTCTTAACGTTTTTAATTACTTTTTTTGTAATATGGTCATATTGGTTTTAAACATGATCAGTCATGATATAGGGGTGCGGGTAATTTGTCTCCGAATAAAGTCGGTTATCGTATATTTCAGGGGTAGTCAAACTTATAGGATCCTTGGACTACTGCACATTTAAAAATTTCAAGGCGGTCTACCAATGGCAGAGCTAAACTAACGTAACGTACATGTTTATATATTTATTTTCGGTAGCAAGAAAAAAATGGTAAATTACCTAGTTTTTCTAAAATAACTTAATATTAATATTTACAAAATAAACATTTATTGACGAAAATAATCAAAGTATTCATATATCAAAAATTGACCATCATATTCACTTAGTTTATTTGAAATTTGGCATTGTATATCTGAGACAAGTTTATAATATTGTGGCTGGCACGTGCTTATTGCAATGCGTAAACACGAAATTAAATGTTTACCTGTTAAACGCGACCGATGTTTGGTTTTTATGTCATTCATGGTTAAAAAAGCATATTCGTAAGTATACGTCGATGCAAAGTATGATTTACAGATACAAAATCAATTTGTAAATATTTGGAAACGTTTAGACAGAAATTAATTTCCAAAAATGTAGTAAATTTTTATTTTAAATAATTCATTAATTCTACAAGTCATAAATTAAATTGTTAATATCCCAGGTCATTACCGGGATGGTCTCGGAGACTACCTAGAATGTCTTCGCGGTCGACGTCTTGGCCATCCCTGGTATAAGGTGTTAAAATTTTGATTCTAAATTTGGTCATTTATTGTTATGCAGTATAGCATTATTAGTTCTAAGCATAACCAGTTTTCTCAGTAGATGCAATAATTTTTCTTTAAAAGCGTATATAATCTCATTGCGTAGTTTTGGGTCTGCTTGGCTTAAGAACTGGGTTCCCCCTCCAACTTGGCGACAATGGTTAAAGTATGGTCACCTAACATTTTCTCCTGATCTCATGGTGTCCAAACAGACTGTATCTATATAATATTTTATATGATATACCCAACTCTCCTTGTGCAACTCTTTCCTTATATATTAAAAGTGCTCAATGCTTAAAAAAATTCAATATAACAGAACATTAATGTTTCACTATGGCTGAATTTTAATAATTTAGAACTGTTACGTTTGTAAACTTTAAGGGATGAATTGCCCATAAATATAAATGTCCGGTTTTAAAGTCGGTTTCTTTAATTAAGTAAGAATATATAATTCTATTACGATGGCGCACTGTGTATTAAATAAAGTCACTAGAAAAAGTAAGAAATACAATGTTTGGATGTATTACCTTTTTGTTTTAGTAAATATAGCCAATATTTTCGCCTAATTTTCCAAGGGGAACCCAATTCTTAAGTAAACCATTTTGGGTCTAAACTAGGTCACCTATAATACTGAAGGGTAGTAATATTCGTTCAGAAATTGATCGGTTATCATACTGAGATGTACAAAAAGCTTCCTCTAAATGTTCTAGGTTATAGTGAAGAAGTGTAGTACATTTTAGTTCGACAGTTGTAAGCTATTTATTGATATAAAACTTTGGTTTTTATCATAGTATGCTATCAAACAAAAGTGTAATAATTTTGGATCTGAATTTGGTTGGTTTTTATATAAAAGTATAGTACTTTTGACAGAAAATAGGATTAATTACCTTAATTTCGACAATTTTTCGTATTTTTTTTAATTTTTAACTATACCACTCCTTTAATATTCTGAGAAATTGTTTTCATTAAAATTAAATGTGATTTGGATATATTTTATTAAGATAAATACCTTACAAGAAAACCATAATTTTTTTCTAACTAAATATTTTGATAGAATACTTTTATATCCTTTAGCTAGTACTAAAATTATTTTTAACAATATAATACATTTGTACATTATAATTTATAAAGCATTCTTTCTTTCCTGATAATTTGATAATGACAATTACACACTTTTTAAATTATCTGTTTTTAATTTAACATTTTTAAACTCTAATCTCATGTATATTGGTAGTTTTAAAACACGATCATAATGAACTTAAATGGCGCGTTTATGCTTGAAAAAATTTTTGGGCATAAAGATAATATAAAAATATCTGTCGCATTTGTCAAATAAAATTAAACCTTCCATGTAAATGTCTAAAAAAGGGTTTTCCAATTTGCTAAAATGGGAGAAACAGAAAAAAATAAAGGATATTTTAAAGCATGTTATTAATTTTCCACATAATCATCGACAGGTCAAAATTTTTCTCCGATACTTCTTTTTTTTCTTTATACTTCAAACCACGAAGTCTCATACGTCAGCAGTCTTTTATCTCTTCAAAAACTCTTCCGAAAGAATATATCGTAACAAGACAACCACATTTATCAATATTTCTTTATTTTTATGATGAATCGTTGCCATTCACGATTGTGCTAGTTTGGGGTAAAAATATAGCCCGGTCAAACACGTTAACAGCGCAAACTCGTTGGCAAGATGCCAACTGTGTTATTTCTCGAGAAAAAAAATGTATGATGGGGAAACGTGATAGAAGAAACACAAAAATGAAAACTGGGAAGTGCAAGAGAAGCAGATAAAGATATAATGGATGAACGTATCTCATACATGCACAGAGATACTGTACGTGTGAATGCATACTATGACTGTCTGGAATATCCCCATTATGCTTTTGGAAGAAAATTTTTCTCGAAAATAAATGGGAGGAGTCGGAAGATTTGAAACAAAAGAAATTTTATCGAGAAGTTTTTATTTCTATGTTGCATTTTGTATATTAATATGGAGAACTTTCTAAAAGAATTTTTCACAGATATTTTATATGAAAAAAAGTATTCTGGCAAAATACTTTATGAATTTTACTTCTTTTCATTAGTTAAGTAGATATATTTACTCTGAAACCATACATTTCCTTTAGCGATGATTTTTATTCTTTGCAATCATTGTTTGAATTACTAATATTTATTTTATATTTATCGTTATCAAAATATCCCAGAGAGATTTTTAATTTGATTATAATGGTTTCTCTTTGTATTCATGCTTCTCTACGATACCATAATTTGTAGATTCATATCTCACTATGGTGTAGATGGTTGTTGTGGTGAAAAATTTGCAGTAGGTATCGACCATTTTAGCCCTCATGTAGTAAAGATGTAGGCCACCGTACTTTAAACTAATCTAAACTTTGTATTCATATTTAATTTCATAGCAACCTTAATATTACTTTGATTGCATCAGACATTATGTTTTACCATGAATTCATTGCTATGAAATCATTACACTTCATTATCCAAATCATTGCTTAGATCTTAAAGTCGCTTTGCAGAACATGTAGCAAGTAAATACGTTTAAGCATCTTCGTAAAGAAGTTCAAGTTTGAAACGGGAGTGAACTCAAAGCAGGTAATAAACTGAAGATATAAAACAACAATTATGAGTTTTATAACCATAAGTGGCAGGGTTATATATTGTAAAATGTTTTTATATTGCTATTACTGTTCGTAAAGCAGTCCCAACTCCTGAAGATGCTTGTAGGAAAAGCAGCTAAATTTGTAAAGGAAAACCTCATGAATTATCGGCAGGAACCCAAGCAGGGAGATGATTTCGTTTAAGCATAGAATCAACACCCAGACTTTATTTGGGGTAAAATAATTTATGCTTTAAGGACTTTTAGCTATCCAGATAGGAACAAACTGGGAACTTCTTAAAGTCCATGTATTTTTCTCAATAGCTTGCCTTGATGTGAATAAATGGTTCATTATGACTTGCTTTGATAATTCACAAAGGAGGAATATTTGCTCCCAATTTGGTATCTCTGATAGAAATTCAGATTTATCCATTATGTTCTGCAGATATGTTTCAGCTGCCAGTGATCGATTCCAAAACTCAAGGCTTCTGTTCCCGCTCAAACCTATTAGGTCATCTCATCCTGTACGTTAATTTCTGAACTAAAAGATATTGTAAATTTGTCCAAAAGTTGTGATTATGGGACACTAAAGTGATTCTTTTAATTTTAAATTTGATAGATACACACGATTGTATAAATTTCGCCACACATAAGGAGATGTTACTCACAAGATTATTTTTTCTTATGTAGCCGAAATATGTGAATGGAAGCCCATATATCTTAGAAACCATTCTAAATTCCTAAAAATTACAATAACAGTAGAAATTAATACAAAATAAATAGAATTTGAAATATATGTGATCGAAAACTCTTTGGTGTTTTTAATCTATTCATGAACCTAGTTAATATTCAAGTATCAAGTGATTAAAAAATTGTATTTCCTGACAATTAATAAAATATAAATAAATCTTATATATACGGCTTTTTTCATGAAAAATATATAATTCAGTATTTTTATACGTCTTAATATCCATATCTTGGACTAGGACAAAATTTATTTAACCAAAGATTTTAAAATTCAAGTCTAACCTTTTGATTCTTATCTTCGTACACGAAATCCGTAGTTATCTGGACTGGTTAATAATAAACATATCAATATATTTTTAATATACGACATACATAAAAAACAAAGCTTATTTCAAAATACAGTAAGCATTCAGCTGGACAAAATTAGCCTGAAAATTAGATATTTTTATATCATTAAATGGGGAAATATATTACAGTAGAAAAAATGCAATAAGACATTATTTAATTAGATTTAATTAGAATTTAATAAGATTTAATTAGAAACATATCATAAATATATTTATAACACCATATTTTCAAGTATTTTCGTCGATCACAAAATAAGTTATATCTGAGAGACCACTTTGCCTGCAAATGCATGTCAAATATAGATAGATATATTTCAATTCAAACACCAGTCATGCGGAAATTTCAGATATTTATTGTAAAATGTGGGTTTAAACCTATTTCAAGCATATAGTCTTATATTCTGAAACTAGTTAGTTTTCAATAGGATTCGTAATTTCTGCCTTCCATCTGATGCACGAAATTGGCTTACCTACATCGCATTTATGAACGCATCGAAATCATGAAGAAAAAATAGAACAATCCTCGGATTCCTAAATGCATAATTTTCATACCGTATCATAAGCCAGTCATCTGTAAATATAACTCTATCCTGTTATCTGTGTAAAGACAACGATTCCCTGTTACTTAAAGCTTAGTGGAATATATTTAGATATATCTTAGAAATTCTTCGACGAGATAGGTTATATCTTGTTTAGAACCTTGTCACGCCCATGCCTGTTTTTTATTAACAGAAAAATGTCGAATTTATCTCTGATCTATTTTTCCTCAGACATCCGATTTAGGAAACAGTTCAGATCGTTCCTGAGGATTTAAATTCTGAAAATATACACCGTACTTATAAATGTTTCGTTTTCAATCACGTATTGAAAATAGAATTCAAGCAAAGATTCGAACTAAATCTCCGGAAATAGAGTTCGGTAAAATTTATTTATACATTCAGCGAACAAAATATTTCATAAAAGAAACGTACTTTTCTTTACTTATATAGAAAATTTTATTGAAATAATAGAACAGTTTAAATTAAATCTTTATTTTATATCTTCTTTTAATCAAGTGATTGTAAAATAGTTACATAAATATCTACTGTCTATAAAAAGTATCTTCAGTCGTAAGAAAATTAGTAATATCATTTTTGCTTGTTATTATACGAAGATGGTTCTAATATAATTTATATAATTTTTATTAATGTATTGTCTTCATGTTTAGACAATACATTATAATTTACTTTTTTAAAAAATAAGATAAATCTATTATTTAAATATCATCGTTAAAATTGAGATCATTAAGCTAGAAATTTATAGCATATTTATGAAAATATACTTAAAAATTCAATCTTATATTATTAAGTATTTATTAAAGGTTTTATAAATTTAAATGTCCTAAACAATATTAATTTTTTTAATATTTTGCAACACTAGGAGGTGTTGCACACTAGTAAGTGTTAACTAAATGTAGGAGACTTTTAATTAATTTCAAGCAACATATTACATCTCCTTATAAATCGAAGTATTTACCTTTAGTTACTAAAATATTATTAGTTACTAAAATATTATAAAGGAATCTCTAAAGATGTTTAGAATCTTCTTTAAATTAAAACCCCAGAAATGATGTTAAATATGTATTTTCGAAGCAAATTCTGTTTTTTTTATGGTTACTACAATTTTCCTTTAAAAAAAGTAAAAAAAAAAGCATTTGTAAGTAAGCGAATAAAATATATTACCATACTACTTTTTTATTCCTTAAAATAAAAAAAAATTATGATTAATTAGCAGATTTGGTATTTTTCAGACAACAAAATTCATTAATCTCTGCATGCAACGTTACTAATTAATAGCGGTACATTCATATTACATGCACTGTAATGTGATTTTACAATTTTTAATTAGTAAGATTTCTAGTAATTTGAAAGACATTGGATTCTTGTATTACCTTGGGGATAAAACTGCTTTTAATAACATAATTTATTTTATCATTAATAATTAGAGAATTTTACACAATGAAACGTTTTCAACAAAATGTCTTTTATATGAAAAAATTAAAAATTCAAAGGGCATAATCATCAAAAATGAAAGAAAGATCGAAAAGCTGTTTCATTGTTTCGGAAACTAACTACGTAACTATTACTCTGATAGGTCACAGGTTTTCTGTCCAAAGAATTAAACTTTAGCTTAAGTCTTTGGTGGCTGAGTAATACTTTATCTTAGTATAAATAAAGTAGATTAATCCAAAGTATACAACATTTATATGAAGGGTGTAAAAATCAGCCGCCGTATGAGAATGATAATATGAGACGTATAAGAATATTTTCTTTTGTTTGTGTTTTATAAGTCTTTAAACTTCTTTAAAGCCAAAAATTTCAAAAATACATGCATCTAAAATCTCGATTTATTTTCAACATATTTCATGGTCCTTCACGTAAAATGAGTTATGGTGATCTATCTCGTTTATTTTTCAAGTTTTTTCATATATCTTTTTGCTTTCTATATAACATAGCAGTTTTAACTCTATTTAATGCAATACATGAAACAGCGTTTGCTTAAATTTAATATAAGGTACAAACAGACAAAAGCAATGCATGTGAGATGTTAGTAAAGGCACTTTGATTTTACCTTTAGACGTAATCTAACTAACGCTTTAATTATAACTGATAGACATCCATTAAGTGTATAAAATTCAAAACCTTACATAGGTGTTGCTTTCATATGTTTTCAAAGTCCTCTGTATATTTAACAGTATAGTAAATATGAAATGAGACAAATGAAAATTTTTAATCTCCCTTACTAACAATACAGAGTAATACACAATTTAAGTGATAAAAGGACACAAGGGTTTGAGTACGTTCTTTTCTTTCTTTTAGAAGAATATGGATAATTCCATTCTATTTTATTTCATAACAAACCTTAGAAGTCTCATAGTTTTTAATGGACATTTTGTGTATCTTCGAAATTGTATCTGTTTTGGCAGGCGATAAAGTGTTAAATACTTAATATTTTTTTAATTGTGATCTATTTAAACCTGTTTATCTCTGTTAAAATGCTCAACTATTTTGTCATAATACATTTTATTAAAACATTAGAAAAATATAGGGAAATATTGAAAAAAATTAAAGTTATATAGCTATGTACAAGATATTTAATTTTAGACTTTAAGTATCACTAACTAAAAGAAATTAAACTTAAGGCTAAATTACCTTTTGTAAAATGAATTACAGAAATATATTTTTAATGTATAAATGTCATTCCAATTAGATAAAATGTAAAAGGGGAACGAAGTTTTAAAAATATCGAAATAAAAAGCAATTTCGTTGTTTAAATATATAAATGATTTTAATATGTTCTATAGATACCACCACTACATGAACACATAAAAACTTAATCTTACCAATTGAGAAGAATTTCTAAATCTTATGGATCGTGATATAATATTTAAAGTTAAAAGCTCCATTTTTTATTGTAATAAATTCACTGGAGTAATTTTACGAAATATAAAAATTTAAAACGTAAAACTAAAATATCTCAAAACTTTTACCGTAATTATAACAAACATATAAATATTTAAGATTCGTCAAAACTAGCCACTTTCCAGCATGCAACTTCTATGAAAAATACTGAATTAAAATTTCTGCATTTTTAGTAACTATATTTTACTTTCAAAGTAGACTTGTACCATCTAAGTTGTCCGTTTTATTAAATTTGGCAGCTAAAAGGAATGTAATAGTTAAATTTATACTCAAAGAATTATCTATTTTTAACGAAGGAAATTAGGCATTAATATAAATGTAAAATTGTAAATTGTAAATTTGCAAATTTTAATGATAAAAAATAAAGTTAATGCATTTATAAAATTAAAAATGTCTTCCCTTTCTCTCCTGAGAATTATTAAAGAAACCATAAACATTAATCGAGATTTTTTTAAACTGCTAGATTTCTTATATTTTCGAGTGTCATGTAAATAATTTTATGATTTTAAACCCTTAAGACATTTATTTAATCATAAATTAGTCTGGAAACATTTTATATAAATAAAAAGATAAAGACAATATAAAAACAAACTCAGTTTTACTTTTTCAGGAAACAACACTTAGGAGATACTTTAAGATTTCCCTTTTGTAACCTAAAAAACTTGAATTTTTTAAACAGCTTCATACTTAATTTTACATTAATGTTGTTTTTTACGCAAAAGAGTAATGCATTTTCTTAAAGCTCATTAAAATTTAATTAGTTAGCTTATGTACAAATACTTTTTTTACCTTTAATTATAACTTTTTTAGACATAGAACATAGAAATGCAATTTATCGATACCTGTATAACATAAAATAAGAATGTACCCTTTTTTATGCTGCCAAAAAAATAAATATTGTTTTATTTATCCCGTTATTTTAGCTAAATTGAAATATTAGTTTTTTTTTACATTTCTCTTTAAGTATAGAAAAATTCCAGACTAGTGTTAGTCCCAGTATATTACAAAATTTTCTTCGCTTTATCTTATTAACCGAATATATTTTAAAAGTATATCACTTTTTTAAAGAAATTTCCTGCATCATGTTACATAAAGTATCTTAGCACATCAAACTGCAGTATGTGAAATTGTGATATATGTTTATATTATTAGTAGAAATAAGTAAATTCAGTAACATATCATTAGTTAATTTTTTTAAATATGTATGGTGCATATAGTTAAATGTCAATATAAAATATTTCTAAAAGAATTTTAAGCAGTAGTATTTAAACCTTTCGTAAACAGCGTTTTCAAGATGTTTTTAATTCAAACGTTCCATAATTTAAAAGGCGTGCGATAGAAAATATATATTAATAATTTTAAATTAATAAATGTAAATGTGATACATTTTAGAATGAAGTTTAGAAAGAATGGTTATTTTTTTTACTTACATACAAAATACGAATATATTAGTAAGAGTAAAATAATGAATTGTATTTTTAATTTCTAATGTCTGGAAACATATTTTGCATATAATTTATTGGTACAGCAAATTATCATTTTATGAATACTCTAAAATTTAAATAGGCAATTTCATACCCAGCAATGATTTGGAATTTCTTTTAGTTACTATCCAAAAATTACAGAGTTAGACTTAGAAAGTTATTTCCATACAATCTCAGTTAGTAATTTTAAATATTTTGGATAAGTCTCAGAAATTTGTATAGTGCAAAATCTTACCTGCTACTTGGTGGTAGGGTAGAAGTCTGCCAATACTACATTATTCAACATAACATATTTTAAATCATCGATATGCGTAACGTTCTTGATTGCATTAAAACTGAATAGGTGATCATTCAAATAAAGATTGACGTGATATATTGAGTCCAAAATTTCAGTTATTCCTAATTTCTAAAATATGTTATTTTATTTAGCACTACAGAATATAATTGCTAAAATATCATACGATTATTGTAGAATATCTAAGCATTGAAAGTATTACTAAGTTAATATGAAAGTATTAATATGTTCTATAGATACCATAACTATATGAACACATAAAAACTTAATCTTACCAATTGAGAAGAATTTCTAAATTTTATGGATCGGGATATAATATGTAACTTTAAAAGCTCCCCTTTTTATTTTAATAAATACAATGGATTAATTTTGTAAATTTTATAAATTAAAAAAGAAAAACTTACGTATCTTAAAAATTTTACCAAAATTAAAACAAACATATAAATATTTAAGACCCATCAAAACTGGCCAGTTTCCAGCATACAACTTGTGGAAAAAATACTAAATTAAAATTCAGCATTTTCAGTAATTATATTATACATTTAAAGTAGACTTGTACTATCTTAGTTGTCAGTTTTATTAAATTTGGCAGCTAAAATGAATATAATAGTTAAATTTATACTCAAAGAAGTTTCTATATTTAACGAAGAAATTTATGCATTAATATAAATTTAAAATTGTAAATTGTAAATTTGCACACTTAATGATAAAAAATAAAGTTAATGCATGAATAAAAATTAAAAATATCTTCCATTTCTCTCCTGAGAATTATTAAATAAACCATAAACATTAATCAAGATTTTTTTAAATTGCTAAATTTCTTATATTTTCGAGTGTCATGTAAATAATTTTATGATTTTAAACCCTTAAGACATTTCTTTAATCATAAATTAGTCTGGAAACATTTTATATAAATAAAAAGATAACAACAATATAAAAACAAACTCAGTTTTACTTTTTCAGGAAACAACACTTAGAAGATACTTTAAGATTTCCCTTTTGTAACCTAAAAAACTTGAATTTTTTAAACAGCTTCATACTTAATTTTACATTAATGTTGTTTTTTACGCAAAAGAGTAATGCATTTTCTTAAAGCTCATTAAAATTTAATTAGTTACCTTATGTACAAATACTTTTTTTACCTTTAATTATAAATTTTTTAGACATAGAACATAGAAATGCAATTTATCGATACCTGTATTACATAAAATAAGAATGTACCCTTTTTTATGCTGCGAAAAAATAAATATTGTTTTGTTTATCTCGTTATTTTAGCTAAATTGAAATATTAGTTTTTTTTATCATTTTTCTTTAATGATAGCAAAACTCTAGTGTAGTGTTAGTTCCAGTATATTACAAAATTTTCTACGCTTTATCTTATTTTCCGAAACGAATTTATTTAAAAATATATCGCTTCTCTAAAGAAATTTCCTGCATCATGTTACGTAAAGTAACTTAGCACAGCAAACTTCAGTATGTGAAATTGTGATATACGTTTATATTATTAGTAGAATTAAGTAAATTCAGTATCATATCATTAGTTATTTTTTTTAAATATGTATGATGCATATAGTTAAATGTCAATATAAAATATTTCTAAAAGAATTTTCAGCAGTAATATTTAAAACTTTCGTAAACACGTTTTCAAGATGTTTTTAATTCAAATGTTTCATAATTTAAAAGGCGTGAGATAGAAAATGTATAGTAATAATTTTGAATTAATAATTGTAAATGTGATACATTTTAGAATGAAGTTAAGAAATAATGGTTATTTTTTTAACTTACATACAAAATACGAATATATTAGTAATAGTAAAATAATGAATTGTATTTATAATTTTTAATGTCTGGAAACATATTTTGCATATAATTTATTGGTACAACAAATTATCATTTTATGAATACTCTAAAAATTAAATAGGCAACTTTATACCCAGCAATACTTTGGAACTTCATTTACTGACTATCCGAAAATTACAGAGCTAGACTTTAAAAGATATTTTAATACAATCTCAATTAGTAATTTTAAAAATTTGAATAAGTCTCAAAAATCTATATAGTGAAAAATCTTACAGCCTATTTGGTGGTAGGGTAGAAGTTTGCCAATACTACATAATTCTACATAACATATTTTGAATCATCAATATGCGTAACATTATTGATTGCAATAAAACTGAATAGGTGATCATTCAAATAAAGATTGGCGTAATATATTGAGTCCAAAATCTCAATTATTCTAAATTTCTAATATATGGTATTTTATCTAGCATTACAGACTATAATTGCTACAATATCTTAGTGTTATTGTAGAATATCTTATCATTGAATGTGTTACTAATTATGACGAGAAGTTGTTCGTTTATATATAAAGATAAAAGCCACAATTTATTTTTAATTTTACCAATTTTTACTATGTTATAGCTAAAGTCTTTGTTAGTGAGTTAAACCCTACTATGTAGACACCTATTGTAAGACTGTTGGCATATATATTTATTGATAATTCTTTGCAGTGCACACATACGGATATTTTTAGACTATATTATTTTATCTTTTTAACATTTAAAAAGTTATGCACATTTACATTGAAAAAATTTTCATTTTTTTTATCTTCAAATTCTTTTATTACAGTATTATTTAGGAAATATTTGATCTGAAATAATCCTACGAGTAAGAAATATTTTATTAAAAATGATATATGTATGCAATGTGCATCAATTGTTTAAAGAAATTGCAACAGCTGGGGCAAAGAAATCTGTTTGATAGTAACTATTTAATGTAATATGTTTCTAAACTTCTTAAGATTAATTATGATTTCTTTTTATTTCAGGTAAGAGCTTGTGATCAGATTACAGCATGAAGGCTGTTCACCTTTGGTAAAAACAATTTTGTTAAACTATTCTTCGATTTGCAGATTGTTTAAATCTATGATTTTGAATGTTCCAAAAATGGGTATAATTTTAAAGTGTTCAAAGCTGAGCAATTTACTATTATAAAATATTAAAAATTTAAGAGAAGGTTTTACGTTTTATGAAGTTTTTAGAGTAGTTATTTGTAATATAAATTTTATATTTGAATTTCTAGATATTGCTCTGACAATAATTAAATTAATTTTACACTATAAAATATTGTATTTGAATTTTTGTTCTGATTTCAACGTATTCTATAAGGACATAAAAATATGTAAATCTCTAAATAAATTTTTTTTTCTAAAATGTAAAAGGATATAAAATTTTCCGCATTTATAAGTGAGCTAGAAATATTATATAACAACGTTTTCTTTTTCCTCCTTCAAAACACTTGATACACCTCCTACAATAATCTACAGTTATTTAAAGTCTTCTATAATGACTCCATATATAAATCTCTAAATAAATATTTATTCTAGAATATAAAATGATAGAAAATTTTTCCTATTTATCAAAGAGCTAGAAATATTATAGGAAAACATTTTCTTTTTCCTTCTTCAAAACACTTGATACACCTCCCACAATAATCTACAGTTATTTAAAAACTTCTATAGTGTTTTGAAAATTTATAAATCTCAAAATAAAAATGTATTCTTAGATATAAAATCTTATAAAATTTTTCGTGTTTATAAGTGATCTAGATATATAGAACAACGTTTCCTTTTTCCTTCTTCAAAACACTTAATACACATTCTACAATAATATACAGTTACTTAAAGACTTTTATAATGACTTGAAAATTTATCAATCTCTAAATAAAAATGTATTCTAAGATATAAAATGTTATAAAATTTTTCGCATTTATAAGTGAGCTAGTAATATTATAGAACAACGTTATTTTTCCTTCTTTAAAACACTTAATACTCTTTCTACAATAATCTACAGTTATTTAAAAACTTCTATAATGACTCGAAAATATATAAATCTCTAAATAAATATTCTAAAATATAAAATATTATAAAATTTTTCGTATTTATAAGTAATCTAGAAATATTATAGAACAACGTTTTCTTTTTCCTTCTTCAAAACACTTAATACACTTTCTACAATAATCTATAGTTATTTAAAGTCTTCTATAATGACTCAATGTATAAATCTCTACATAAAAATTTTTTCTAAAATATAAAAGGAAATAATTTTTTTTATATTTATAAAAAAAAATTAGAAATATTATAGAACAACCTTTTTTTTTATTTTTCAAAACGTTTAATACATTTTCTACACTAATCTACAGTTATTTAAATATGTGTCTTATACAATTTAAAGTTTTCAGATTTCTGTGATCTAAAATATATTTAAATTTTTATTCATTATTTAAGCTTGTATCTAATTATTTATTAAATAATAAAATAGGCATCTACCAATGTCTTTAAAAAATAAATTAGTAACAGTTTATATTAGTCTTTGAAAAACATTTTGGTACAAAATAGCTGAAGATAGAAATTTGGCTTTACTTTCCAGAACCGGTGATATTAATTATTTTTAAGTTAAAATGTATTCAACAACTAATAAGAAGGTACATTTTATTAAATCTAAAATATGTTGAAATTTTGAAATGGATATGTCCATTATGATTATGAGTTGTTTTCCCTATCTATTTCAATATTTCGCAAACATTTTTATATAGAAAACCATTGGTAAAAAACGGATTTTGGCGAATTTGATTAAATGTTATATAAGATGCTTTAACATTTTTTTATTTTAATGATTTTATGGAAGCTAAATGAGCTTAGAAATTAAGTTTTCTGAAGTTTGTAACTTCAGTGTTTATATACCTTAAGATATTTTAGCTTACAGTTGGGAAGGAATCCCTCATCGCACATCTCATTGAAAATGTTTTTCTTGCATTTTTTTTTCAGCTAGAGCTCATGTTTATCTGAGATAATTGCTCTAAAAAGAATTTTCGAAATGCAATAAAAAATTTTAGATGTTTTAATTACTTTTTTTTATTTTAGTTGTCTTATGTAAATATGCAGAAATAAACTATGGAAATAAAGTATAACGTATGGTAGTTTTTGTATAATTACCTATATCGTTACGTAATAAATTTATATCTTACCTAATCATTTGATTAATATAACGTACTTACACTGATTTTTTAGGAATAAGTGAATATATAAACACACTTTAAATAAATATTCTAAGAGTTACAAAAATTCTGAAACTAGCGATGTAATGTTTTTTCTCACAATAGGAAAATATTAAAGTAAGAAATAAATTTATGTCCGTTTGTTGACATATCTAAATAAAAAAATATATTATAAATAATTGACTGTGGTATAACCATGGAAATATCCATGGTGGTTACATATGTTATTCATTATATGTCAAAGTTTATTTCAAATATCTAAGTTCTAACAGTCTCTATATATGACACTAAAACTGAAGGTACGAAACTTGTATAAATGTTTTATAAGGAGGCTTAACATTTTTTCGCTGAAATGATTTTTTGTAGGTGAAAGTAGCGTATAAATTATAATCTCTCTAGTTCCAAAGGGATTCTTTGACTATTTTTTAACATACTGGGTCAATAGAGAACTTAATCTCACTTCTGATTGAACATGTCAGTTCTCATATTTTTTTTAAAGTAACGCTTGCGTTTAATTGACTTAATTGCCATAAAACATACCTCCCGAATACTATAAAATACTTTGAAATATTTATTACGTTCACATGCATCAGTTTTTTATGAAATTATAAATAAATAAATTTTATATAAATAAAATATAACATATGATACTTTCGCTACATTATTCAATTTATACTTAAATTCCGTTCATACTTAATCATTTAAGTAACACAATACATCTATAATGATTTATTTATTTAGGTATAAATTGAATGTATAAAGTTTTATACTAAACTTTAAATTTCTTTTGTACTAAAAAAGATATGAAACTAGTAATTTAATGTAAATTTTCTGCATTAGATTTGTTTTGTTAAATTGTACTTAAACTCTATCAACTTAACATATAACGCACAGTACTATGAATACATTATTGAATTTCTATGTGCGAAATTTGTGTCCATACTTAAACATTTAAGTAACAATGTGCATCTATAGGGATTTGTTTGGCTATAAACTGAATACATAAAGTCTCAGAATGTTATTTGATAATACAAAGTACATGAAACTAGCAATTTAACGTAATTGTTTTATAAAAATGGATTACAAATCATTCAAATAAAATCAAAATATGATTTCCATTACATCTTGAATATTGAATAAAATATGATACAGAAATTATATCCTGAATAAAATTATGGTGTCTATTTCATTTTTTTCTATTTCTCAAAAAATCATTGTCATCATTCCAGTTCTAACAAACTTTATATAAATAAAATATAATGTATGATACTTCACTATGTTTATCAATCTTTTCTTATGTTACGTTCATACTTAATCATTTAAGTAGCACAATACATCTATAATGATTTATTTAGGTATAAATTGAATGCATAAAGGTTTATACTAAACATTCAAAATATCTTTTTGTACTAAAAAAGACATGAATTCAGTAATTTAATGCGCAATTTTCTGTATTAGATTTTCTTTATTAAATTGTACATAAATAAACGTTATCGAAGTAACATAAATTGAAATTACTTTGAGTACATTATTGAATTTCAGTGTACGACATTCATGTTCATACATAAACATTTAAGTAACAAAGTGCATCTATAGTGATTTGTTTGGCTATAAACTCAATACATAAAGTCTCAGAATGTTATTTGCTACTACAAAGTACTTGAAACTAGCAATTTAATGTAATTATCTTTTTAAAAAATATTCTAAATCGTTCAAATAAAATAAAAATATGATTTCCATTACATTTTGAATATTGAAAAAAAATATGATACAGAAATTATGCACTGAATAAAAATATGGTGCCTACTTAATTTTTTCACTATTCGTGAAAAATTTATTGTCATCATTCCAGTACTAACAAACTATATATAAATAAAATATAATGTATGATACTTCGCTACGTTTATCAATCTATACTTATGTTACGTTCATACTTAATCATTTAAGTAGTACAATACATCTGTAATGATTTCTTTAGGTATAAATTGAATGTATCAAGGTTTATACTAAACTTTCAAAATATCTATTTTTACTGGAAAAGATATGAAACTATTAGTGCATCTCTAAAAATTTTGCTTGGCTACAAACGGAATATATAAACTTATATTACACTTTAAATTAAATTTTAAAATAAATGTTTAAATAAAGTTTATATTAAATGTTATTTGAAACTACAAACTATCTGAAAGTAACACTTTAAAGTAATTCTTTTATAAAAAGAGATTACAAATTATTGAAATAAAATCAAAATATTATTTCCATTACATCTTGAATATTGAAAAAATTATGATACAGAAATTATGTCCTGAATAAAACAAGTATGGTGACTATTTAAATTTTTCACTATTCTTCAAAATTCACTGTTATCATTCGAGTTCTAACAAACTTTATATAAATAAAATATAATAAACATATCATACTTCTCTAAGTTTATCAATTTATACTTAATTTACGTTCATACATAATCATTTAAGTAGAACAATACATCTGTAATAATTTTTTAGGTATAAATTGAATGTATAAAGGTTTATACCAAATTTACAAAATATCTTTTTGTACTCAAAATGATATGAAAGTAGTAACTTATTGTGAAATTTTCTGTATTACATTTTTCTTTATTAAATTGTACATAAAGAAACTTTATCGACATAACGTATAACGCACAGTACTTTGAGTACATTATAGAATTTCTATATACGGAATTTGTGTACATACCTAAACATTTAAGTAACAAAGTTGATCTATAGTGATTTGTCTGACTATAAACTGAATACATAAAATTTATATTAAACTCCCAGAATGTTATTTGATACTACAAATTAGCTGAAACTAGAATTTAATATAATTCTTTTATAAAAAGAGATTATAAATCATTCAAATAAAGTAAAAAAAAATATGATTTCCATTACATCTTGAATATTGAAAAAAATATGATACAGAAATTATGTCCCGAGTAAAGTATGGTGTCTATTTAATTTTTTCACTATTCGTCAAAAACTCAATGTCATAATTCCAGTTCTAACAAACGTTATATAAATAAAATATAAACATATGGTACCTTGCTACGTTTATCAATTTATACTTAATTTACTTTCATACTTAATCATTTAGGTAACACAATACATCTATAATGATTTCTTTAGATATAAATTGAATGTATAAAAGTTTATACTAAACTTTTAAAATATCTTTTTGTACTGAAAAAGGTATGAAACTAGTAGTTTAATGTGAAATTTTCTATGTTATATTTCCTTTGTTAAATTTTATATAAAAAAAACTTTATCGATATAACATAAAATGCACAGTACTCTGAGTACATTATTGAATTTCTATGTAGGAAAGTTGTGTCCATACCTAAACATTTAAGTAACAAAGTGCATCTATAGCGATTTGTTTGGCTATAAACTGAATGCATAAAGTTTGTATTAAACTCTCAAAATGTTATTTGATACTACAAAGTATCTAAAACTAGCAATTTAATGTAATTTCTTTTTTAAAAAAGATATTATAAATCCTTCGAATAAAATAAAAATATCTTGAATATTGGAAAAAAATTGCGACAGAAATAATGTCCTGAATATAAAAAGTATGGTGACTATTTAATTTTTTCACTATTCGTCAAAATTCACTGTCATCATTCCAGTTCTAACAAACTCTATCTATCGATAAATAAAAAAAGAAACCGAGGAACTTGATTAAATGTTTTATAAGACGGCTTAACTTTTTTTTTCGCTTGAATGATTTTTGGAGGTGAAAGTAGCTTAGAAATTAAGTTCTCTGGTGTTTCAGAATGTTTCTTTACATTTCTCCAGCTTAATCTGGAAACCCTACACGAAATGCCAGTTTATATATATCTTTTTTTTTCAAGTGATGCTTTTTGTTTAATTGAGATAATTTTCTAAAAAGAAGTTCCATTATGTAATAAAAAAATTTATGAATATTTCAGTTATGTTTTTATGCTTAATTCAATTATTTAATCGAGTAGAAATAAATTATAAAGTTTGTTACATTTCGTTTAATATTCCTACTTTAAATAATTATCCTATATCTAATCATTTGTCAAGAAAACCAATGCACCTATATGGATTTTTTGGGATAAATTTAAGGAATAATAACTAAATCTGAAGATTTGAAGCAGACTCATTGTCCTTAAAATATCTAGATATAGCAATTTAACATTTCTTTTTTTATATGATTATTTAGACATACAAGTTACACATGATTTTCAATTACAGCAAGAAATGTGACAATATATGATATGGTAAATTTTAACTGAATATTTTTGATATGATAAATTTTAACTGAATATATCTGATATGATAAATTTTAACTGAATATTTTTGATATGATAAATTTTAACTGAATATATCTGATATGATAAACTTTAACTGAATTTTCTAATGTAATACGTTTTAACTGAATATATTTGATATGATAAATTTTAACTAAATATTTAAATGGTGATGTTTATATTTTTACAGATACACCAAAATTACCTGCATTCATTCCGGTTTTAACGTTATATCTCTATACATTAGAATACAGGGTAAAAGAGGGGGAACTTGATTAAATGTCTTGTAACATAACATTTTTTTATTAAATGATATTTTACAGACAAAAGTAGTTTAGAAATGAAGTTCTCTGACGTTGTTGAATTTTAATTTAGATTTTTTAGCTAACTAGAAAAAAATACTATTTAATCTTGAATCTCTTTGAAAATCATATTTTTTATACTTTTGTTTAGATAATATTTGTGTTTAATTGAAATTATAGCTCCTAAAAATTTACCCAAAATGCTAAAAGACTTTTTAAATGTTTTAATTACAGTTCCATGCTTTCATTTTATTAATTATATAAAAATGACTCATTTGTATAATAAAATATTTTATAAACAGCAAAATTAAGAACAAATATTGTTTTTTAGATTTATATACTATAACAAGTTATTTCTCCTTCATAAATAAATATATTGCAGCTAAAACAATACTTAAATAGTCATAAAGTTATATTTACTTAAAGTTTTATTCACTTTTTTTAAAGAAAACTTTAAATGTTACATTAATCTATTAATGTTTATAGATGTACCTTATAATAGTTTAAATTTTAGTCTTTATCAGACGATCAGCATAAAAGGTGTACTTTTTAGGAGATTTAACTGTTAATTAAATAATTATATAATGTTAATTGAAAGTAAATAATAAAAAAACTTCAATGAACGCGATTAGTTTTATTATCTGAGAATGACTTGAAAAGTTACCCTATTTTAATAGTTTTGAAAACTGTTATTTCATAAAAAATTAAGGAAGAATATTTATTTTATGAATATTTGTAAAACTTGTTTGAGAAAAGAAATCTAACAGAAAATTATAAATATAAAAGATTTATATGAATACTTTAAATATGGAAATTTATAAATAAAAATTTTAAATACAAAAATAATATATAAAGAATTTTAAAATTTAATATTTATATTATGGTATAAAATATTTTAACACAATAATCAAATATGAATTTGCTTTCATTTTCTTTATTTCTTTCAGTGTAAAATTAAAGTTGATGAATTCAATTTTTATTTCTTCATACATAAATATCTATTTTCATAGTAGTGTTTAGAATATGTAAAAAATTTTCAATCACAATAGCAAAATGGCAATATATCTGTAGAAATGCCATTTTTTTAAAATTATGTTCCACTTTATTTTATAATTAGGGTATGTCTGACATTGTTTGATTAGTTATTATGAAATCAGTAAAACTACTCGAATATAGAAGTATAATTAGGACATAAATTCATAATTCCAAAAGAGAAAAATTTTATAAATTCAAATACAAATAATATTTTTTAGTTTTATATTCTATTACTAAATATTAGTGAATTCAAGATGTGCCTAAATTTACATGCTTCTAAACTTTCTTTCTACAATAAACTCTCTATTACTACTCACTATTAATTATTTCTAGCAATATTATCTTATATATATATATATATATATATAATATATATATATATATATATAATATATATATATATATAATATATATATATTATATATATATATATATATATATAATATATATATATATAAAAAAAATTGCGTATATATATAATTATAATTATTTTTAATTTTATATACATATTATTTATATATATATATATAGTTAAATATCTAATTAAAAACACACAAACACACACACACACACACACACACATATATATATATATATTATATATAAATATATATATATATAAAAAAATATATATATATAAATAAATATATATATATAAATAAATATATATATATATATATATATATATATATATATGTATATATATATATGTATATATATATATGTATATATATGTATATATATAATATATTATATATAAGAAATATATTAGATATATATGTACATTTATTATATATAATAATATAATTTAATAAAAAATATATTATAACGATTTTAAAACTAGAATAAGTATTTTAATGTTCTAGATTTCTCACTGAAATTTGTGAATACTACTTCTTTAAAAACGAACTGAGGTATATTAACATTCCGTTCTTCTTTAATTACCCCTCCTTAATCTCTTTGATCATAAAAGAGTTTCTAAGGAAAGGTTTCGCAATTTCGAATCTTTTAATCCCGTCAATAAAATCGAATGAGACAGAGATAAGACATTTTGTAGCCGTCTGAACTAAGTACTATATATTCAAAGTGCTAGAAAATGTCTGCCGAAGTAAGAAAAAATGGAACAAAGAATAAAAAAGAGTACTGCTCTTAAATCCCATTTGTTTAAAAAAAAGTCGAATTAAATCTCTCGTTAATTCCATAATAATTAAAGCGTTTTTAATGACTATGGTCGCGTACCCATATTTCCATTTTTTTAAACTTATATTTTTGTCTCAGTATTTAGTATTAGTTTTCTTGAATATTATTTTATTTCCAAGTATATGATTATTAAATGATAGTGTTTAAAATTTTAAATCTTATTATGTTTCTATTAATTAAATTTTTTGAGCAAAGTTTTTGTAAATTGTGATACTGAGCCTATTAGTAACTTAGACTATTTTAGCTTCTAGCTTTTTTTTGTGAAATAAATATAAAATGTATAGAGGTGTACTCTTTAGGAAATTTAAACGTGTATAATTCTAATGAAAAGTAAATGTTATATAAAACTTTAACATATTTCATTTTATTATCTACAAATGACTTCAAAAGTTACCATATTTTAATATCGGTTATAAAAGTATCATAAAGCTTTTATTTATTAGCTTTTATTTATATTATTTATTATCTTTTATTTGTTTTTATACATATAAAACTTTTATATAATATAAAAGAGAAAAATATTAGCTACTTGAATATGTGCTTTACATGGTTGACTTAGGAAAGATGATAAACTATTAGACTTATACGTTATTAACTACTCTTTGAAGATTACAACATTAATATTAACATGGATACTCCCTTCTTTTTAAACTACTAGATTACTTGTATTTCAGTAGTATTAAATATTAGTATAAATAGCACAAAAGTGTAAAGATAAACTTTCATTTAACTTTCATAATTAGACAGTTATTAAATCTGCTTTTTTTTAAGTTAATCATTGTGAATTTTATGATTTCGCTGTAGTACCTATTCCTACAAATTTAGCTAATAGATTATTGCTGCATACACTTTGACTCATAATTACAATTATTGAATCATGCTAAGGCAATCAGTATAAGATTCCTATTTATATTCATATTAAATATTTTATTGCCTTATATTTTTAGTCTGAATATATAAGAGTGAAACTGTTAACATGGATATTTGCTTCTTTTGTAGATGGTTTTTCAGAAGTAAATACCACTCAGATTAGTTTTCGAGTTGCAAAATTTAAAAATTTATAATACATTCCTGACCCACAACCTAAATACTCTAACTATCTCTCCTTAACCTCTTAACATATTTCCTTGTGTCTGACACAGGCAAAATTCAAAATAAACATGTAATAAAAAAATTTACACTTCGTTTAACAATTTTTTATAACTTTTACCCCTTAACCGCTACCTAGTTACCCCTCCTCTCAACAACCACAACTGAAATGTAAAAAAATAACTAACACTATTCCTATATACCTGTGATCTAAAAGTCTAAATAAAATTTTAAAAATCATAATAACTGGAAAAATAACCAAAATAAAAAACGTTTTGCAGGGTTAGTATTGCTAGGGTATGGGATTTTTTTTTAAAACAGAAAAAAACAGTAAGTGAAAAACAGCCGACGCTGGCACGAGCGACTACGGTAGAAATATGCAAATGAGAATGTTATAAAAACTTGCGCTCCTATAAATACACAACCAGTTCACCACTGACAACTATGTATGCGAACAAGGATGCTGAGTACAAAGGATAAAGCTTTGTTGGTAAAGTTGCTTTACGTCAACCAGGAATCAGAGGTAGCTGCCTTGCGTAAGTTCCGAATTCAGAAGAATGCCAGGAGGGGAAAAGAGACTTTAATAGTGACAGGCCTCATAAAGCTTGTTCAGCGGTTTGAGGAAACGGAAAGTTGGAGAATCGTGTAAGAACCTGACGACCATGTTTAAATGAGGTACGTTCGCCGCGTGTTGCAGCCGAAGTTGAAGCATTAGTGCCTGAATCAGCTGCAGGAACGACCAGTGTTAGTAACACTGCCACGCAGTTGCACTTACCACCATCCTCAGTACTCAATTCTTCATGAAATCCTTGATCTGTACCCATACAGGCTGCAGTCACGCCATCAACTTTCACCAGCGGATACTGTACAGAGGGAAGTATTTGCGAGGTGGTCTTTCTCCACCTGGATGCCACCTGGGTCTTTAACATCTTGTGAACAGATGTCGTGCCTTTTGGGCTATAATATTTTATTACAAGCCCATGAGTGGGTTGTGTAGTGTACTCATAGTCCATAAACTTTTTTAAAAACAACATGTTATCATGTATGACAAAAAAAAAAATAATACATTCGCTCTAAATCAAACAAAATATTTATTTAACTAGAACAAATAAGTAGGTGAAAAAGTAAAATGATAAACTTAAACAATATTTAAATTAAGAAGAATTTCTCAGACGAAGCTCTTTAGACAACATAATAGAACCTATACAATAATTCACAGTACCTTATATATTCACATAAGTATTTTACTCACCCAATTCATATTAACCATCGATGAGGTGGAGACTCAATTTCGTCGGAACAGCATGCAAGCGAGGGGAATAGTGAAACGAAAAACCTAAAAGCCAAGCCTAGATTTATCCTTCACCTCTTTTTAATACAACATCCACTAGTTCATCAGCCAGATAGTCCCGCAGTTGTTCTACTTCACGTCATAGGTTCTGAAGTGCTGATACATTTGAATTTTCGTATCTATCACTGCCAGCTCTGCATGAAAGAGATCCGCTATCTACCGTCTATTTTATGCAAGGTGGATCAACTAGTCACACTGCTAATTCTTTCAAGGATTTCCTGATCCAGACATTCGGGGAAGACGAAATCATTAGCAGGCGTTTCAGGTTTCCATGGCATCCTCGGTCTCCAGAATGGACCCCGTCAGACTTTTGGTTGTGGGGATATTTGAAATCTCGGGTGTGTCGATCTAATCCATAAAATCTCTCTGAACTGAAAGATGTGATCAGCCCAGAGGTGTCTTGCATACAACCGGACCTGCTGCACTCTGCCGTTTTTGGATTTGTGACTCGCCTGCAGTGTGTTATCCACTGTGGTGGTAGTCATATGGAACACATACTGTTTTAATAAACGATTTGGAGATATTCTGTTTGTTATTTGAGTTTCATTTTCTGTGACTTGTGTACATCAGCGCTCTATCAACTTTTAAGATTTTTCCATTGAAAAAAGTCCGATGCCCTAGCGATACTAACGCTGCAAACCGTTTTTTATTTGGTTATTTTTCCGGTTATTATGAATTTCTAATGTTTATACGGACTTTTTGATCACCCGGTATATACGGTTATTATACGAATTCTAGCAGTCATACATCTAAGAAGAAAGAATATATAATTTCTAGGATGGTTTTGACTATTCTTAGATTCAGAGATCATGGTTCTCGAGGGTTATTGTGGGATGCCAAGGATTAAGTGATCCTTGCTTGAAGTGCTTTGGAAATCCTTTGAATCTCCCAGCATTTTAAAAAAATTACCAAATATACGAATATCCTCTGACATTTATAATTTTGTCAATGTGACAGACATTTTACAATTTCAAGTCTTTTAGCTATATAATTATATTTAAGGCTAGTAAATAGACTGAATTAATGATAAAAAGCGTTATATGTTATAAATATTCATATTACTGAGTTTATATGTGATAGCAAATAAATGTCTTATTGCGAAGTTTATGTATCTTTATAAGTGGTAGCTTATCATGTTTAAATTTGTTTAATTTTTTTATTGCACTTTGTACAGTGTACATTAACACAAATTTAAGATATTCAACAATTTATATATTCTCTAGAAATTCCTCAGTCATTAATGGATTAATACTTTTACATTAGAAAACAATAAAATTTATTTTTGAAATATCTAATATTTTTCAACGACTAGGATTTGTTAACTTAAAAAATTACTAAAACAGATTTTCAATTAGATTTTAGAGTAAGTTGTAAAAAAAGGAATTTTCATAGAGTTATCTGATTTAAAATTATATTTT
>CM063498.1:93087093-93112093 GCA_032207245.1 Pardosa pseudoannulata | reverse complement strand
ATTTCGATCACCGATTACCTATTTTAGTCATAGAAATAACGTGAAAGCATGACAAAGTACTTTTACTTCAACATTACGGTTTCCCATATTATTGCATATGTACAAATTTAATTATTTCTTTCATATATATTTTTTCATTGAAATTAAATTACTTTAATCTGTCGGAAAACATCTATTTATTCATTTAAATGCTTATTATTTTAATTTCTATACTGGTTTAACCAAAAAAAAGTAAAATGTATGGTGAATCGTTATTTCAAAGAAAAAGGCATAATCATTATAATAGTTACAGGAATTTTTTAAGTTTCTTTACGTACTAAACCAAATATTCTGCATTAATATCATATTTACCTTAAAAAGCTGTAGCAAAATAAAATATTTAGATATATAAATCTAGGAATCTTTGTAAAAGAAGAAAACTGATTGTTATGTAATCTCAGTTTTTTTTTACAAAGAATTTAGTTTATTTTTAGATTTTTTATTTGATACACTGTGTTAGAATTATTCAGACAAATAAATATTTTTGAGATATATGTTTTGACTATTGTAACAGAAATGAATGGGAAGAAAGTGGTAATAATACAATAGGTTAAAAAATTATATGATAATGAACTATCTTTAAAATATGTTAGATAATTTAATCATTCCAGATAATTTAATATCTCGTCAAAATTATATAAACTTAAATTTTTTTATGTCATTCTATATATCAGTAATACTTTAATTTTGTAAAAAATAGGTACTAAAATTTACAAACTGTCTACAATTTTATACCAAGAAATGTCTTAATTTATTACAGGTGTATAGAAAAAGAAAATATGTATATATACATACCAATTTATTTATTTAATTTTTTTTGTTAATTTTTATATTATTTCAGGGGTGGGCAGGGCACTGCATGAAAATGATACAGACAAATAAAATATTTTGAGAGAAATGGTTTCATCCTTGTAAAATTGATGGATAAAAAGCACATGGTTATAGTATTGCACGAAAAAATTATATGATAATGACCTACAATTAAAATGTATATTATAATTTAAACCATTGGTTCTCAACAGGGAAGATACCACCCATCCGAGGGGGTAGGTACAGGGAAGCTATATGGGTGGACAGTGAATTTGTCTCGGGCAGTAGGCGGTGATTTGGGCTAGATTTGGGGTAGATTTGGGTTAGAAAGTTTGTCTCTCATACCTTTTTCGCAATATTTTAAATTACTGAATTTTGCAAAGGCAGAAGTTGAAACCATTTCGACTCCATAAGGGGGGTGACAGTTTAAAAAATGTTGAGAATCGCTGATGTAAAAATTACATATATGTTAACAAATCTTAACATGTTTTATATCGTACTAGTTCAATAGAATTTTAAAACCTAATTGTAAAATACAAACTAAATTTATTATAATAATCATATACATAACTTTATCTGTAATAAAACTAACTTACACCATTTTACCAGGATTAATAGTTTTCACCACCCGATGTTCTTATGTTTCAAACTGAGCAGACAGGCGAAAAATATACTTAATCAAACAACATTTGTTTGAGCCTCGCTTGAGGGAGTCTCAATAACAAAAATTTGGTGCCTAATTCTACTTTAGAAACATGTCTAGAAATTTTATCTCGCATAAACGTTTCGCAATATTTTAAATTACTGGATTTTTGCAAAGGCAGAAGTTGAAACCATTTCGACTCCTTAAGAGGGGTGACAAATTAAAAAAGGTTGAGAATCGCTGATGTAAAAATTACATATATGTTAACACCTCTTAACGTGTTTTGTATCGTACTAGTACAATAGAAATTAGTAATAACTTAATTATGCAAGAAAATCGATGATAGAAATTACAAGTTGTCTACAGGTTTAAACCTACTGAATATAGTTAAAAAATTTCTGAATTTATTAGAAGTGTATAGATAAGGTAAATAGTCTATCCCCCTCTGTATCTCCCTCTCTCTCTCTCTCTCTCTGTATATATATATATATATATATATATATATATATATATATATATTATAAATACAAAAATTTTATATGTAAAAAAACAAAGTTTTCTAAAACCAGTAGAGAGAATTACAACATATTAACAATATATAAGCTAATTATTAAAATAAATACCAAATATATCCTCAAAACAACCAAGATGTTTAAATTCTTGCTATTCTGGTGAACATAGCCTATCTTTATCAGATTCAATCAAAATCTAATCATATCATCTGACTGACCATAATCTTTAAATTTTTCTTTATGCATCTTAGAATGAACTTTTTCATATCGAATTTTTGCACAAACATCTGCAAACATACGTGAAATACATGACTTTTATAACCAAAGATATGTTATATAACAATACTGTTTCTTTAAAGTCCAAATCCTATTTTAAACCAATCGTCTTTGCGGACTCCTATTCTGCAGCTTAGATACGCAACAATACAGCTTATATTTACCTAGAAAATATAATTTCTATTCTCTATAGTATTGTGTCTTAAATTTTGTATAATATACATTTTTTAATCCGAATGTCCTTATATTTGATTTTGTAATCTTAAATCAAATGTCGCAATAATCAAATTTTCAAATTTTAGCTTTATATTATCATTAGCAATGTTCAATAAATGTTAACGAATCAATGTCTAACATATCAAAAAATACTGCTCTTAAATTTCTCCCTATTTTCATTGTATATTTCTAATCTTTATTTTTGCTAGTTATTCAAATATAAATGAAGGACATATTTATTTAAGATTCTCAATTGTTGTCTGTATACACTTGTATGTATTTTTACAATCACGATTGTTTAAGAAACCCTAAAAGAAAGACTGATTTAAGTGTGTGAAATTATCCTCGTGATTATTACACTCTTAAGATATGCATTTTTACAAATGAATATATTCAAGTTTGTCTCTGCCTGCGTGAAACGTGTTAGTCAATTCTCAGATTTTAAGATAAAAGTAAAGAATTCGTGATAAGTATATTCTCTGTTTTATCACTTAAATGAGGATTTTGGATTTTTCCATACTGGAAATATACTAAGAAGAGGATTTTTTTTCATTCATTTCATTGAAATACGTACAGACACACACACACACACACACACATATATATATATATATATATATATATATATATATATATATATGTGTGTGTTTATATATATATATATATATACATATATATATATGTGTGTGTGTTTATATATATATATATATATATATATATATATATATATATATATATATATATATATATATATATATATTATATATATTTTATACAACATTGTAAATAATTGTGTAAAGAAAGCTTTTAGTTTTTTGAAATTTTGGAGGTACATTTATTAGATGAGTTTATTGTCTTAAATATTTAAAACATAAAATGAAATATGCTAAAATTGATTGTTTTAAAATCATTATGTCAATTACAAAACTCCCTTGGGTAAGTGCTGCGTATAAATTGTAGATGTTGAATTTGGTAAATAAACTCGAAATGATGAAATAACCTGATGATTTTCAATTTCAAAAAACTGTATACTCTATATTAAATGAAGAAGGTATAAATTCCTGAAGACTTTAAAAATGCATTAAGTAAAAATAAAAAAAACTACATTTGTGTACGAAAAGAATTTGAAAATCATCAGTCAGTCACCAATTTCTTTTAACATTTTCCTTTTGAGTCAAACATTGAAATCTTGGGACCGGATAGAAACAACCTATTTCAATGACGAGATAATAACAGAGTTATTAGAAACTTTACTCTTTAAACAGTAAAATACTCTTAATACAAAATGATATAAAAATGCATAATAGGAGTTTAACAAATTTTAATGTTCAAAGTTCAAGTGATTCATAAAGTAATATACTAGAATTGATGGTTTTAAAATCATTATGTCAATTACAATACGCTGTTGGGTAAGTGCAGTTTATAGATTGTAGATGTTGAATTTGGTAAACAAACTCGAAAGGATGAAATAACTAAAAGACCAATTATATACATTTAAAGAAACAGTGCACAGTACATTAAATTAAGGAGGTATAAATTCCTGAAGATTGGAAAAATGCTTTAGTAAAAATACAGGAAAATTACATCTGTGTACGAAAAAAAATTTGAAAAATCATCAGTCAGTAAAATAGTGATATATTCTTAATACAAAATGATATAAAAATGCGTAATATGAGTTTGACAAATTTTAATGTTCAAAGTTCAAGTGACTCAAAAAGATATATACTAAAATTGATGGTTTTAAAATCATGTCAATTACAACACTCTGTTGGATAAGTGCAGCGTATAGATTGTAGATGTTGAATTTGGTAAATAAACTCGAAAGGATGAAATAACCTGAAGATCAATTATATACATTAAAAAACAGTGCACAGTAGATTAAATATAGCAGGTATAAATACCTGAAGACTGGAAAATTGCATTATGTAAAAATACAAAATAAAACTACATTTCTGTACGAAAAAAATTGAAAAATTAACAGTAAGTAAAATAGTGAAATATCCTTAATACAAAATATATAAAAATGCGTAATAGGAGTTTGAAAAATTTTAATGTTCAAAGTTCAAGTGATTCAAAATGTACCCATAGAACATAACATGTAGTGTTTAATTCTAATTTGTTAGGCTTTATAGAACTATTTGATTTTTTAGTAAGTTTTTTGGTCAAGAATATACGAGTTTATCATTTACTATGTATCATTCTCAATATCTTTAAATTTTTCTTTATGCATCTTAGAATGAACTTTTTCATATCGAATTTTTGCACAAACATCTGCAAACATACGTGAAATACATGACTTTTATAACCAAAGATATGTTATATAACAATACTGTTTCTTTAAAGTCCAAATCCTATTTTAAACCAATCGTCTTTGCGGACTCCTATTCTGCAGCTTAGATACGCAACAATACAGCTTATATTTACCTAGAAAATATAATTTCTATTCTCTATAGTATTGTGTCTTAAATTTTGTATAATATACATTTTTTAATCCGAATGTCCTTATATTTGATTTTGTAATCTTAAATCAAATGTCGCAATAATCAAATTTTCAAATTTTAGCTTTATATTATCATTAGCAATGTTCAATAAATGTTAACGAATCAATGTCTAACATATCAAAAAATACTGCTCTTAAATTTCTCCCTATTTTCATTGTATATTTCTAATCTTTATTTTTGCTAGTTATTCAAATATAAATGAAGGACATATTTATTTAAGATTCTCAATTGTTGTCTGTATACACTTGTATGTATTTTTACAATCACGATTGTTTAAGAAACCCTAAAAGAAAGACTGATTTAAGTGTGTGAAATTATCCTCGTGATTATTACACTCTTAAGATATGCATTTTTACAAATGAATATATTCAAGTTTGTCTCTGCCTGCGTGAAACGTGTTAGTCAATTCTCAGATTTTAAGATAAAAGTAAAGAATTCGTGATAAGTATATTCTCTGTTTTATCACTTAAATGAGGATTTTGGATTTTTCCATACTGGAAATATACTAAAAAGAGGATTTTTTCATTCATTTCATTGAAATACGTACAGACACACACACACACACACACATATATATATATATATATATATATATATATATATATATATATATGTGTGTGTGTGTTTATATATATATATATATATATATATGTGTGTGTGTGTTTATATATATATATATATATATATATATATATATATATATATTATATATGTGTGTGTTTATATATATATATATATATTATTTAATAATAATATTCTTATTTTATACAACATTGTAAATAATTGTGTAAAGAAAGCTTTTAGTTTTTTGAAATTTTGGAGGTACATTTATTAGATGAGTTTATTGTTTTAAATATTTAAAACATAAAATGAAATATACTAAAATTGATTGTTTTAAAATCATTATGTCAATTACAAAACTCCCTTGGGTAAGTGCTGCGTATAAATTGTAGATGTTGAATTTGGTAAATAAACTCGAAATGATGAAATAACCTGATGATTATCAATTTAAAAAAAACTGTATACTCTAGATTAAATGAAGATGGTATAAATTCCTGAAGACTTTAAAAATGCATTAAGTAAAAATAAAAAAAACTACATTTGTGTACGAAAAGAATTTGAAAATCATCAGTCAGTCACCAATTTCTTTTAACATTTTCCTTTTGAGTCAAACATTGAAATCTTGGGACCTGATAGAAACAACCTATTTCAATGACGAGATAATAACAGAGTTATTAGAAACTTTACTCTTTAAACAGTAAAATACTCTTAATACAAAATGATATAAAAATGCGTAATAGGAGTTTAACAAATTTTAATGTTCAAAGTTCAAGTGATTCATAAAGTAATATACTAGAATTGATGGTTTTAAAATCATTATGTCAATTACAATACGCTGTTGGGTAAGTGCAGTTTATAGATTGTAGATGTTGAATTTGGTAAACAAACTCGAAAGGATGAAATAACTAAAAGACCAATTATATACATTTAAAGAAACAGTGCACAGTACATTAAATTAAGGAGGTATAAATTCCTGAAGATTGGAAAAATGCTTTAGTAAAAATACAGGAAAATTACATCTGTGTACGAAACAAAATTTGAAAAATCATCAGTCAGTAAAATAGTGATATATTCTTAATACAAAATGATATAAAAATGCGTAATATGAGTTTGACAAATTTTAATGTTCAAAGTTCAAGTGACTCAAAAAGATATATACTAAAATTGATGGTTTTAAAATCATAATGTCAATTACAACACTCTGTTGGATAAGTGCAGCGTATAGATTGTAGATGTTGAATTTGGTAAATAAACTCGAAAGGATGAAATAACCTGAAGATCAATTATATACATTAAAAAACAGTGCACAGTAGATTAAATATAGCAGGTATAAATTCCTGAAGACTGGAAAATTGCATTAAGTAAAAATACAAAATAAAACTACATTTCTGTACGAAAAAAAATTGAAAAATTAACAGTAAGTAAAATAGTGAAATATCCTTAATACAAAATATATAAAAATGCGTAATAGGAGTTTGAAAAATTTTAATGTTCAAAGTTCAAGTGATTCAAAATGTACCCATAGAACATAACATGTAGTGTTTAATTCTAATTTGTTAGGCTTTATAGAACTATTTGATTTTTTAGTAAGTTTTTTGGTCAAGAATATACGAGTTTATCATTTACTATGTATCATTCTCAATAAAATCATTTATCGTATATTACATTAACAGTTTAAAACTCTGCATCAATTGGATTAAAATATATTCTGTACATTATATTTATGCAATGAAAAACGATATACTTAAATATCTAAAAACATTAGAGAATTAAAGAAAAAATTTAAAATCAAACAAAGTGGAATTCAAAGACAAATATGTACATAGTAAGAAGTAATCAAAGTTTTTTTATGGAGAAGTTAAATATTTGTACTAGAGGCTAGACAGGAACTTAAAGAAAGACAAAGAGTAAATAAACGCAAAAAACCTAACAGAAAATGCGATGATCTCTTATATAGTAGCATGAAGGATAAACTCTTGTTACAAATGTATCATATAGATAAATCTCTAGATAATATTCTATTCCATATGATTTTGATTTATCGTTTTAATATATTTGGTAAAATATTGAATAAATCAATCTATAATATAAGCAATGTCCTATTAATATATACTAAATAATCGAACATGTCTAAAACGTCTTAACTTTACTGTAATTAAATATTAACAGAATTTAGATAACAAGTAGTTTGAAATATATTAATACTCCAATAAAAAAAAATTAGACACGTTTTCTTTATTATCTGTAGTTATTAGCAAAAGTCTATGAGACTGAAAATGGATTATAAATATTCAAGTCCAATTAAAATATCCTCAATGATGCCTTTCAAATGTAGACTTTACATTGTGAATGTTGATAGTTATGTAAATTGTAATATGTGTAATATGTGTTCTCTTTGGATAGAATTAAGGAGAAAATAGATATGGTGACCTTGTAGAAAGGTACAAAAGGAAAAATTATTTAGATAAATAAAATTGAAGAAAAATGCGCAAAAGGTTCAAACAACATACACAGTTTAAAAAAGAAATCAATAAAATAAAGGAAATTTTTAAAAAAAGTTCTCGATTACTAATGATAGAAAAAGATTTCAAATATTGATATGCATAATAAAAACTTAAATATTCAATTAAACAAATTTAATATATATATATATATATATATATATATATATATATATATATATATATATATATATATATATATATATATATATATATATATATATATATATATATATATATATATATATATATATATATATATATATATATATATATATATATATATATATATATATATATATATATATATATATATATATATATATATATATATATATATATATATATGTACATATATATTAAAATAAAGATTAGCTTTTTATGAGAGACAAAAGTAGAAAGAAAATTTAATATGTAGAAAGAAATTCTACATATTAAATTTGATTTACAATAACCAACAGTAAGGTAGAAATCTGAAGAATTGTTCTATAAATTATAGAACCAACCTGAAAAAATATATTTTTCTAGGCAATGCATAAGAGAAGAATAATCCATCAATTAAAATTTCCAGTCTTATCAAAATGTATTAGGCTAAAATATATCCCTCATATTATAAAAAATGTTCACTCAACAATTAGAATTTCCTTTCATTGTCGAATAGATATTGGTGAATGTGAATTACATGAAATTCGAATTTTTCGTATCATTATCGAAATCACCTGTAAAACTGTATTTTCCTTTACTATTCATAGGTAAAGGAAAAACCATAAATAGTACAC
The DNA here is from genome assembly GCA_032207245.1 of Pardosa pseudoannulata. Classification (NCBI taxonomy): domain Eukaryota; kingdom Metazoa; phylum Arthropoda; class Arachnida; order Araneae; family Lycosidae; genus Pardosa; species Pardosa pseudoannulata. The sequence goes on along the minus strand of CM063498.1, from coordinate 93,103,255 downwards.
TAGAACTTAAATTCAATTTTAATACATATCAAAATATAGGATGCTGATACAGTATTTTTTCACAAAGAAGCACATGTATTGTTAGAATAAATATTTAAAAAAAAATAAAATACATTGATAAATACAGATATTAGTAAATTACATAGAGTTTCTTTTTAAAATACTAAAGAATTAATATTTTGTAAGATATAAATAGTAAAAGAGTTTCGCAAATTTTAAGCCAATTCTACTTAAAAAAATTCTTTTAAAAATAAATGATGATTCATTTTGAAGAAAATATGTAGAGTTTTATATATTTCTAATGTAAAGTAGTAAATATTAAAATTGTTTTTTTCAGTTAGATATTAGGCTATTGAAAAAAAATCTTTAAAGATATTTATTATTAGTATCTTTTTAAAGTAGTTCTATCATTTACCTTTGATTTATTTTTTGAAAAATAAGCTAAGCATTCAAATGAAGACTTAAATAATTATACTAAGATAAAAAAAATAACAGTACTTTTATTAGTAAATGGTTTTATATTTGTTTTTAAAACATATTTTTTCTGTAAATGTGAATTAGAAAATAACAAATTTAAATTATATCATATTGTTATAACTATGAAATTGATTGGTCTATATTTTAGATACTATTTATAAAAAAAATAAATGAAATTTGAAGAAATTATAAGACGTTACTATTATATTTAATACATAAATTTATAATAATTTTCATGTATAAGTTTAAGTGAGTATATATATGAAAAATAAGCTAAGCATTCAAGTGAATACTTAAATAATTATACTAAGACAAAAAAAATAGCAGTACTTTTATTAGTAAATGGTTTTATATTCGTTTTTAAAATATATTTTCTTCTGAAAATGGGGAATAGAAAATAATAAATTTAAAACACATCATATTTTTGCAACTATGAAATTAACACTAAACATACCATATAACGGGTCAAATGACCCATAAGGTTTATGTAAAAAATACGATGGGAAATGAATTAAAAATTCGTATTTTTTGTGTTTGCAATACATAAAAATTGACAATATAAAATTTTGTTTAACTATAATAAAATTTATTTGTCTATTTCCTTCCAATTTTCATATTTCATACATTTATAATCAGAAAAAATAAAGTCCGGTTATTTGACCGGCTATGGTAGAAATAGGTATGTATTAAGTGTTGGTATGTTTAGTGTTAAAATTGGTATATATTTTAGATACTATTTATAAAAAATGAATAAATGAAATTTGAAGAATTTATAAGACGTTACTATTATATTTAATACATAAATTTATAATAATTTTCATGTATAAGTTTAAGTGAGTGTAATTTTAAAGAAAAAAACATACTTAAAATCTGTTTAAGTATATTAAAATTTGTCAAGGTACAAGAGCAAACAATTTTGTTATAGTGGTATTTTATGTAATGCATTTAATATACAAAATTAGTTATATGATTTCAAATATTTTTGAGCAATTGAAAATTATTTCGTATATTGAGTATCAATTCATATTACTAAGAGCAATATTTAACTTATAATATGCAATCTCCTCTTTGAAATATTCTTTTATGAGAACAAAAATGAACACATTAAATAAATGTGTTCTCGATGTGAAACATAAAGATTATAGAAGTTTTCAATAAGTATTGAAATATTTCGGTTACACCGTATAAGCCTAAATTGATCAATTAAATAATGTTATATAATATAGTAAATATAATATATAATATAATTTAATGTAATGTAACATATTGTAATATTATGTATCTATAAACATTTATAAAGAGTTATTAAGGTGAAATAATCTATTGTTTCTTTTTACTTTTCACATTAAAATCGTTTTTATCATCATTCTTGAAAATTGATTTCTTTTACGCAAAAGGAAAAAAAACGTTAATTTTTATTAAAAGAAAACTATATTAAGTTTAAATAAGAAATAAAGCATAGAGTAGATTCATTTTTTTCAAAAAATTGCTGTCAGCTGTCAAATATTGGCTGTACAATGTGTGGCAAATAATAAAGCTAAAAGATAAATTTGAGTGTAAAAAGGAAGAATATCTCATTTTTTGAATCACTAACATTTTAATAAATTCTGACAGAAGCAATATCTTTATTAAAGATCAAATTAATCGTTAGTTTATATAATATCCTTGTTGAATAAAAAAAAAAAATCGGATAGAGGTATCACCACCTTCCCAAGAAAAATCCAGAAGTTCTGTCAAACCTCAACACGCTTGGCAATCACTCTTCAAGGATTGATTCCTCACTAACTTCGAGAACACCAGGCGGCAAGGTTAAGAGGAAAGGGGGAGAGGGATGTTCCCACACAGGATGTACAGGAACTTGTTGGCCATGTTCTCCTCAAACGGATGCACATCTCGCGCATAATAAAGCGGCTGGTGTATTGAATGCGGCACCGACGGCTAAAAGCCGACATAAATTATTCAAACATGCGGGGGACATAAAAAAGATAAAAAAAGAACTGAGAAATTCGAAGAGACGTGGTGTTGGTAGAAAAATATGATTTTTTTTCCGAGTGGGAAACTAATATATATTTGGAATACTTGTATCAGTTTAGATTTCGTGATTTTATGGTGAAAAATGTAATAAAGTTCCAGCCAAAATTGATTTTACTAACATCCATTTTCACAGTTAGTAATCATATATTCGAAAAAGAGAATTTCGATTGATGCTAATTTGTGTAAAAGTGTTTAAAATAACAACATTATATAAGTAAGTAGAAAATAAGGCAAACTATTAGTGATTTAAACTGCACAGGTATCGAGTTAAAACTACTGAGTGTATTTGTTTAACTTTTTTACGCACATTTAGATTAAATACTGATTTCTGCCTCGTCAATCATTCACAGTTAGTGAGTTCAAATCACTGAAGTACACATTTCCACATACTTTTCGTCTCATTAGTGATAAATACAGTGAAAAACAACTTATGTGTCAGTTTTTATATAAGTTTGGAAAACCTTCATAAGCATATTTCAATTATTTAACCAAGAATAGGATAGAACAGTGTCAATAGAATCAGCTCCGTGAGTAGTTTAATAGAACAGAGTGTTGGTCAGTGAGGCATAAAAAAACAAGGTGCTGCTGATTGAATTTTTTTTTTTTTTTTGAAATGCAATGTCCCTCGGTAATTTGTACCAGGCTGTAAACCAAATATATAACCAAAATATAACAATTATATAACCAAAATGTTTTGTGGCCTTGAGGGATACTCAGGAATAGGGTGAACTGTCGAAATACAAGCCTAGTGTAACTTGGGGCATGTTTAAATAAAAAAAATATTTTTCTACTCGGCTTTCTATAATGTTCAGACTCTGAGGTAGTTACACAGGTGTACATTTGCAAAAGCTGTTTGTACCATTAGAGACAAAGAGACAATGAAAGAGCTTGGAAGAGCAACTTGTCTCTGTGTGAGGATAAAATGAAGTTAAAATCTAGGAAATTTTTGTTATATATATAAATATATATATATATATATATAATATATATATATATATATATATATATATATATATATATATATATATATATAATATATATTATATATATATATATATAATATATAAATATATATATATATATATATTTATATAATATATATATATATATATATATAATATATATATATATATATATATAAATATATATATATATATATATATATATATATATATATAAATATATATATATATATATATATATATATATATATATATATATATATATATATATATATATATATATATATATATATATATATATATATATATATATATATATGTATATATAATATATATATATATTTATATATATATATATATATATATATATATATATATATATATATATATATATATATATATATATATATATATATATATATATATATATATAAATATATGTATAAACACAATATATATATATATATATATATATATATATATATATATATATATATATATATATATATATATATATATATATATATATATATATATATAATGAATTATAATTGTAAATAAATAGTTTTATTAGGAAATGATAGTACGTTTGACGAATGCTTTGATCGTATCACGGTTCAGTTATTGAAAAAAATAAACAGACTGGCGAAAAACTAGAATAATATTTTGGTATTCTATAAATATTAGTATTCTATAATATTCTATAAAAAGTAGTGTAAAAAAACAGTTTATTACTTTTTCTCTTGAAAATGTTATATCATTGTACTTAAAGGATTAACAGTTAACGAGTATTATTTTATTTCTGTAATATGTTTTTGTTTTAAAAAGAATCAACAAACAAAAATCAATTTAAAAAATATATAGCTATTTCAAAGATTAGTTTGACTGTTTGGGGATATTTTGAATTCTATTAAATTAATCTTTATGTATTTATGTTTACTGTTTAGTTTGACTGTAATTGATAGGAAAGTGTAAGAAATAAGTGTATTAATACAATTCTATAGAGGCAGGATTAAAATCCAAACCTTCTATTGACTCAAAGCATTTTTCATTCAATGTCTCGGTTTGTTAAAAAATATATTTATTACTTTTAAAAAACTTCCCAATCTAATTTAGTAGATTACAGAAAGCAATTTTTTTAAGTATATCTGTGCAATGTATAAAATGGTATTATAAACAGACAAGTAATTTACCCACACGAATTTTCATTAAACTATTTTATATTTAAAAATGATATATTAGTAATGTAATTTCCCAAGAGAAAATACTATTGAATTTCATTTTGCAAAGCTTAAGCTGAACTACTTTATATTTGTATGACTACCTTTTGTAAAAGTAGCAATTTTTTACTTAAAAATATTTTTAAATGTTTGTAATGTGTAATTTGTTTAAATGCTTTTAAAGTTATATTTTCCGCTACAATTGCTGATATATAGTTTGTTATTTTAATCTTTTCTCTCTCTAAGTGCGTATTTAACTAGCAAATAAAATAGTAATAAATCATAATTATGTTTAAAAGCGATACTTTTTGTAAATAAATGGAATATAAATAATAATTTTTAAAACTAAGATTTTTAAATATAAACTATTTTAGAAGTTTTAATATAATTTATGCATTAGCTAAAACATTCCCAAGCCGTTAAATATTTTGGTAAGGTTACCTTTTTAAATTGTGACTCTGAAAGTATAATTTTATTTAATGCTTACTGTTTCATATTTTTAAACTAGTTTAAGAATAAATAATTTTTATTACCTCTATCTGAACAATAATTTATGACACGTATCATTCTATTTGGAAAGATAGAAACACGAATTAAAAAACTTCAGTGATAAAAGTTTTACTTGATTTTCGGATACGTACACATTACATTATTTTTTATGCCCAAACCATAAAAAGGTTGCAAATTTCTTCAAAAAGCTTTAAGTACTTTAGAAAAAAAATTGGACTATTTAAAATTTAACAATGAATTTCTAAAAAGCCTTAATTCGAAAATTATTTTTGTTTGAGGAATATTTTTGATATGATGCATATAAATTTCGCAATTTTAAAGCTAATAACGGATTATCAATTTAAATATAATTTGATTCATTTTTAGTGAATTATTTCCCTTACACATAAATTAAATAATCAGACACATTTTTTTAAATTCAGAACCTTTTTTTTGATTAATACATATGTAATATTAAAAATAATATTGACAAGATTGAAAAATATTTTATGTATATTAAGTTATAAGCTAAATTTTACTTTATATTTTTATTTATAAATATAAATTATCAGGAAGTAGATTTTTACAGTAGATACAGTAGATACTTTTTACAGTAGATACATTTTTACAGTAGATACTTTTTACAGTAGATATATTTTTGTATTATAATAAATAAATTTTATTAAAAAAATAATTATTTTTATATAAGTAATATATATTAAATTAATTTTAAAATCTTCAAACATTTTCAACGGATAATGTTGTGTCAAATGTACAGTTGATTTTTAATAATATATTTTTTCCTAAATTGTAGTTGTAAAAAATAATCAGCAACTTTTATACTCATATTTTTTTATTATTCGTAACCAATCTAGTTATGAATAATAAATTCAATAACTTAGAAAATTATATTTCTCATACATTTCTTGTCTATTTTAGCAAATTATGTGACTTAACCCCAGAATGCTACCCTTTGAAATACTTATATTCGTTTTTAAGGTGGAATGTGTTTCGGCAGGCTTATAATTAATTTCAATTACTTAGTAGATTAAAACTATGCCAATCACATATGATTTCATTTCTTCTATGTTTAAATAAGCATAAAAGTATTATTCATTTATTTGTTTTCAAAGAATTATTTAAAGAAGAATTTTGTAGTTTCTAATCAATGCTTTAGGTCATGTTAAACAAAAATAATAACACAAATATGTAGTGGAGTTATTCCAATTTTGATGAACATAAATTAAAGTTATTGAAATCGAATAATTAATGATGATAAAATTAACAAAATGTTTGCAGAATCATGTACAAATAGAGTTCATTAGCAATTTTCAGCAATTATTTATTTATTTTCAAAATATATATACATTTTGTGTAAGTGAAAATGTTTTAATTTTGCATAATATATATATATATATATATATATATATATATATATATATATATATATATATATATATATATATATATATATATATATATATATATATATATATATATATATATATATATATATATATATATATATATATATATATATATATATATATATATATATATATATATATATATATATGTATATATATATATATATATATATATATATATATATATATATATATATATATATATATATATATATATATATATATATATATATATATATATATATATATATATATATATATATATATATATATATATATATATATATATATATATATATATATATTCACTTTTAAAATTCAAGCACTGCTAAAAATCAATTTAAATAATTATATATACGTTTAATGGGAGTTAATTATAATAGAAAAATAAAACATTTGAAATACATATATTAAACATGATATTAATCAATCAACTAGCAAATTATTTAGTTCTCAAAAAGAATTTATAAATTCTAAATTAATATATTCAATTAATGTTTAATAAATAATGAAATAATCTATTTAAAAAACATCTTTAGATCTTTTGAAAATTACAGCGATGGAATGTTAAAATAAAGTATTTCCAAAGAGAGGCATGTTTGAATGGAATAAGTTTTACATTGGGTATTTAAAAAATAAGACATGGTATCGTTAAGTATATATTCTTTCATTTCTAGTGAATGCCTATCAAAATTATATACTTTCTTAGGAAAAATTATCTTGTGTCAGTTACTCTTTCCTATTATTTTAATTATTTATTTATTTTATTAGATTATATGATTAAAATTATTCAAACAAACATAATTTAAATTTATCAAAGTATTATTCTAAAGTAGATCAATGTGAAAAAAACTTAGTGCTTTGAACAAGAAGGTTAGAAGTGCTTAGAAAAATAACGTCATATACCAACAAAATTTCCTATTCATAAATTTTTACTGATATCTTGTACATTTAACTGCAGAGGGATTTTAAACTTGAAACATGAAAGTTTTGTGCAAATCTAAGCAATTTAATATTTTAGTACGCGTTAGATTGATGATCTTAATAGTTTTAGATAATTATATCTAAAATTTTGAGGTGCGTTGTATCATTCAGTTATGAACGTTTCCATGCTAAAATTTTATAATTTTCTTTTCAATGAATATTAATTTATAATTTTCATTTTCTTTCTCTTCTTAAATTTTTTCTCAGATTAACGTATGTAAAATTGCAAATAATGTTTCTCATACTTTTGATTTTTTTTTACTTATGCTATAGATTGAAATAAATATTTTAATTAAACTAAACCGTGTCACTATTGAAAACTCTTGGAGAATTTTCTCAAATTTCTTTTGAATCCAACGTTTTCTTATTTCATTCTTTCTCGACTGTAGAGAAAACAAAGGACATCTATTTCAAGTTCAAAAATAAATATTCTGAAACGATTCGTTTATAACAAAAATTGTATCTTATTCATCTTTCATGTCAATCGTTATTTCGATTCAAAGAAAATAAAGAATGATATTTCTTATTTGAGAAATATAACTACGAAATATGAGTTATTTTAGTAATCAGATTCTTTCCTTCGAAAGTAGCATTAAAAATGTACTTGCTTTAATCTCTTTCCAATAATCAATAGTCTTACTCCATTAATACTTATATTTCGTGGAAAGATGAAAAAAGACGGAAATGCATTTTAAGGAAAAAAGTTTGTTTCAAATTTCATGGAAGATTAATTAAGGAATTGAAGGTAAAAGTACTCGATTAGATGAGAAATTCATGAAAATTGTTAGTAATAATGTGAAAGACTAGAGTAAACATTCCGTAGAACAAAAATAAAGGTATTTGAGAAAGACTTTTTATATTTAATTGCTTTACGATTAATCATGAGTTCCTTCAAACTATTTATGACAGAAACATTTTTAAGAGATGATATATAATATTCATAGTAGCAAACTGAAAAGAGGTATTGTAATATTTTTTACCTTTAAACATTTTTCAATTTTTATTCATTGAAGTTAAAAGCATTTGGTAAACAATTTTGCTATTCTAGAAAAGAAAGAGAATAAACTATAGAAAGTGAATTGTCTCTTAAGAATAAACTGTTAAAATAAACCAGAACTTATAATAATTTTTGTATGTCATATAATGTTTTGTATGTCACATCATTTTGTATGTAGTATAACTTTATGTTGTTATAAGATTTTTGGAGATTAAATGCAATTGTTTTTAATCGATATAACATAATAATAATAATCGATATAACATAATATTTATTTTTACTTATCACGTACTAAAGTCTTTACTATACAATTAATTCGAATATGGATAAGCCATGGCATGTTTAACAGATCTATTTTAGTCCTCATAGTTTATCCATCTAAAAGGACAATGGATCTTCAATTTTTAAAATAATTAATTTTAACTATATTCTTCATAGGATCACAAAGAATCGAATTTTATCTGACATATTTTATTATCGACATATCTAAAAATAACTTTTTTTATTTGCATAAAAAAAAATTAAAGTTAGTACTCTACTCTCTCTCTCTCATATAATATATATATATATATTATATATATAAAATATATATATATATATATATATATATATATATATTTTATATATATAAATTATATATATATATATATATATATATTTGAACATATATATATATATATATATAAATATATATATATATATATATATATATATATATATATATATATATATATATATATATATATATATATATATATATATTATATATATATATATATATATATATATATATATATATATAATATATATATATATATATATATATATAATATATATATATATATATATATATATATATATATATATATATATATATATATATATATATATATATATATATATATATGTCAGGTCTAAAATAGTGGTAGCTGGAAATTGTGTAAGTTAAAAACGATTTTAAAAAGATAACTCTTTTATAATAATAAAACAAATGAAAAAGATCCACGCTCGCGTAAGCTTTCAGGATAATCCGGTCAGGCGGAAGCATTTCTGAGCTATTTGATGAAATTGAAAACATATAAGTTTGATTTGGCTCGTGGACATGGAGCGGTCAACACCTTAGTCACGCCACGAACAATGAAAATGGCGCATGTTGCTTTCCTTAAGAACGATGAGTTAATAAAACTTATTATTATAAAGAAGACAGTTTTCCATTCGCTTTAACTTTGGATCACGAGTTGTCTTATATACATATATATATATATATATATATATACATATATATATACATATATATATAAATATATATATATATATATATATATATATATATATATATATATATATATATATATATATATATATATATATATATATATATATATATATATATATATATATATATATATATATATATATATATATATATATATATATATATATATATATATATATATATATATATATATAAATATATATATATATATATATATATATATATATATATATATATATATATATATATATATATATATATATATATATATATATATATATATATATATATATATATATATATATATATATATATATATATATATATATATATATATATATATATATATATATATATATATATATATATATATATATATATATATATATATATATATATATATATATATATATATATATATATATATATATATATATATATATATAATATGTATATATATATATATATATATTATATATATATATATATATATATATATATATATATATATATATATATATATATATATATATATATATATATATATATATATATATATATATATATATATATATATTTATATATATATATATATATATATATATATATATATATATATATATATATTATATATATATATATATATATATATATATATATATATATATATATATATATATATATATATATATATATATATATATATATATATATATATATATATATATATATATATATATATATATATATATATATATATATATATATATATATATATATATATATATATATATATATATATATATATATATATATATATATATATATATATATATATATTTCTACACAAATAGATGATCCAGAAATCGTAACACTCTGCGGACGGATCCCTCGATTTTAGTAGGGTATCAGTTTCGTCCCCCTGCACGGGGTCACTTAAAAATCACTGTGGAAGAACTTTTTCCCCTCATTTTAATACTGGTCTCGTTATTTCCCCTTCTTGAATAAAAAAAAACCATCATTTGAAGTTTATTTTATTTTATTTTTTTCTGTTTGATTACAAAATATCTGTAACATTTTTCGAGACAAAATGTTTAAAAATTATACGAATGAAAATAAAAATATCCCATGAATTTTTTAACTTATAAATCGAGTGTCGGGTTCTATATTCTTTGAAAACCTAAATGCTATTAAAATTCGTGTTAAAACAACTGACGAAAATGTCAATTGAAATATATGTACATAAACAAAATATAAAAAATCGCCTCGTATTTCAGGACTGGAAAGTATATTGAGCCGTCAGGGTTAATTATCTATGGGATGACTGAATTTCTTTCCAGGTGCATGACAAACATTTTCTTTCTATTATTGGTGCTTCTAAAACCCTCCATGAGGTCTATTTCTAAACTAAAAATATTCTTTTAATAAGCTTGCAATTACTCCATAAGATTCATACAATTACTTATGATAAAGAGAACTGTATGCTTTAAATAAGCGAATTAACTCGTTTTATGCTTTTAAGTATTCAAAAAAATATGTACTTAAATTAAATTTTACTATAAAAGACTCATAAAAGGAATTGAATCGTTCAGTCACTGTATCTCGACCAATTGAGAAAAAAAAATCCTTAAAGATAAACACGATAAATATTCTTCGAGATAGCATTTCAGAATTCTTGAAAAATATTGCCAATCATTTGAAATGGGTCAGACTCTTGGCAACAGATGTCCTCTGGAATTCTTTTTTTTTCGATGGCAAAAAAGTCGGATAATACTTGGACTTGTTACTGGAACGCTGCCAAAAAACTTAGATGAAGGTTTCTGAACGCTTGGGTTATTTCATTCACTCGAGATATTCATTTTTCACACACTGAAACATTTACTTGGGATCATGTTTCTAAACAGGAATATGATTTGTAACCTACTTAAAATTACAGATTTTTTTTAAATGTAAAATATTAATTTTAAATAATTTTTTTTTTACTTAAACGAATGTGAAATGTTTTTATTTGGACTGTTATTTTTATATTGTTGATTAAGGGTTTAAAAAACTTCGAGTTTGTATATTATGCCTTAAATGAAGGTGTTATTCGGTGATATCTATATTGCACCATACTTAGCCAGTTTTTTAGAAATACTGATATATTTTATCTGTTTTAAATATAATGTATAATTTGCATTAAGTATAATTATTAAATATATTCTTTGTGTTACAATAAATTGCTGTGCCTTTTACATAAAATCTATGATATTTGATACATTTCTAAACAAAGTTTAATATACTGATATGTTACAGATTACGTCAATTACTATAAAATTTAATGAAGAAAAACGCAATTAATGCACCATAATATTTATTTACGGTAGAAATAATAGAAACTTTTCAGTATCATAGAAGATTTGTTTTCATTAAAATTTTGTAACATTTTAGAATGCATGCTTAAAACTTTTAAATTTAAATGCAAGGGTGTTTAAGTATATATATGTATATATATATATATATATATATATATATATATATATATATATATATATATATATATATATATATATATATATATATATATATATATATATATATATATATATATATAAATGTGTGTATTGTGAATGTATGGAATAAAAATTTTGAAAATACCTACTTAGTATAATGTTAAAATTATTAGAATCAGACCTAAAACATATAATACAATTTAAGTTTAAATTTCGATTTTTTGCTTCTTAAGCTCACATATATATCAATCGAATTTGATAATATAAATATAATTTTTTATTTTTCGATACATTGAGAATGAGGACTAAAGAATTATATATAGAGAGAATTAGAATTTTAAGTTTCATTGTATAGATTAAATATAGTGTTTATCCTCTAATATACTGTTTATCCTCTGAATTTCATATGCCTTAACTTAGATCAAATGTTTACTTTATGAATTGAACGTTTTGAATAATATTGCAACTTAAAGCCATTAAAAGAATTAATCCTCATTAAGTAAAATGTGTTATAATTTATGAATGCATAAAGGAGTGTAAATAAATTCAAAGGATTAAATTTTAAGTAAACATGACGCAATATAAATACTTCAAGTATATTAGTTCATATACATTTTATCTTCACTTATCTATTTACTAACTGTATTCACTAAACTCTAAAGAATATTTCTTTTGTCGTTTGTGAAACTAGATATATAAATTAAATACTGAATAAAATTTTGTAATATGTGATGACGAATATTAATGTAGATGAAAATTATGTGGGTATTTTTTCCGACAAATGATTATCTTGACTTTTATTGATTTTATATAAAGCTATAAAATAAAGAGCTAAAACACTGGATAAAATTGTTCTATTATAAAATATATACTTATGGGTAAAAGAAATAATTTCTACAAAATGTCCTATAAAACTTGCGAAGCATTTCTATATATACACCAATAACCTATAAGTACATCAATAAATGTAAATAATATAACTATGGACGAATATGATAAATCAATAAAATCAAATTAATCCATAACATAAATGCAGTATTCGAACTTATGAAAGAAAATATTAATAAATACTAATAGTAAAGATATACCTTGTTAAATTCTTACTATAAATATATAACATAAAAATAAAATAAAAATATTATAAAATAATATAATATATATTTTCAATCATCTATCTTAAATTTTATTCATTTTAAATTTGTTTCTTTGAATGACAAATTTAACTTTATTTGCTACACATTGTATTAAAAACACAGATTTTAAGAGAGCAAAAGCTGTAATCTGATTAGGTTCATTATAAAAAAGGTTCATACATTTTTCTCCTTTAAACTCAAACAATAATTCTATGCTTCAACAAAACTTATTTTTTCCTTTGTTTAATTATACACAGGACAAATGATTTATTATCATTTATCTGAATAAAAATCATTTATTAGAAACAATGAAATCTGAAATAAGAACTCCGTTAAATAAATGAGACACGAGTTTTTAACAACTAAGATATAATTTAAAATTTCTTTATTCTAACAGTCTCATTCTCTCGCTGAAAAAATGTTGGTGTATAATACAAAGACGTGAATAATTATTAAAACTCCTTGACAACATAATTTATCCAAGTACCTTCTCTTGTATTCTATAATTATTCTTTGAGATCATCTTGCAATGATCGTCTTACTAGAAGTTATTAAAAATTCTAATTGTTCTCAAAAATGTCTGATGAGAGTAAAAATAATACTTTACTGGATTTTTTTTCCAAAGAATTTTATCCCCACGAAGAGTCATTAAAAGAAAAGAAAAAAGATATACCAAATATTTTTTGCAGCATTTATAAAAAAAAACACCAAAAGTAAAAGGAGAAACTTTAAGCTATTGTTTGAAAAGTCATTATGTCTCATTGAATAGCAAATACAAATCTCGATTGTATTGAAATGTTTTTTTTTATCTTTCCTGGAATATCCCTTCAAAATAATGGCAATATAATACGTGTAATACATTTGAGTAATGGTTGAATAAGTTTGGAATATCCTCTTTCGGCATGGGAATTTCAGGAAAAAATGATGCAAGATGTTTAGCATTCATTATCGGTGATACCTCACTCGCAAGATTTCTTTCGAGTTCAGCTGGAATTTTTTGAAAAATGAACGTAAATAACTGTGCTCGGTAATTTGTATTTTTTTAAATCTGAGATAACTCGAAATCTACGTCCATCCATTTCTTATGGGAATTCATAAATTTAAAGACTGATTTATTCTTTCCTGAATATATATAAGATTTAAATTGTATTTTGCTTGATTATATTTGTTTTGTTTTAACGACGATCGCTTCTCAAAATATACAGATATATAATATTTTTGCAACAATTCTATATTTTGAAGTTAGTATATAATAAGAAAATATCCTTAAAATAATATTAAAGTATTACAATTCAGTTAAGTAAACTAATTACTCAAAAACATCGAACGATAATTTTCGAATATTTTAATAGTATTTTGAGACATATAGTATTTTTGCAACAATTCTTGGTTATATTTGAAATATCCTTTTTGTAGTAAGTTCATTGGTAAAACTACTCAAACACATGATAATTTTATTTTCAAATTTTTGCTTGGTTATATTTGTTTTGTAGAGAGCTATCTCAAAATAGAGAAAATAGTATTTTTGCAACAATTCTATATTTTGAAGTTAGTATATAATAAGAAAATATCCTTAAAATAATATTAAAGTAGTGCAATTCAGTTAAGTAAAACTAATTACTCAAAAACATCGAACGATAATTTCAAATATTTGAATAGTATTTTGCTTGGTTATATTTGTTTTGTAGTAATGGCTACTGCTTCTCAAAATATAGAGAGATATAGTATTTTTGCAACAATTCTATATTTCGAAGTTAGTATAATAAGAAAATATCCTTAAAATAATATTAAAGTATTACAATTCAGTTAAGTAAACTAATTACTCAAAAACATAGAGCGATAATTTCAAATATTAAATATTATTTTCTAGGTTATAGTCGCTTTATAGTAAGGGCTAATGCTTCACAAAATATAGAAATATATAGTATTTTTGCAACAATTCTATAATTCGAAGTTAGTATATAATATGAAAATATCTTTAAAATAATATTAAAGTATTACAATTCAGTTAAGTAAAACTAATTACTCAAAAACATCGAACAATAATTTCAAATATTTGAATAGTATTTTGCTTGGTTATATTTGTTTTGTAGTAATGGCTACTGCTTCTCAAAATATAGAGAGATATAGTATTTTTGCAACAATTCTATATTTCGAAGTTAGTATATAATAAGAAAATATCCTTAAAATAATATTAAAGTATTACAATTCAGTTAAGTAAAACTAATTACTCAAAAACATCGAACGATAATTTCAAATATTTGAATAGTATTTTGCTTGGTTATATTTGTTTTGTACTAATTGCTACTGCTTCTCAAAATATAGAGAGATATAGTATTTTTGCAACAATTCTATATTTCGAAGTTAGTATATAATCTGAAAATATCTTTAAAATAATATTAAAGTATTACAATTCAGTTAAGTAAAACTAATTACTCAAAAACATCGAACAATAATTTCAAATATTTTAATAGAATTTTGCTTGGTTATATTTGTTTTGTAGTAATAGCTACTGCTTCTCAAAATATAGAGAGATATAGTATTTTTGCAACAATTCTATATTTCGAAGTTAGTATATAATAAGAAAGTATCCCTAAAATAATATTAAAGTATTACAATTCAGTTAAGTAAAACTAATTACTCAAAAACATCGAACGATAATTTCAAATAT
>CM063498.1:93037093-93077093 GCA_032207245.1 Pardosa pseudoannulata | reverse complement strand
TATAATATATAAACTGATGTAACGAAATATTTTCTCTAAAGTTAGTTTTATTGATCCTACAACACTCTTCTTACTCATCGAATAAAATTAAAATGTTAATAAAAATCATGCATTTCTGTCATTAAAAAAACTAATGTAAATCATTTTTAAACGAAAGCAGGTCATCATTTCTCTTTAAACTAAAAATGTTGTATTGTAGATGTAGTAATGCTAATAACATTTAACAAATACATAATAGCGTTTTCGGGTTAATTTGTTCGTGAAACGCTTATTGTAAACTAAAAAATGTGTATTTAACGTGTTAACAATTTAGCATGTAATTACATTTCTTAAGTTACATACTGAGTAAAAAGTAAATTTCATTTTTACTTTAGCTATTTCATGACTTTTTTAAAATTAATAATATTTAAACTGATGTAACGAAATATTTTCTTTAAAGTTAGTTTTATTAATCCTATAACACGCTTCTTACACCTCGAATAACATTAAATTTTTTAATTAAAATCATTCACCTCTGTAATTAAAAAAAACTAATGTAATCATTTTTAAACGAAAGTATATCATCATTTTTCTTTTAACTAAAAATGTTGCCTTGTAGATATAGTAATAGTAATAACATTCAACAAATACATGATAGCATTTACGGATATGTTCGTGAAGCGTTTATTGTAAACTAAAAAATGTGTATTTAACGTGTTAACAATTTAGCATGTAATTACATTTCTTAAGTTACATACTGAGTAAAAAGTAAATTTCATTTTTACTTTAGCTATTTCATGACTTTTATTAAATTAATAATATTTAAACTGATGTATCGAAATATTTTCTTTAAAGTTAGTTTTATTAATTGTAGAACACGCTTCTTACTCCTCGAATAACATTAAATTTTTTAATTAAAATCATTCACCTCTGTAATTCAAAAAAAATAATGTAATCATTTTTAAACGAAAGTATATCATCATTTCTCTTTAAACTAAAAATGTTGTATTGTAGATGTAGTAATGCTAATAACATTCAACAAATACAGGATAGTGTTTACGGTTTAATATGTTCGTGAAACGCTTATTGTAAACTAAAAAATGTGTATTTAACGTGTTAACAATTTAGCATGTAATTACATTTCTTAAGTTACATACTGAGTAAAAAGTAAATTTCATTTTTACTTTAGCTATTTCATGACTTTTTTTAAATTAATAATATTTAAACTGATGTATCGAAATATTTTCTTTAAAGTTAGTTTTATTAATCCTAGAACACGCTTCTTACTCCTCGAATAGCATTAAATTTTTTAATTAAAATCATGCACCTCTGTAATTCAAAAAAAATAATGTAATCATTTTTAAACGAAAGTATATCATCATTTTTCTTTTAAGTAAAAATGTTGCCTTGTAGATGTAGTATAAAAAATAATATTCAACAAATACAGGATAGTGTTTACGGTTTAATATGTTCATGAAAAATATAGTGTAAACTGAAAAATGTGTATTTAACATGTTAACAATTTAGCATGTATTTACACTTCTAAAGTTACATACTGAGTAAAAAGTAAATTTCATTTTTACTTTAGATACTTCGTGACTTTTTTTAAATTAATACTATTTAAACTGATGTAACGAAATATTATATTTCAAGTTAGTTTTATTAATCCTAGAACACTCTTCTTACTCCTCGAATAGCATTAAATTTTTTAATTAAAATTTTGCTCCTCTGTAATTTAAAAAAAAACTAATGTAATCGCTTTTAAACGAAAGTAAATCATCATTTCTCTTTTAAGTAAAAATGTTGCCTTGTAGATGTAGTATAAATAATAATATTCAACAAATACAGGATAGTGTTTACGGTTTAATATGTTCGTGAAACGCTTATTGTAAACTGAAAAATGTGTATTTAAAATGTTAACAATTTAGCGTGTAATTACATTTCTTAAGTTACATACTGGTTTGGTTTGGTTTTGAGCGCTACGGTCTACTGTTTTGCACACGAGTTCTAATGAAACCGGGACCTACTGCTTAAAGGCGATTCCGAACGGCTACGAACATCCATGCCATAGTGGGATTCAAACCCATGAACTCCGGTACCGACGATGAGAGCCCTAACCAATCGGCCAGTGTTCGGCAAGTTACATACTGAGTAAAAAGTAAATTTCATTTTTACTTTAGCTATTTCATGACTTTTTTAAAATTAATTATATTTAAACTTATGTATCGAAATACTTTCTTTAAAGTTAGTTTTATTAATCCTAGAACAAGTTTCTTTATACTCAAATAACTTTAATTTTTTTAATTAAAATCATGCATCTCTGTAATTAAAAAAAACTAATGTAATCATTTTTAAACGAAAGTGTATCATCATTTTTCTTTTAACTAAAAATGTTGCCTTGTAGATGTAGTAATAATAATAATATTCCACAAATACATGATAGTGTTTACGGGTTAATATGTTCGTGAAACGTATATTGTAAACTGAAATATATGTATTTAACGTGTTAACGATTTAGCATTTAATTACATTTCTTAAGTTACATACTGAGTAAAAAGTAAATTTCATTTTTATTTTAGCTATCCCATGCCTTTTTTTTATTTATAATATTTAAACTGATGTAACGAAAAATTTTCTTTAAAGTTAGTTTTATTAATCCTAGAACACGCTTCTTACTCCTCGAAAAACATTAAATTTTTTAATTAAAATCATTTACCTCTGTAGTTAAAAAAAAGAATGTAATCACTTTTAAACGAAAGTGTATCATCATTTTTCTTTTAAGTAAAAAGGTTGCCTTGTAGATGTAAATATAGTAATAACATTCAACAAATACATGATAGCGTTTACGGGTTAATGTGTTTGTGAATTGCTAATTGTAAACTAAAAAATGGCACATTTCTTTAATTTTGTACTGATATGTATGATAACTGTAATACGAAAGGTTTTTTAGCTCGAAAGTTATATGCCATCTCAAGCGTTATATGACATATGGTTAGATAATTTACTGCAAACGCAATTAAATTATCCAAATTTATTATTAGAGGATGATTTGAGGGGATAGCGGCGTACGCCTGTTATTCTAGACGCATATTTATAAGTTGGTGTTCAAGATAGATGACGCATTGAATCCCACTTCGGTGGTTTCTTTGCAAACAAGGTTGGGTGCACCGAACGGCATATGGTATCATGTGTTTGAGATTAATGACAGTGAATCCATGTTGTGTTTCGAACACATATTCATTACCCGGCAGAATCAATCATTAGAGATTAACATAATTCGGTCGAAACGAACGCTTGTCATGTGTGCGATCGGGCATTAATTTTCGTTAGAAGAGACACGTATTTTTGAGAATGAAGGGGGGATGTGGAATTTCACATTTTTAAATGAAGGATATGATGCATTTATCATCTTATGGATAGAATCACGAAGATAACTGATTTTCGGCATTGTTTACGACCATCGCCGTATTTAAACCTTAGTACAAGAAAATCATTTTTATGCAAATGCTAAACTTCATCATATGTAACTTTGTTCAAACTGTGAGATTTCACCCTCAAATTGCGCGTGGTTTCTTTGCCAAAAATTAGTTGCTACTATAAATCAATTTGTGTTTTTATAGCATTCTAGTTACTTATTTTTGTGATTTAAAGTCTACGGGTTTGTAGTTAAGACTACATGTTCAAATTTAGTAAACAAAATATTTAAAAACAAATTTATATACCAACTTTGTGCACTAGGCAGGATTTATTAATATTATAACAAGTTTTTAATTCTATCAAAACTCAATAGCTTCAAAAGCACTTTTAGAAATTCCCTACATTTATAACCCATTTTAAAATACTTAAATGCATGTATTATGATTAAAAAAACCTTTCTCGTAAATATATGGGAAATATTATATTCACTTCAGGTTTAAATTAGCTAAGTGTTTTTAGCATTCTTAAAATAAATACATTTTAATATGGGAAATATTGTATTCACTCGAGGTTTAAACTAGTTAAGTGTTTTTAGCATTCTTAAAATAAATTAATTTTAATATGGTAAATATTATATTCACTTCAGGTTTAAATTAGCTAAGTGTTTTTAGCATTCTTAAAATAAATACATTTTAATATGGGAAATATTGTATTCACTCGAGGTTTAAACTAGTTAAGTGTTTTTAGCATTCTTAAAATAAATTAATTTTAATATGGTAAATATTATATTCACTTCAGGTATAAACTAGTTGTTTTAAGCATTCTTAAAATAAATAAATTTTACATGTGACATAAATTTCAGGTATGTCATAGGAGCTTGTGAAAAAATCAGCCAGTGTTTACAATATAAGTGTACATTAGAAGTAATGGTCACTATGTCACAAGTTTCAAATCTTACAGGAGATAAAATGATACAGGTTTTTACAGATTTATTCACCGTAACCGTTTTTAATAAAGAGAATTATATGCACGATTGTGGTAAGAGGAATGACACAGTACTAGAAAAAATACGTAGATAGTAGAAATAAGAAGTTTTATGTGTTAAAAGTGGTATTCACCTCGAAACCACGTTGTTTTCTGGTGTATTTTACAGTTGACTAATTGCCCTAATTTTACAAAACCAGTTAATATTTTTATCACGTAACAGAGTAGAATAAATCTTGCATATGTATACTAAAATCTATGTTTTTAAATGGACTTAATGCTAAGTTCTCAGGTACAGCAGGAGGTTAGTGCAATGGGAACGGAAAGTTATCTTGTAAGGAAAGCAGTATTTTAAGTGTACTATACAAAATTGTTAAAATAATATACAACTCTTAATATATGGCAGATTTTCATTTAATTAAGTAATATGAAACTTTTAACGTTTTCTTTACATAACAACACAATTCTTTAAAGCTAAACAAACACATTTGTGATAGCTATACATTTATATTAAACTCTTGCATTCAAACATCATAGTTGTTGATTAAATATTTCTCGCCAAAACTGCAGGGTCGCAACTTGAATTTTGGTATAATATATGAGTCTTTTATAAGTATTAGTTAATTCGGAATTATAATCATAATTGTTCTTGATAATTGAACAAATAAAATATGATTTATAAATTACACCTATATTTTTTTCTTTTTTCTCCACTTGGGTGGAAGGTCGGCGCGTTTCTTCTACTTCCCTTCCTGGAATAATATCTTAGAATATTTTGATCTGCATTTTTCGCTTTTCGACTCTTTGTGATTGAAATGCATCCTTCGTGCTTCTTTAGATCTTGGATACCCCTCCCCTGATTTATGACATTCTGCCAGTCACGCTTCCCTCCATTTCTTTGTTCATTTTCTGGAGCAAACTCCCCTCTTACATAGGCATGAGGTAAGGGAGAGCTGACATAAATCAATCAAGCATCACTGCAACAGTGCTTCCCGCCATTAAAGGTTTTCGTGGGATAGAGAAGGGAACCACCCTGGAATTGGCAATCACGTTAGACGACTAAAAGCATTTCTTTTTTTAAATGATAAATTTATGCGTAAAGAAGTTTCTATTTTAAGATCCTTTTTATCTTGAATCTTTAAGATCGATGCGCTCCTGTGTATGATGATAAATTATTTTGCGGTGTTAAATTATCTTTAATGTATTCCATGCTTCTACCATGCTTACATTTTACCTATACTCCTTGGAGGTAGAATTTGGAATTTCTCTATCTGTTATATGTCTAGATCTCCTACTGTTAAGAAAATTTAACGCCGTTTTTCTATAGTGACTATATTACGGTTAATTTCAGAATTAGGTTTTGACTAATTATTTTGCATTTTATTTAATGGAATTGTTAAAAATTAAAAAAAAATAAATAGGTAAAATTATTTAAACGATACTTAAGACATTTTTTGTGTGTTAATAAATGATTTTGAATTTCAAAACTACATTCAATATTTTCAAAACTACCAGAATTCTAATTCATCTACACTAGTTAGTGGTAGAACATGCTATTTAATTTTCTGTAATAAATGTGTAACCCCCTTAAAATTAAAAAAAAAGAATAAATATTTCGATAATCAGTTTATTTTGCATTTTTGTCCAAATCAAAATTAGACAATAGATTCTGAAAGATACAGTTACGTGATGACACTTTTAAATCAGATGTTAAAGCAAAGATCCCAAAATCTGACCATTAGTCGTGGTTTTGTGTTCTATTATAAGAATAAATGACCCCAAATTTTGACGTATACCATACAAAGATTAGATTTATTGAGAATGGCTAGGATATTGTGTCATCAATCAATTTACCAGTTCTCTAATTCACCAAAAATTTATCTTTCCAGTTACATATACTTTTCTTAAGGGCTTGAAATAGACTTTGGAGGACTGTAAAATAGAAATTTTTTTTTACATATAAATGTAATTTTTTTCAAAAATAAATTCAAACTTTTATTCAAGCTGGCAATAGAATAAATTCGTTTTAATGCATTTCTTGAAATTTTCTTCACTTTTGTACTACTTTAGCTGTATTTCTCACCAAAAGTTAGAAGAGCATTCCAGATAGCGAAGACAAATTCTCATATACACATAACAAGAGCCTATATATATGAGTATTTTTATGAAAACAAATTTGAAACACATTAAGGATCAAGTACTTGTAACTAAATTATCGAGTTAAAACACGATTAATATGGATTTGGGCTTTATAAGTTCTTTCAAAAGATTATAAAAATTCATGATTGATTATTGATTCAAAGACATGTATTAATACCCGCTCAATTATGGGGTTCGATTATAACGTATTATCTCACGTAGTGAATCGATTATTAACTGTCACCATCTGCAAGGATTATTAGCATGCATATGAGATACATTATTCCTGAATGATATCCCTCGGTACCTACTTAGTATAAATGAGCATCAACTCATGACTATGAGTGAACTGCTAGATTACGTACATTAATTACAAGCATTAATTAAATGAATAACAGTGATTAATAACAAAAAAAATATTAAATTTATTTAAAATTTAAAAAGTTGCTAAACCATTGAAATCAGTATGCTGTTGACCATAAAATTTATGTAGTAAAATGCATAATACTAATCATTTAAATATAGATTTACACTGTTATAAGTCTTTGTGGTGATAAAGTCTCATTAACGTTTACTTGTAGGTATATATTAATGTTCTATTATTTTTAATAATAGTTACCAAATTTTAGTTATGATGGTTGCTGATCACTAAAACTAACTTTTTAATGCTAATTCTCAAATTCCTTGCAATTGATAAAATTTCATTAAAGTTTACTTGTAGGTATATATTAATGTTGTATGATTCTTAATAATAGTTACCAAATTTTAGTTATGATGGCTGTGGACCACTAAAAGTAACCTATTAATGCTGATTCTCAAATTCCTTTCAAAATTAATAAGTCATAACATATAAATTTCTGTAAAAGAGGCTAAACTTTGAAGGCAAAATAGGAAACTATTTTGCTACAATTAACTTTTCATTATTCTAAAATAATTCTTCATTAAAAATGGCCGATTCATTTTACACTTAATACATCCATGTTTATTTATAGAAAGCCCATAAAAAGTTTGAAATATTGGCAGTATGAGGGAATTTTTTAAAAATTATAATTTGGTGCAATAGTCTGTAAACACTGGGCCAAATATGTAAAAATATTCATCCATCGGTACACAAGATGAATTCATAAAACGTCAACCATATCAAAAAATAAATCTTGATGTACAAATTTAAATCCGTAAGATTAAAACGATGCATAGTACTTTTGATTATAAAAACATTCGTTACATTTAGTATGAAACTTAGCTGTTATCGTAAACAAGTCTAAGAAATATTAATAGTTTAAAAAGAATATCAAATCCAATTTTCTGCAACTCTATGTCAGTAATATTCTTCTAAACTTTTAAAATGAGTTAATATGAGTTTTGGAGCCAATCAAGGTAAGTAACTTGTGAACTTCAAATAAATGGGATAGTTAGAATTGTAATGAATTGTTTCAAAATCTCAAAAAGGTTTATTTAAAAACAAAATCAAAACTATTAATTCTTATACTTTAATTTATAGAAAATAAGTAGAGTTGATATAGCCTTTATTATTTGAAGGATATTAAAATAATTTGCTACTTGTAGATTTAATATATTTAAGCATCCTAACTATTTTATCCTTTTACTATTTTAGCGAGATAAATAATAACATTTAAATTTACACCCATATATAGGAAACATATATTATTCAGACACATATTCGGGACAAATTATATGAGTCTGAATGTGAATAATATCGTAAACGATCTCTGGTATAAAAGTATCTTCATAACAACATTATTTAAATAACTAGTCTTAACGATACGGAAATATAAAATAAAGGGAATGATATAAAAGCGGTAAGATTTGCAAGGAATCTGCAATATATCTTTCAGCATTCTTCCATCTGACGATATATTGCATAGATGAGAATCTTTAGAATTTTAAAATGCCTCAGTGGTAGCATGTTATTTGAATACATTTGCTACTGATGCTAAATCTTGCTCTGATTCTAAAAGTTGCCATCTGACAGGACTGAAAAGTAAGGAAGAGTATTTTATATAATGCTGAAAAGCCGTTATTTATCTGATGTTTTTGAGGCTGTAAGTTTTAAGTTTTAATATCATTTACCAATTTCCTGAGCATCCTCATTTCTCTGAACTGCCAGTTGCACAATAATAACTAAAATACGACCCAGCTATTTGTCAGAAGTTTAGTGAGATTTTAAGGACAATATAAAATTATTGATAATAAAGAAAAAAATTAAATAAACTCTTACTTATGTAGATCAATGGGATGTTGTTCGGACGTTTTATGCACCTTATCCCCTTCTTGAATTTTCTTTTAGTTTTAACATGAAATGGAAGACAAATTAAGGATTACGTACCAACTCGAATAATTGTAGAATTCCCTTTTGTAGATAAATGTTGAAAATTTGGTAGTTGTAGGCTCAGTTAATAAAAGAATATTGAAATGCTAAAGCTCAAAATTATATTCGATGTAATATATTAATTATCGATGTCTTAATTAACTTTTATTAGGATCAGATGTGTCAATATGTCTGTTGTTTACTTGAACACCACTTTATGTGACCTTTAACGTATAAGTCTTTGTTTATCTGGTCACTTATTCTTCTGCACTGCAGTCGTTATTAGTACAATAAAGGTATATTTATTTGTTTTTTAATATTGTTTGAAATAGTGCATGTTTGAGGCATAAGATCCCAATAACTGACTTCAATTTTTACAGTTTAGTATGATTTTAACTTTTTCTTAAGCTTCATAAAGGATAATTTTTTTTAAATTTATATATATGGCAATACCTAACATAAAATAAATCTCTTTAAATTTGAATTTATTTATGCTGTCTAAATAACTATCATATTGAGGAGTATGAAACATCTGTACTGATGATATAAATATAATAGAATTATCAGCAAAACACTCGGTTCTGTTGTATTTATATTATAGGAAAAGAAATGTTTCACATATACCTTTCAAAACACACCAGAGATCTGATAAATAATCATTTAATCAGAGATATAACAGATTAAGTAATCAGAGAGAAGATAAATAATCATTCAAAGAATTCAGATTTTTGTATTGTTAATTCAATTTTCAGTTTTATACTTAATCGTCACAAAGCTCCAATGCCCCACATTTAATAATAAGAAATATAATAGGCGTTTTACATTCTATCCGAAATAATACTTATGTGATCAATAAATATACATTTATCGCATATAGAGACTCTGAAAAATATAGAAAAAAGTTATGCTTTCAAAATAATTGCAATAGTGCGTATTGTTGAAATATATCAAAATCAAAATCATATATTACACAGGAATTCTTGTCTACTGTTTTTTAATACAAATTATTATTGTACTTTTAAGAATAATTTTAAAAAGAACTTTATTATAAGAATCAAATAAATAATCATTCAAAGAATTTCGATTTGTGTATTGTTAGTTCAGTTTTCAAATTCATTTAATGTTACCAAACTCCACTATTCCAAATTGAATAGCATGAAATATAAAATGTCTTCTACATTTCCCCCTAAATAATTCTTATGAAATCAATAAATATACGTGTATCGCATATCGGGCCTTTTAAAAAATCGAGAAACAATTTATACTTTCCAAATAATTTACATAGACAGTACCATTGAAGAGTTTTAAGAAAATAAAAATCACAGAATTTATTAGAATAGATTTTCTTGTCAACTGTATTTTTATTAAAAAGATTATTCTTTTAAAAATCGTTTATAAATAACTTTTTAGAAGAATCAGAATTCTGAAGCAGATAAATAATCATTTAAGGAATTCCGATTTTTCTATTGTTAGTTCAGTTTTCAATTTCATTTTGCATTACAAAACTCCACTATCCCATATTGAATAATAAGAAATGTAAAATGTCTTCTACATTTCACCCTAAATAATGCTTATGTGATCAATAATATACGTTTATCGCATATCTGCTCTTTTAATAAAAATCTAAAAACTATTTATTCTTTCAAAATAATTTCCATAGTGAGTAGTGTTGAAGAGTTCTATAAAAATAAAAATCACAGCATGTGTTTGCCTAGGATTTATGTCAACTGTATTCGTATTACAAATATTGTTCTTTAAAGAATCGTTTTATAAATAACCTTTTAGTACAACCAAAATTGTGAAGCAGATAAATAATCATTTAAAGAATTCCAATTTTTCTATTGTAAGTGCATTTTCAAATTTCGAGAAATCGTCATAAAGCTCCAATATCTCGTATTGTATAATAAGAAATGCAAAATTTCCTCTAAATTTCACCTGAAATAATCCATTGGTGATCAATAAGCACATGTTCAGCGTGCGCCGATCCTTCTTTAGAAAAGAAAAGACGCCTGATTTCTTTTTAGCTGCTTCGGGATATCTTTCTAAAACACATTTAATGCTTCACAGCTTAGAGTTTAAATATTAACTTTTAAAAACAAACGGGAATGTATGGCATAAACGCACGACTTCTTCCGAGCGATTTCTTTCTCGGATACATCTCTGTCAAAAACATTTTGTCCCAGTCACATTATTTCCATAATGGAATCTGAGATATGTGGAAGGATTTGTGAAAAAGAGAAAAAAATGGATCCTTTAATCTTTTTTCAATAATCGGTGCTTCTTTTGGCTTTTTCTCTATCGATCATACCCTACGTAATGGAAGAAGAGGTAAAAAATGTTTTGATTTCGTAAATGAGAAAATATTAGGGCAATTTTGAAAGTAATATATAAATGGTAAAAATTTCCCAGAGAAAAAGATTTAGGGAATGGATTTTTTATATACAGTTCATAAATAAAAATAAGATATGTTTTTGTTTTAACGCCTGTCAGTTATTTAAAAAAATGAATTGTTTTAATAAATATTTTGACAGAATTATGAACGAATCACCAAGGAAAGAGTGTTAAGTCTACAAGCTCCATTTACTTTAGGTATATTGGTTTTTAAAAATGTTAGTAATTATTATTGAAGAACTCCGAGTACATTAATTGTTATAATCATTTTTTGAATTACATATATTAATAAATCTTTTTTTTATAATATTTAGTGCAAAACTGTTATTATGTTTCAAAAGTAAAACTTCATAGTAGTAAGAAAACATGCATGTAATCAATTTGATATTTAATAATATAACGTCTCTTGTATCTGTATTTTAAGATTTTTGAAAAGATTCATAGCATTTTTTTAAAGTTTATATCATTTGATTTGAGATACAGGTGACATTTACTGCACAAATTAGTACTAGCCATATAGAGATGCAGAATACTTTGAATTTAGCCTTGGAGAAATTAATTTGACACAATGTTTTCTATTTGTTGTTATGTGGTATCTCCTGGTTTAATTAAGTAATTATCAGAAACAATTTATCGTATACTTTCAAGTCAGTGAAGTATATTCTCAAAGAATAATATTTATTTTATTCATATTTTGCATAAAACATTTCTTGAAAGTTATTAAAATAAAATATGGGTTTTAATTAATAGAATGCAATTAATTTTCAACAGGACATTTTATCACTAAATAATTTTAGTGATTTTTTGTATTTTTAAAGTTACAAAAAACATCACACGGTGTTAATTTCAACCTCAAATATATTGTAGCAGCCTTGTTATATAAATTCTTACCCAGTACAAAGTACAATACTGAAAGAGTTAGTTTCTGTATTACAGAACTTACAAAGGTAATTAACCTTTTCATCCATCAGTGTTACTTTCCTGTGTGACACAGTGATACAGTATTGAAGAAATTAATTTGACACAGTGTTTTCCATTTAGGTTATGTGCTATCTCCTGGTTTAATAAAGTAATTAATAGAAACACTTTATCGTATACTTTACAGTCAGTGAAGCATATTCTCGAAGAATATTTGTTTTTTTCATATTTTGTATAAAACTCTTCTCATAATTTATTAAAATAAAATATGGGTTTTAGTTCATAGAATGTAATTAATATTTAACAGCACACTGTCTCAGTAAACAGTTTTAACGGCTTTTGTATTTTTAAAGTAACTAAAATGTCACACAATGCTAATTTCCTCCTCAAATACATTGTGGCAGTCTTGTTACTTAAACACTTACTAAGTACAAAGTATAATACAGGAAAGAGTTAATTTTTTGTATCACAAAACTTACAAAGATAATTAACCTCTTCATCCGTCAACGTTACTTTCTCGTGTGACACAGAGATACAGTATTGAGTCTCGAGTTTCTAAAAGATGCAATGTCCTTCTGACATATGTCAAACTGGTATCACTTAAACATTCAATGTTATGTGGTATCTCCTGGTTTAATTAAGTAATTAACAGAAACCCTTTATCGTATACTCTACAGTCAGTGAAGTATATTCTCGAAGAATATTTATTTCATTCATATTTTGTATAAAACTCTTCTCTAAAGTTATGGAAAAAATATGGGTTTTAATTTATAAAATGTAATTAATATTCATCTGCACATTGTCTCAGTAAATAGTTTAAACCCTTTTTTGTATTTTTAAGGAACAAAAATGTCACACAATGTTTGTTTCAACCTCAAATACACTGGGCCAGCTTTGTTACTTAAACACTTACTAATTACAAAGTATAATACAGAAAAGAGTTAATTTTCTGTATTACAGAACTTACAACAGTAATTAACCTCTTCATCCGTCAACGTTACGTTGTCGTGTGACACAGTTATACAGTATAGAGCATCGAGTTTCTCAAAGATGCCATGGCCTTCTGGCAAATGTCAAATCGGTATCACTTAAACATCCAATGTTAAGTGGTATCTCCTGGTTTTATTAAGTAATTAACAGAAACACTTTATCGTATACTTTCAAGTCAGTGAAGTATATTCTCAAAGAATGATATTTATTTTATTCATATTTTGTATAAAACTTTTCTCTCAAGTTAGTATTATAAAATATGGGTTTTAAATCATGGAATGTAATTCATTTTCCACAGTACATTGTCTCAGTAAATAGAGTTAACGGTTTTTGTATATTTAAAATTACAAAAAAGTCACACGATGTTAATTTCAACCTTAAATACATTGTGGCAGCCTTGTTACTTAAACACTTACTAAGTATAAAGTGTAATATAGAAAATAGTTAATTTTCAGTGTTACACTTTATATTTAAAAAATGTAATTAATGTTAAAAATGCTCCAGAGATATGCATGACTCTTTTTAAATTTCATGTTGGTAAAAAATAATTATTTTTATTTCAGGATAATGATTAATATTTAAAAAGATAGAGAGAGAAAAAAAGGCCATATTGGATTATTCCAACTACATATATATTGACCAATGAGACTCCAAATACATATGTTAACCAATAAGATAAATTATTTTATTTCTTTACGGACGCATTTAAACATTTCTTTAAACTAAATTTACCAAGGAATATTGTTGAAAATCCTTCAGAGATATGCATCATTCCTTTTAAAATTCATGTTGGTAAAAAATGGTTATTTTATTTTCAGGATAATAATTAATATTTAAAAAAGAGAGAAAAAACACAGGTCATATTGGGTTACTCTAACTACTTATATGTCAACCAATGTGACTCCAAATACATATACGTTAACCAATGAGAAAAATTGTTTTATACGTTAACCAATGAGAAAAATTATTTTATTTCTTTACAGATATGATTTAAATATTTCTTTAAACTAAATTTACCAAGAAAAATAGTTAAAAATTCTCCAGGGATATGTGCTCCTTTTAAAATTAATGTTGGTAAAAAAATGATTATTTTCGTTTCGGGATAATAATTAATAATTAAAAAGAGAGGGAAAACACAGGTCATATTGGATTACTCTAACTACATATATGTTAACCAATGTGTCTCCAATGACAAATATATTAACCAATGAGATAAATTGTTTCAGTTCTTTACAGATTGGATTTAAAGATTTCTTTAAACTAAATCTACCAAGGAATAGAGTCATAGAGTTGAAAACGTTCCAAAGATATTCATGACTCTTTTTAAAATTCATGTTGGTAAAAAATAGTTATTTTAGTTTCAGGATAATGATTAATATTAAAAAAAAGAGAAAATCCAGGCCATATTGGATTACTCCAACTACATATATGTTAACCAATGAGACTCCAAATACATATATGTTAACCAATGACATAAAATGCTCTTATTCTTTACAGATTTCATTTAAATACTTCTTTAAACTATATCTACCAAAGAATAGAGTTAAAATGCTCCAGATATGCATGACTATTTTTAAAATACATATTGATAAAAAATGATTATTTTCGTTTCAAGATAATTATTAATAATTTAAAAAGAGAGAGAAAATTTTATTTAGTCTTAATAATACTCAAATAGTTACAATTTATAACATAAATTTATAAAAATTAGCCATATATGACCATGGAGAATATTTTCTCAAGCGTGTTAAAATTTGCTCAGATAAATCTTTGCATGCCAACTGGCCAGAAACAAAAAACTTTCCCCTTGCGTTCACGAGAAATAGAAGGAATCCTATATGGCTAGAACCCAACAACTTTAAGTGACTTTATTGTTCATCCTTAATATCGACCTTGAAGTAAACAAACAAATGAAATTTGAGTACGTGGTTATTTTCGGGCAATTTCTTTCTCCGATACATCTCTGTCACAAACATTTTGTTTGAGTCATTATTCCCATAATATAATACGAGATATGCGAAAGAGGCCTCTTTCTTCTCTTAACAGAGAAATGTATATCCTTTAATCTTTTTTCAATAACCACCACTGCTAGTCTTCGAATATTCAGATCGATTATATAATTTAATGCCAAGAGAAAAACGAAATTTTTCTCTTTATATTTCAATTTAAATATGATAGAAAGCGCGCAGATAACGCAGATGCAATTTATCCGATAAATTCAAACAGAGATTCACATTGATTCAGTTATCTGTTGTATGTTGCTGGATTTTATACGTGCTTGATTTTGGAAATCAGTAATTTAGAAAAATATGTTTTAAGACCCGGTAAGCTTTTAATTTAGCCTCATTCGAAAAAAATTCTTTCTTTAAAAATATTCTTTCATTCATCTGTTTTATACATAAACCTTGGTACATCAGTAGTTTTGTAATTAAATTAGCTATTTTTTCTCTACTTTTTAGGACACACAAAAGTATTTTTCGATTTCTTATATTTATATCATCAAACCAGCAGCTGTTGATAGTACTGCACTTTATTAATTATCAATTATATTATAAATTTAAACATAAGTGTTTAAATCTGATTTACATGTAAAAGACAAAAATTTGATTTATAACTTATAACCTAAAATAAAATTATCTTTACAAACAAGCCTTATAATTGCTTAACTATTTATTTATTTCACTTTTTAATAACAAGATTTTATTATTTTGTAAATATAATTAATATTTACAAAATAATAAAATCCTATGTTGTAATGTATATAATGTATTGTTTTCATAGTGTAAATGGCCGAACGATGGCCGATTTGCTAGTGCTAGCCTTCGGTGCCGAGCTCGAGGGTTCGAATCCCCCAGTGGCATGGATGTTTGTAGCCGTTCGGGATCGGCTTTAAGCTGTAGGTCCCGATATCATTAGCCCTCGTATTTAAAATAGAACGTAGCTCTCCTAACCTAACCATAGCGTAAATGAAATAATTTTGCAGTTAATATGCCCCCACTATCACCATATATCTCCAGAAAGAATGCAAATTTTGTGTGTATCACAGAATTAACTAACACATTAAATTAAAAAAATCAATCCAATGTTATATATTTTTATTTTTTGTTTAAATTCAAATGTATCCATTTTTAAAAATCAAAATATCAGGAATGTCAAAAGTTTAATACATGTGTAAAATTGACAGTAAAACTTTCCTATGAATAACTCACGTTCTAGGAACAAACTGTTAGATATGAGTAACATGTATCTCGTATGGAAATTCAATTAATTATCTCATGTTTTCGTTACACTGATTGCAATGCTCTTAAGATAATAATAATTGTGAAGTCTTAAAAGTATTCTTTGAAATAAAGTCTAATAAATTAACAACATTAGTACATAACACTCATTATTTCTTTTGAGAAGAACATCAATTTTGCATCGAACTCTAGCTGAATCGTTCGCTTATTGTTTAATATCTGGCGAAATATTAATAACTACTCTGTATGTTTGAAAATCAGTTTTCCATTTCAATATGTCAGATAGTTAAGTTATTAAATACACTTTAAAAGAGTATTGTAATATATAAACTACAAAAAAATTATTTTGCAAAAAACTATGCATTATGATCACTATTATAAATGCTAGATTAACGTGTTATATAAGAGAATATATGTAGTATAAAAAACGTTTAAAATAAATGTTAGTTAACTTAAAAATCCTATAATAAATAACTTGCATTACCTTTAAATAAATATTTTCTCAAACCTTTTCAATGAAACGTGTACAAAAGTTTTCAATAAATCTCTAAGAAATAAAAAATTATATTTCCATGAAACTAATAGAATAATTTCTTGCTTAGTTTTGTTATTTTCTTTAGCATTATCTGAGAACTTTAAAGTAAATAGACAAATGAAATTAGAGAACTAGCTTATTTTTGGATTACTTTCTAATCTTTTGCAACTCAGCCTTAAAATTTTCGTCTGAGTCATTATTTCCGTAATGTATTACCAGGCATGCAAATAAGGTTATTTTTCTGTAAACATAGAAACATGTCTCCTTTTATCTTTTAATAATAACTATCATTTATATTTTTTTTAAATTCAGAATTAGTTATATAATCTTTTCTGAAAAGGAAAATAAAACTTTTCAAAACTATTATTTCGTAAGTTAAATATGTATTCGTAAGTGCAGAAACATAGTATTTTTTAACATTTTATAAGGACCAATGATTCAAATTTTAAAACTTTTGGATTGATTACATAATTTTATCTGAAAAGAAAATCTAAATACTTCACTGTTATTATATTTGAATTTAAATATGGAAGAAATGACAGGTAACACAAATAGAACTTAAATGCTACAATGAAACATTTAATGTCTTATTTTTGTACATTAATCTATTTTGTACAATCATTTTCTAGTAAATCTTTAAAAATGTCAAAAATTTAAAACTTTTTTAAGATTAATATTTTGTTTTATTAGGAAAATATTTTAAATGTTCTTAAAAAACACTATGCGTATAATATCTGATTTATATTGTAATGATCCGTTATATGACATGAAAAAAAGGAGAGACGAAAGGTAAAAGGTCTTTAAAGACTTCGGAGACCTTAAAAGCGGACACCTATTGTTACCTGTAGGTAGAAATACTCTCCGACCAGACGACACGAACATAAGTCGCTGTATGCCGGGTTTCCGCCAACCAAACAGAGGTAGTTGCTTAAGTATCAATAAATTAAAAACTGTCAGTACGAATGAGCCAGTATGTCTACGTCTTTATGATATCTATTGCCGTCAAGAGAATGATAATAGTTATAATCTGATAACGGTTGGGTCCACTGATCCACACATATGGACCAAGTTAATGGTGCAGATGATGTATTTATAATGGTCTGTCGGATAACTTGCGAAGAACTTTGTCCACATCTGGAAACGCGTCAGCTGAGAACAGGTGGGTCGGTTGACAGCAAAATTGCTTCACATTTTATCTGGAAGGTTTCAGAAAGAATCACTCCAGTGACAACCGGGACCCCTATATAAGAAAATTGGCTGAAAGGAGGCGGGGCTATTTTTATGGAGCTCGAGAAGAGTATGCTTGTCTCTAAGAATTAGCCCGGAAATGAATATATGTAAATAAAAAAGAAAGAAAATAAAAGAAAAGAGAGGTGGGGTAAAAGGGGGATAAAGAAAAAAAGGAAAAAAAATAAGGGGAAGAGAAAAAAAAAAAGGAAAAAAAATTAAAAAAAAATAAAAAAATAAAAAATAAAAAAGTAGGGTGGAAAAAGAAGCTTGCATTTCTTCAGTGTCCGCCAGCGTCTCTAATTTCCGATAGGTAGTCGACCCTCAAATTCGGGATCTCATACCCGATATGTATGTTTTTGCTACTTCGTGCTTTGAAGTAGGTAGCTGAGAGTGACTCTTACTCTCATTTTGGATCGTCTTGCATCCCTAAATTCCCAACGAATTCCAGCGAGATACGTACTCTGAACGCTTTTGACTTCAGTGTAGGAAACAACTGTTACGGATCATCAGACTGGTAGATCATAATGGCAGAGTGGCGTACCTGCACTAAATTGGCGAACAGTTCCTGGATCCGACAATTGCCAACTTCACGATACCCACGTGTTTTAGCTTTTTTAATGCTTATCTGAGCACGAGTTTTCCTAATTTATTGAGTTTAATTAGTCCTGTATATAGATGTACAAAAATTATTCTCATGAATAAACCATTTAACCAATATTAAATAGGTGTTTAGGCTGTATCCTTGACGGCCTCGCCTAGTTTTACTCCAGTACTCCCGACAATATACCTTATGAAAAAAGGCCAAAATTCTAGATATGAAAAGTTTAATGCTAAATTGCATATTTGGATACATTTATATAAGGCATATTTCGTGTCACTTTTACATAAAGCTTTAGAAATTGTTAACAATTTAAAACTTTTTTTAAGATTATTATTTGGTTTTACCAGGATAATTTTTTAAATATTCCTTACAAAAAATACACTAAACGTATACTATTTCAATTATATACCTCCTGAAAAATGTGAAATTTCTAGATATGAAAAGAAAAGTTTTATGTTAAATTGCATATTTTTTAGATATATTTATATGCATGCTAAAAACTGCGGTTAAATACTTTAAAATTATTCTAATACACTGATAGAGATTCTTTAAATAACAAGACTTGTGAAGATTGTTGATAAACACTTTGAAATAAATTTCAATAAAATCTTGAATAATAATAACCTTTCATAAATAAATTCCTAGTTCCTTAGCTTTATTTTTATTCTCGAGCTTTTATTATTGACTTTAGAAGTAAACAAAGAAAAGCAATCGGAATTCATGCAGTTTTCTGAGTAATTCCTTTCTCCGATACATCTCTGTCACAAACATTTTGTTTGAGTCGTTATTTCTGTAATATAATACAATATACGTGAATAAGGCTATTTTTTATATAAACAAAGAATCGTATATCCTTTTATCTTTTTTCAATAATCACGGCTGCTAGTCTTAAAACTTTTATTTTGATTGCATAATTAAACTTGAAAGAAAAACAAAGGATTTCTTCTTATTATTTTTTATATTCATTAGGATGGAAAATAGGTTAATAACACAGATTTTATTTATCCGATAATTTCAAAGAGAGATTAACATTGATGCAAAATAATACTATACTATGTTACATATTTCTTCTGTCTTTTTGCATCAGATATTTATGAAATTCCCTATGTTAAAGCATATTTATTTTTCATTTTTTAAATATTATATATTTAAATCAATAATTTGAAAAATATGAATATTTATATTATAAATATCGTAATTAGCCATATTATAATTTTCTTCTGAATATAATATATTATAATGTATATTAACAGAGATTTCTCTATACTTATATCTGAATAATTTTATATATATATTAGAGATATTTTATTTATTATATATATGGTCTAATATTTGATATATTAAGGAGACCAAAATATACTTATATAACATACGAATATAATATATTATTAAAATATTTGTATATAAAAATACAATATAAAAATATATATATATATATATATATATATATAAATATTATATATATATATATATATATATATATATATAAATTGATTATAAAGGCAAAGTTTTAGAGGAATCCTTTGAGATAATTTTCACTAAAAATACTTCCCCCGTAAAACTAGTAGAACTATTCTTTCCTTAATTTAGCTTTTGATTCATAGTCTTTCCTTTTGATCCTCATTATTGACCTATATTGACCTTGGTTTGCAATCAAAGAGCATTTGAAAATATTGTTGAATCTGGTTTCTTTTTCTAGATACATCAGCGATACAAACATTTTGCTTCAAAAATTATTTCCATAATTTGATACGAGATACGAGATAAATCTTTTTCATCTAAAGAAGAAAGTTATATCCTGCAATCTTTATTTAAAATCCACCAATGTTACTATTTGAATTTTCAGATCCTATACTTAATTTAATGCTCAGCCAAAAAAAATTTAAATTAAAAAAATTTAATACTTAAATAATATTGAAAAAGCTATAAAAACATTGATACTGTGTATTTTTCATGCACATTTTTTCTTATTTACGAAAAATTATATTGTATATTGTTTAAATTCATATAGGACTATTGCTAGTGGAAAATTCAAATGTGTCCATTCCGTCTGAAACGACCAATACAGAACAATATCTTACCTTTGCATAATTACTTATCTTAAGAATATTTATACTTATATTTAGTTTTTCCATGTAGAAAAATATTTTAATTGAAAACTAAATATTCTGTCATTTCCAAACATCACTGTACTGTTTACACAGCATAACCATGCCCAACTGCTGAGTGTTCTACATTTGAAGTTCTGTATCTACGAAACAAACTTTAAGCCGTTGCCCTGAAACAAATTATAGTTTCTTATTCTAAATTTCACCAATTGCTTTAGCTGCAACCTTAAAGGTATCGAAAAATCCTTGTATTTCAATTATGTGCAAAAATATTGCTATATAAAAGAGTTTTGAGAATTTGTAAAAGTTAAATTTAATTTTTTTAAATAAACTACGGAAACCAACTACATCGCACTTTACCTATACATTAGACCAGTACAAAACAATTACTTTATGTACTGTATTGCTTAAATTAAAAATGTTAAAAAACATAAACTTAAGTTTCAATAAAAATGCTTTTTTGATGTAATTCTAGATATTTCTTGAATACTAAACAAAGTTATGTTCAAAACCATTATTATTTAAAACAGCTTCAAGAATCTGAAAAACGTCGAATTTTATTTCTTTTAATTAAGCAAATATTCCAGCATATTGAATTGTACTTTTCTAAATATAATTTTAATTAAATTTTTAAACACAAAACTATTGCATTTTTTACTGTAACACTTAAGTATTTTTTGAAAGATTATCAAACATGAAAATGTATCATCTTAATTTCCATATTTATAATTAACTGTACATTTATAAAATCGGTAGACAAATCATTAAATATAAGGTTATTTTCATTTGAACCAATTTAATATTTTTAAATTCAGGAAAATATATTTTAAACCAAGTACTTTCCTAAATATGATTTTAATTAAATTTTTAAACACAGATCTATTGCATTTTTTACTGTAACACTTAAATATTTTTTGAAAGATTATCAAACATGAAAGTGTATCATCTTACTTTTCATATTTACCATTAACTGTACATATATAAAATCGGTAGACAATCATTAGCCCCATCCATGTTTTGCCCGTACGCCGTAAGGGCACAGGTTTCGGGTTTTTACTGATTTGCCCTTACGGCGTACGGACAATCTGATTTCTATTTCGCTTGTACTCTTTCGGCCGTATTTTTTCCAATTTTAGTAACAAATTATTCGTACAGATGTCCAGTAAATGATAGCTTTCAGTTTATTGTATTTTCTACTTTGATTGGTTCAAAAGCATGGGGTTTTTCACATGTTTTGTATCAGAAGACGAATTGTTATCTTTCAGTGTATAGCTTTCTGGTTATATTTTACTAACCGCCTGATAATTTTATTGATGTAAGAGTTGATGTAATATATTTTTAATTTTAAATAATGGATAATTCAGAGCGTATGGAGCTAATTTCTTGACATTCGAACTGTGACTCGGTAGGGAAAGTTTACTAGATGACCTGGATAATAGTGACACTGATAGTAGTACAGATGGAATCAGTCAAGCAAGAAAATTTTTTGAAATTAATTGTGATAATCCTTCGGATCCGCGTCCTACATTTGCTTTCACTGGAATTCCAAAAATTAACTTGGATATCGATGAGACTAAATGTAAACTTCAGTGCTATGATGCTTTCATAGAAAGAAAAAAGTTGTAATAAATGCTTAAAAAATTAGAAATGTTAATTTTAATAACATATCTTTACTTAAAAATGTAAAATGAGCAAAAAAATGCAATAAACAATGTGACCTTTTTTTGACCGAATTTTGGAAAAAAAAAATGAAACTGTCAAAGGGTTAAATATAAGATTATTTTCTTTTCAATCAATTTAATATTTTTAAATTCAGAAAAATATATTTTAAACCTAATAGATCTTCAACTCCATATACCTCATCCCATTTTTTCTACTTTCATCTGTTAACTATTAAAACTAAACTTCCATTTTATAAGATAAATTGCTAAAATGTTATAAAATAAATGGAGGAAGCATGTCTTCCTATCTTATCTTGGATCCAAGTTAAATTCGCATCTCACTAACCTCATACAAAATTATTATTTTTCTGCTTTAGGATCTCAAGTACTTCTACAGTGTTTTACGCCTGAATGTATCGCAGACATGGTAAACTCTAGGGATTTAGTTTCCTATTAACTCGTTTCCAAAATCGATTGAAAATTTTTCTAACCACAAAAATATGTTTTCTTAACCACATTTTTAAAATAGTTTTATTTTAATAACTTTAATAAATATGATATGACATAGATGTGAAAATGGTGACTTTGAATGTATAGGCTTCCTTTGCGAGTTTATTGTGCTGCTTTCATAAAATTAAGATTTTTTTTATTAATTAATAATTAATATTAAAAAAGATTAAATTTTTTAAACTTAAAATAAATAAATCACGGATGGTATGAATTTGAGTTTTGGTTATTATTGTGTGTAGTAATCAAGCATTAATTTCATATATTGTCATATCTACTTCAAATAATGCAAAAATATACAGGGCTTCGAACCGTAATTTTTTTGTTCCGGTTTTCGCTCCGGTTCAACTAAAAAATTAATATTGGTTCAGTTCCGGTTTTCGCTCCGCCAAAAATAACGGTTTTCGGTTCAGTTCCGGTTTTCGCTCCGCCAAAAATAACTGTTTTCGTTTCAGTTCCAAATGAATAATTTCATTTCATGTATATTCTTATTTGTACTAAAAATATAATTCTATCATAAACAAAAAATGTAATTCTATCAAAATTTAGAAGATTTTATTCTCTTTTTAATTGGTACACTATGTGAATTGATACAAACAGCAGGTACGATAAGAGCGGTGAGCAGAGGACGACGAGCATTGGCATTGTTATCCATTATCAAAATCGCATTTGACAACTAGGTTCA
Source organism: Pardosa pseudoannulata (assembly GCA_032207245.1). Taxonomy (NCBI): domain Eukaryota; kingdom Metazoa; phylum Arthropoda; class Arachnida; order Araneae; family Lycosidae; genus Pardosa; species Pardosa pseudoannulata. The sequence continues at coordinate 93,053,380 of CM063498.1, read as the reverse complement.
TGATTACCCACATTCGTCGTTTGACTCTCACATCTTGCACTTGGCCTTGCAATAATTATGTAAAAAATATATTATTTATTTAACATATGAAAATTGCCTCTAATTATTAATATATCTTCTAACGTGAATCAACTGAATTAAATATGTCTTCTACAAGTAGTTTCATGCGAAACTGAAACAGAAAAATAGGAAATCGAGAAGCAGTATACATGTAATGATAATTATAAAGTTGACGTTAAATTAGAAAATATTGATAAGTTGGTAACAGTAACAAAATGACTGAAAGATATATCGAAACGAAATAAACCGATATTTTTTTCGGTTCAGTTAAGGTTTTCGTTCCGATCAAAATAACGGTTTTTTTCCGGTTTTCGGTTTTCGGTTCAGTTTCGGTTCGAAGCCTTGAAAATATACTACTATTTATAAAGCATGTATTAAATATCTTGATAATTCAAAATAATGAAATTTGTTATAAATAGCCTTATGTCAATAAAACCTTTAATGCAATATAAAATTTGGCCTTTATGTAAATACAAAAACATTTTATATTGTAAATTATTTTTAAATATTTAATTGAATACTTAATTTATTCTGTATTATTTCCACACCATACAAAACTGATAAAACTGTAAAAAACTATAATAGCTTCACAAAATTAGCATTTATATGTATATCAACTTAAGCGGCTTCTTCTTTTATTGCATAATATAAATGTTTTCTTTAATTGTAAAAAGTTTGCTATCTCTGGATTGTTATATATAGATTGAAAGCCTGTTATCACTGAATAAAAACAAAATTTCTTCTTTCTAAAATAAAATACATTTAATTACTAAATTATGCATTTTAGTGGGAAATTATGTGCATTTTCTATAAATTATCATTCAATCAAATTTATTTTTAGTTATTAAATCGGTACATAAAAAAGTGATGTCATTAATTTCCTAGTGTCAATTGTTGTAGACAATTTAAAAATTGTTTCTACAATTTTTAAATTTCCTTCGAATGATTTTTATTTTTAGTGTATGCAATATTTTCAATACGTATTTTTAAAAATATAGACTGATAGTAACCGCACTATTAGGGATACTACTCAGATTTTTATACTTTCTACTTTAACTCAAGTTTTTAAACAAATAGTTTGTTTTAGATTTCATAGGTATTTTTCATTCCTAATAGTGTTAAATTAAGACAAACAATTATTTAAGGAAGAAAAACTATAAAATTTTTAGCTAAATTAGACAGGTGTTTATATATATCTAAAATAATTATTCTTAGTATTTATTGATACAACTCAGTGATGCAATTAGAGCTTCTATGCATTGGGTACCTTGCCTATAAAAAATCTTGTAATGTATTTGAGAAAACTGTTCTGGTGCCAGGCATTAATGATAGTTTTAATCTACTAATGATTGAGAGGGATCACTTCTTTGGTAATTTCAATTTGTTTGAGCTACTGCATTTATTTTATATGGTCAAGCCAGGTCCGTTCCAAGTCCTGGGAAAAAAAGCAAAATTGTAAAACGTTTTGTTTCTAGAAATTCGATAACACACTTGGATGTGTGATACGGAGTTAAAAGTTTCATAAAGATGTTCATAATATATATTTACTGCCATTGAACTATTCTTTAAGTTTTAGTAGTAGATGATTTAATAATACTGTTTTATACTGTTCCAACCTCATGGTTTCATTTACAATGTTTAGGCATTACACGCTTTTGAACGATATTATACCTCACTTCCTAAAACTAATTGCATGTATTATTGACCTCTCCTAAATATTCTAGATTTAACTGCACCAAGATTTTACAAATTAAGTTTTAATGACTCAAATGTGAAATTTTAATTCACTGAAGTATAACTGTAAAATGTACAGCAATAATAAGGTACAATTATTTCTGAATTGCTTTATTTTATAAAATTGCATTTACTCAACAATCATCAATATATTTTTTACGATGTTGTCCTGCCCACTGAAAAAGTCACTTCTTTGTGACCTCAGAAAGAAGTGCCTTTTGAAATGCCTCAACTATTTCTCGATCAAACACAATGCGGACTGTTGTTTTTACAAAACTTCAAGATCTTCACCCTTTACCTAAACAGAAACAACCTGAACTTCTTCAAATTTAACACCAAATACAAGTGCTGCCATCTACCTAAAATCTGCGATATCAGTAGCAATACTGAACTTTAAAACAATGTATAAAAAGGCAATTTGTATTCCCAAGAAAAAATTTGAAAATATAAGCAAGTTATAACGTCCCAAATACGTTAGACAACGGCTGTAGATAGAATTGTCGGTTGTCACTTTGGTGTACAAAAAAGAGATTTAAAAAGTGTCAGAAATAGTGCAATAAAATCTCCTTATTTTGAAATTAAAAAAGATTTCTGAAATATTAATAACTATTTTAATTTCTAAGTTTTGATGTCAATGTCATACTTTTCCTCGGATATTTTACAAGTTTTGTGACACACACATAAAAACATTATTTTTTTAATCATCGAATTAAGTCGTTCTGTCCAAGCGAGAGTAAGCTCTACTTTAATTGTTTAAAAGAGATTTTCTGGCAACACTATGACAAAATAAGAGCAATACCACCAGACAGAGTGGAATGCTCAGAATTACATACGAGTGAAATAAATTTTAAGTGACAAAAGTTATTTTGCAGATTTGTGCAGCTGCCAGACATATTTAGATAATGCCTTGCTGGCAAAGGTTCAAACACACTTTTAGCGGTGTGTCACGACTGAAAACATATTTACCTAAAAAGCCTTTTCTTATCTAATTATATTGTTTGTAGCAACTGGATAATGGAAATGAAAAGAAATGTTTTGACGTATTTGTTACGATATTTTTATTCTTTAGAATAAAAGTTCTAAAATTTCATGCCGTACAATACGCTCTTTTTTCTCTTTGATAGGTTTCACTGTTCTATAATTTATTGTATCTCCATGAATGTTTAATATTTATGGATTGTTCATGTATATTTTTGAGGCCATTATTAGTTTACTTTTTCTTTGATGTGCAATTTTTATTCTTAAATTCCCTCTGGTATTTGTTGTTGTAATTATGAACAACAATATAAATCAACTTAATGTATATGGAACAATGATATTATTAGAATAATCTAAGATAATAAATATCTATTACTTTTTAGTCTAAATAAATATCCAAGGATCAGCATAATCTTTTAAAATACTGTTTGGTTATTCGTAATTCATTTCTGGAATTGTGCATTAATTACTCGAAAGTTGAAACATTGTGTTATCTTGTTTTTCTTTTTAAACTTAGTAAATTCTTGTTATAAGAAAAAATACTTTGTAATTTACTAAGCTATAATATGCATCTTTATGCTCATATAAGGTTTCATACTCAATGAACTAACATTACATATGAGCCGATACCTAAGGAATTTTGAATTATTATCTTTTAATCGATTAGTTAAAGACATAAATTTTTCTCTGTCGTCAGTTATGCCTTTTGAGAAAAACGAGCTGATATAAAATAGACCTTAACTTCGACCAAGCTCTTTAAAGTTAAAGTTTTTTAAGCATTGAAAAAAACTTGCTCTTAATTTCTCCCTTTAAGGTTACATTGGGAAAAACTCTTCAGGGTTTTTAAAGAAAAAATTAATATGAAACGGATCAAAACTTTTAATAATAAACTAAATTAGTAACAGAACAATGATGTCGTGTCCGCAAGGTGGCTATCTTGAGCATAATGTTAGGTTATAATTACTTTGAGTGTGCACTCCATAGGGAATGGATATATTTTAATGTTTTGAAAATATATGTATTAATTACGTTTTGAACATCAAGTGGGCAAAATTTCATCAATGTTGTACTAAAACTATAAATCGGTACCAATTACGTACATACATTTAAACAAACAGGGTCATTACATGTAAAGATGTGCTATGATAAGAAATAACGTTCTATAATGTTCTGTAGTTTTCTATATCGTCCTATATATTCGAATTTAAGAGTTTATTTTTATTGCTGATTTCTGCAGGTCAATTATAAATACATTTGAATGATAAAATTTATTAATTTTTTTAATCTACTTTACTTTAATCTACTTCTATATTTAAAGTGTTACACATACTTATTAAAATAGAGAAAATTTTCTGGAGCGGTGTAGATATCCAAACATTACCCGCAAGTAAAGTAATATGTAAAGTACTAGAGACATTTGGTTTAGTTAAACTTACTAACGAACATTACGCATGGAGAGGAAAATGTTAATTTCCGTAAGCCATTCAGAACTAAATAAGATGTAACTTCCTGAAAAAGTAGAAGGAAACATTTAAATATGTTAGTAACTGTCGATCATACTTCCCCGATTAGAAAGATGCAAATGAGGCAGTCGTATTAGAAACCGGCATTGTGAAGGGTTACAAGATTTACATATATAAAGTATGATGAAAGGTGTTTAGAGTATTCCTACGATTATGATATGATTCATGATATGTTTTTCCATAACTTTCCTTAGACTAATGGGAGATTCTAAGCGCTATTGTGCTATCGAAATTGAAGTAAGGCAGTCTATCAAACATGTTTTTAATTTCTTTGGAGTTCATCTTTCTGTCAATTCACGATTATGGAAACCATTTCAAACCAGCCCAACCGTTGTCTGAAGACCTGTAGACTGTGTTCCAAGGATTACGAATCCTGCGGAAGATAAATATACTAATATTGCAATCAAACGGATCGATCTCCACACATGTGACTTTTATGGTTCCAGCGGACATTGATATCCTGATATAAACCACAACTGTTCGTAGAAGGCTACACTTAAAGAATCCTAACGCCCAAGTACGACGAGTTTGTGTTCCTTTATTCATCCAACAGAGAGAGACACGAATAAAGTGGTGCAGCCAGTATGTGAGTTGGGCAGTTTCTCATTGCGGAAACGTTATGTTCATAGATCAGTCCAAATTTGTTCTACAACTTGATGATACGTGTGTAAGAGACTGGAGAAAACAAGGCACACGTATCGACCCGAAAATATAGCCGAAAGTCAAGCATTCCGCATTAGAAGCTACATAATCTGGGTTATAGATTTGAGATATTGTACCTATCTGTATATTGACAGTCACGGTTCTGTGACAGATGTAATGTATCGAAGTGAACATCTAGACCCCATTTTGACGTTCAACATTTAGCCTCCTTCAAAGATTCAAAAACTGCCCTATAACAAGAATGGATATTACTGAACTCGTAACCATCTCGTAACAAGCATGATCAAACGATGTACACTTTGTATGGTTTTTGTTGTTCCTTTAGCATTTAAATATCGTTTTCTTAACGACTCAAATATGACGTCAACAAGAATTTATATTTCATTCTGTTAATATTGCAATATTCAGTTTATATTTAATGCCTTCATAAAAATATTTACTAGAAGTGACATTCTAAAAAAAATATTGTTTAATGGTTTCAACCAGTGAATAAACTTTTAAAAGTCGAATCAAAGTTAATCTTTTTAAAATGAACTGTAGAATGAAAATACGGTAATGTCAAACCACTGTACATAACCATAGCTTTAAAATGTAAGAAAATTCACATACTATCATCACCTTAAATGTCCTTTTCAAGGAAACACCGTAACATAAACAGGATAGAGAAAAAAATATTAACTGTCTTTCATGCACTCCGAGGAATTAAGAAACAGTTATTTTGAAACAAAACGCTGTTTTTATTGTGCATTAAGAAATGCTTACGTAACGTAATTTTGTTTGTGAAATTCTTTTCCTTTAGTTTTTAAATCATAGTAAGTACTTCAGAAATAAAAAATTGTATCAACTGTAATGCTCTTTCGCCATTACAAGAAAATTTTGCATTCCTACTTTAATTTTTTTCCTTTACATTTTGCTTATGTTTTTCTAGAAATGAACTCAGTTATTGTCAAGATTTATGAAACAATTATTTTCGCAGACAAAAAAAAAGCTGCTTTTTGCGTAAGACGTTAAAGTATATCACAACTTTTAAAGCGTTATTAACATAGTTCCATTGAAATGATCATTTTTGATTCTTTAAAAGCACAGATTTTTTTCCTTAAAAACATCCTTCTGGAAATTTTAATTAAAAGTGGATTTTTAAAAGCAGCTTGCTGGTGCAGACATAAGAGGTAGGTCCAAATATGTAGGAGATTATAATTATAATTCTACTCAGAGATTATATTTTATTTCATTTTTTGAGAGTGTAGAATGAATTTCAAATAAACTATTTTGCTATAATTACGGGTATACTAATTTATTTTAAAAACATTTTTGCAGCCGTTTTTGAATATTAAACTTAATCATCGGGATTTTCTAAGGTATTTCTAATTAATGAAAGCTCTTTATTTTATTTATTTTTTTTTACTTTTTGGAGAAAAAAATTAAGCTTCTTTTCTTGAGTAGTTGATTTTTATATAATGAAATTAAAAACTTATAAGGATTTTAAGAATATCTGTCATAATATATCAGTTGTTCAAAAGACTTATGCTGGATAATTTTGAAATGTTTAACTTTTTTAAAGTTTACAAGCTAAGTGTAAAATTATTTAATTTTTAAATTAAAACTCTAAGCGATTAAATGTAAAATTTTTTTTTCAAATCTATTTGGTATAGTTCTGAACAGTTAGAAACTACTTTTTTAATAGAATTTTTTTTACTCTTAATATTACTTATTCATCTAAGGAAAAGGAAAGTAAAATTGTCATATTAGACATGAATAAAAATATTAGTTATAATATACTAAATATTTCTAAAAATTAAACTAATGGATAAAATCTGCAAGATGTAGAATATTTCAAGGTATGGGTATGATAAAATATATCAAAATATGATATAACATATCAAGGTATAATATTTCAAAATATGATATACGATATATCAAGATATGATATGCATTAAGATATACTAGATTATAATTATAATTCTACTTAGAAATTTTATTTTATTTCATTTTATTTTATTGTTTGAGCGTGTAGAATGAATTTCAAATAAACTATTTTACTACAATTACGGGTATACTAATTTATTTTAAAAACATTTTTGTAGCCGTTTTTGAATATTAAACTTAATCATCGGGATTTTCTAAGGTATTTCTAATTAATGAAAGCTCTTTATTATTTTTTACTTTTTAGAGAAAAAAAGTAAGCTTCTTTTCTTGAGTGGTTGATTTTTATATAATGAAATTAAAAACTTATAAGGATTTTAAGAATATCTGTCATATTATATCAGTTGTTCAAAAGACTTATGCTGGACAATTTTGAAATGTTTAACTTTTTTAAAGTTTACATGCTAAGTAAAAAAATATTTAATTTTTAAATTAAAACTCCATGAGATAAATGTAAAATATTTTGTTAAATCTAAATAGTATGGTTCTGAACAATCAGAAGTTACTTTTCTTAATAGAAGTTATTTACTCTTAATATTACTTAATCATCTAAGGAGAAGGAAAGTAAAATTGCCATGATGGACATGAATATAAATAATATATACCTGTTAAATATACTAAATATTTTTAAAAATTAAACTACTGCATAAAATCTGAAAGGTGTAGGATATTTCAAGGTATGGATATGATATAATATATCAATATATGGTATAACATATCAAGAAATAATATATCATGCTATGATATAATAAATTATGATATGGCATATTATATAGCAAGATATGATATAATATATCATGATATATAATACAATAAGCTATGGTATAACATATTAAGATATGATATATGATGTATGATATATCAAGATGTAACGAATAATTGATATTTTAATCATTAAATTCTAAAGTCAAAATTTAAGAATTTCTATATTAACACTTCTGCACATTGCATGAAAATGTATTCAAATGTTAATAGGAACGCTGGCCGATTAGTTAGGGCTCTGATCGTCGGTACCAGAGTTCGTGGGTTCGAATCCTACTATGGCATTGTTGTTCGTAGCCGTTCGGAATCGGCTTTAAGCTGTAGGCCCCTGTCTCATTAGCCCTCGTGTGCAAAACGGTAAACCGTAGTGCTCCAAACCAAACCAAATGTTAATAGTCTTCGTATTTTTAAACTAAATCAATTTCGATTATGTGTTTCAAATTTATAACTATTTTCCCATTCGAATTTTAAATACCTCAAATGCTTAATTATAAAATACTTAACTGTATCGAAAGTAGATAAAGTAAAACGGGAGATAAATAAATATTTAGAATATAAAAAACTATGAAACATTCTATAAAATGCGATTATTTTACAAATTAAGTTGGCATTTTAGATTTAAATTGCTTAACTTCAAAACGAAGACATATTTACATGCATTAACAAATTTTAAAGGCGAAAAAACTAATCACGATCAAGTTATATCAAGAAGATGTTAAAAGCTATTAAATCTTAATAGTATTTAGCATCGCATAAACGTTATTAAAGGTTTTTGTGTAATTATGAAATTAAAAGCATATTCATCTTAATATGCATTGAAACAAATTACATTTTTTACACAATATTTTGTACCACATTTCTCATCTTCATAAAACCGATATAAAAATGCAAGAATGCGAATACAATCCAAGACTTATTAATTATACTTTTTTAAAAAAAAGATAAGAAATTTTTGTTTCTAAAAGCATTCAATTAGTAACAAATTATTCGTAATGCTCGATTAAAAGAAATTACGAAACTTGAATCTACACAACACTTTTATGTAATCGTAACTTAATTAGGGAAATGAGCTCATATAAAGCTAATAAAGTTGATTATATTATATAGTAAACTTAAGGTTTAAGATTTCTTTAAGAATAATTCGAGTGATGTATATATTCTAACATTAATTTCACTAACAATTATATTGTTTATTGTTATTTTGAGTATTGAATAACATCGTTAAAAGACACAATACCGAAGATTAAAACCGTAATATAACTAAAACTTTTAATTTTAGCAGGAAGAAACTGATTGTATAAGGAAATTGTAACTATCATCTGAAGTCGGCTTTATTTTACGACTATATAAATTTATTAATCAGGTTTGCAATTTCTGTTGCGTAAAAGTATCTTTTGTTTTTCGTAATTAAGTTTCGAAATAATACGTATGAGGCATTTAAATCCCCCTTATCATATGAAGATTATGATTTTATGGAAAGGCTGAATAAAAGAAGTTTGTACAGAAAATAGATAAAGTAATCGAGTAGATAATTAAATATTTAGAATATAAAAAACTATGAAACATTCTGTAGAATGTGATTATTTTACAAATTAAGTTGGCATTTTAGATTTAAATTATTTAACTTCGAAAAAAGGACTTTAACATGCATTAACATGCATTAACAAATTTTAAAAGCGAAAAAACTAATCGCGATGAAGTTATATCAAGAAGATATTAAAAGCTATAAAAACTTAATAGTATTTAATATTACATAAACGTTATTAAAGGTTTTTGAGTAATTACGAAATTAGAAGCATATTCAGCTTAATATGATTTGAAACAAAATATACTTTTTAAAAAATATTTTGTACCCCATTTCTCATGTGCATAAATCCGATGTATGCGAAAATAATCTAAGACTTATTAATTATTCTTTTTAAAAAAAGTTAAGAAATTTTTGTTTCTAAATGCATCCAATTAGTAACAATTTATTCGTAATATTCGATTAAAAAAATTTACTAAACTTGAATCTACAGAACACTTTTATGTAATCGTAACTTAATTAGGGAAATGAGCTGATATAAAGCTAATAAAGTTGATAATATTATATAGTAAACTTAAGGTTTAAGATTTCTTTCCTTTAACCCTTTGATAACTTCATTTTTTTCCAGAATACTGTCAAAAAATGTCACATTTTGTATTGCTTTTTTTTGTTCACTTTACATTTTTAAGTAAAGATATGTTATTAAAATTAACATTTCTAATATTTTTAAACATTTATTACAACTTTATTTCTTTCTATGAAAGCATCATAGAACTGAAGTTTACCTTTAGTCTCATCGATATCCAAGTTAATTTTTGGAATTCCAGTGAAAACAAATCTAGGAGGCGGTTCTGATGGATTATCACAATTAATTTCAAAAAATTGTCTTGCTTGACTGATTCCATATGTACTACTATCAGAGTCACTACTATCCAGATCATCTAGTAAACTTTCGCTACTATCATTTACAGTTAATTCAGTTTCTGATTCCGAGTCACAGTTCAAATCAGAAGAAATTATCTCCATACGTTCTGAACTCTCCATTATTTAAAAGTAAAAATATATTATTCAACTCTTACATCCATAAAATTATCAGGCGGTTAGTAAAATATAACCAGAAACCTATATATTGAAAGATAACAATTCGTTTTCTGATACAAAACATGCGAAAAAACCCGCGCTTTTGAACAAATCAGAGTAAAAAATACAATAAACTGCAAACTATAATTTACTGGACTATCTATACGAATAATTTGTTATTAAAATTGGAAGAAATACGGCCGAAAAAGTGCAAGCGAAATAGAAATCAGATTGCCCGTACGCCGTACTGGCAAATCAGTAAAGGCCCGAAAGATGTGCACGTACCGCATACGGGCAAAACAGAGAAAGGGTTAAGGATAATTCGTGTGATGCATATATTCTAGCATTAATTTCTCTGACAATTATTGTTTATTGTTATTCCGAGTATAGACTAGCATCGTTAAAAGACATAATACCGGAGATTTAAATTATAATATAACTAAAACTTTTAATTCTAGCTGGAAGAAACTAATTGTATAAGGAAATTGTAACTATCATCTGAAGTAGGTTTTATTTTATGACTATATAAATTTATTATTCAGGTTTGTAATTTCTGTTGCGTAAAAGTATCTTTTGTTTTTCGTAATTAAGTTTCGGAATAATAAGTATGAGGCATTTAAATCTCCCTTATCATATGAAGATTATGATTTTATGGAAAAGGCTGAATAAAAGAAGTTTCGTAAACGATGGGTTGAGATAGATTTCCCCGCCAGATGCGGAAACTGAAAGAATTTGAAGCATTCAAAGATTGCTGCTGAAGCAGAACTATTTTTTCCCCTCCTGTTTCACCCGCATTCCTTTCCCTCAGGGAGCAAGGGCAATTTAGCTCAGAGGCGATTAGCTGTCTTTTCCTTCAGCTTCTTTGTGACATCCCATTTCAACAAATCTTAGCAAGTTAGAAAAATTCGAGTCCGAAGACATTTAGAATGAGATCATGATCTTTTCACAACCCGGGAAAGTTCGCGAAGCCGTCAGAGATGCCATATTTTTGTCGTTATTTTCAAAACTGGAAGATTAAAATATTCCGGATTTTTAACCAGCGAGAAAGACCTCTATTCAAAATGGCGAGGATTTATTTTACGGAAGACTTATTGATATGGATGAATTGCTGTGCAATAATGTAATGGTACACATTCGCAACGTATTATCTAACATGTACAATGCTGCCTCGATCTACCGTTTAACAAGGGAATGGAAAATCAAAACGGCAAATGCGGAAAAAAGATGAACTTGGGGAAATATATGTGGGTATTCGGTACAATATGTCAGTATGAAAAATATTCATTGTGTACAATATAATATAAAGAACGTAATGTTTTATAAAATAGACCTTATTTTTAGGATAATACTTAACAATTTTTAAAGATATATTATTGAGACCTGTTATCTTCAAGTTGATTATCTCATTGAAAAGAATGATCTTGCTATCACCTCTACTTATTATGTAATGGTACACGTTTTCATCGTATTATCTAACATGCACAATGTGGCCTAGATCTACCGTTTTACAAGGGAATGGAAAATCAAAACGGGAAATGAGAGAAAAAGATGAACTTGGAAAATGTATGTGAGAATTCGGTACAATATGTAACTATAAAAAATATTAAATGTGTACAATCTATTATAAAGGAACATAATGTTTTATAAAATATAACTTATTTTTAGGATAATACTTAGCATTCTTTAAAGTAATATGTTATTGACACCGGTTATCTTCAAGTTGATCATCTCACTGAATAGCAGGATCATGTTATCACCTCTACTTCTGCAAGTACACTACTGCCAGTATTCTACATAAATGATTTTAACTTTGACAAATATTTGTGCGTTTCACAAAAGTTTGATACTGAATTCGTCGACTCCATTGTACCCTTTTGGCTCAAGTTGTTGTTTATTCATTATGTACATGCCCTCCACTATTGTGGCTCCACTAGTTGTTAGGTACTCTCAACTGCAATGTAATCTTCCGAGTAAATATTATTAAACGTACTCCAGTAGTTTTAGAACGAGTAAAATTCTTCACTACTAACTGGTTCTCACTTTATTGGTTAAAACCGGATTCAACAAAACAGGCTCCCCTAGATGTAAAGAATTTCAGCTATCTACTTATTCAAATACTCTATCACTGTATGTAAGCATGTACATATATTGATTTTAATTCTGACAAATATTTGTGAGCCTCAGATGAATTTGGAACTGACTTTGAATCATTTTCTCAGTTTCCCTTTGGCTCGTGATCTTGCATCTTGTTTATATATACGTCTTCCTCTGTTATCACCCACTAGTTGTTAGGTTACTCTCAACTGCAATATAATCTGCCGAGTAAATGATATTAAACTTACTCCAATAGTTTTAGAACGAGTAATATTCTTCAATACAAGCAGTTTAGTGTTCTCACTTTATTGGTTAAAACCGGATTCAATGAAACAGGATTCCCTAGAAGATCCCCTAGAAGAAAAGAATGGCCGTCCTCTTCTTCTTCAAGTACGTTATCACTGTATGTAAACATGGACATATATGATTTTAATTTTGACAAATATTTGCGAGCCCCAGAAAATTTTAAAACTGGCTTTGAATCATTTTCTCGGATTCCTTCTAGATCATGATCTTGCATCTTGTTTATGCATACGTCCTCCGCTGTTATCAACCCACTAGTTGTTAGGTTACTCTCAACTGCAATATAATCTTCCGAGTAAATGTTAAACTTACTCCAATAGTTTTGGAACGAGTAATATTCTTCAATACAAGCAGTTTAGTGTTCTCACTTTATTGGTTAAAACCGTATTCAATGAAACAGGATTCACTAGAAGAAAAGAATGGCAGCTCTCTACTTCTTCAAGTAAGCTATATCTCTATGTATGCATGTACACATATGATTTTAATTTTGAAAAATATTTGTGAACCATAGAAAAATTTTAAACTGACATTGATTCATCTACTCTGTTTCTTTCTGGTTCATGGTCTTGTATCTTGTTTATGCATACGTTCTCCAATATTGTGATCCCACTAGTTGTTAGGTTACTATCAACTGCAATATAATCTTCCGAGTAAATGATATTAAACTTACTCCAAATTTTTGGAACAAGTAAAATTCTTCTGTACAAACAGTTTAGTGGTCTCACTTGATTGGTTAAAACCAGGTTCAGTGAAACATGATTCCCTAGAAGAAAAGAATGGCAGATTTCTACTTCTTCAAGTACGCTATCACTGTATGTAAGAATGTATATATAAGATTTTGATTTTGAAAAATATTTGTGAGCCTCAGAAAAATTTAATCCGTTTCCTTCTGGATCATGATCTTGCATCTATGTTTATGCATACGTCATCCAATGTTGTGATCCTACTGGTTGTTAGGTTACTCTTAACTGCAGTGTAATCCTCCGAGTAAATATATTTAAACTTATTCTAGTAGTCCAGGAACGAGTAAAATCGTTTAGAAAATCCAGTTAGTGGTTTTCACTTAGTTGACTAAAACCGGCATTAGTGAATCAGGACTGCTTCACTGAAAATAATGGCCATTCTATCCACCTCTAGATCTGCAAATACACCCTTATTGTCAAGAAACATGCCAGGAAATTACATCAAGACGCATAAAAATATCGATGGTCGACTTCAGTTTTCACTGGGAGAATTTAACAAAGGACTTAAGAAAGTTTCAGAAAAGCTAATTCTAGAAAAATAATATTATACATTTTCTTTTTATATAATATATAAATAAAAAGTTGTTAGCGTTTTATTTTGTGATATTCAATCTGAAGTATATAATATAGACAGAAAATATGTTTATATGTTTTCCTTACTATACATGATGGTAAGGACACAAGCCAGTTTTTGCCATGGTCGTCAGAGGACGTAATTATACAATATATACATACAAAGTTCTTAGTATTTTATTTCGTGATACTCAATCTGAAATATACAATATTGGCAGAATATACGATTATGTTTTCCTTACTATAGTTGATGGTAAGGACACAAGCTAGTTTTGGCACTGTCGTCAGAGGACGTAGTTATACAATATATAAATACAAAGTTCTTAGTATTTTATTTCGTGATACTCAATCTGAAATATACAATATTGACAGGATATATGATTATGTTTTCCTTACTACAGTTGATGGTAAGGACACAGGTCAATTTTTTGCCAAGGGCGTCAGCGGATGTAGTTATATAATATATAAATACAAAGTTATTAGTATTTTATTTCGTGATATTCAATCTGAAATATATAATATAGGTAGAAAATATGGTTCTTTGTTTTCCTTACTATAGCTGATGGTAAGGGTGCAAGCCAGGTTTTTGCCACGGGCGACAGAGTACGTAGTTATATAATATATAAATAAAAAGTTGTTAGTATTTTATTTTGTGAGATTCAATCTGAAAGAAATAATAGTAACAGAAACTATGCTTATATGTTTTCCTTAATATAGTTCAGGATAAGGGCACAAGCCAGTTTTTTTTTCAATGATGCCTGAGAACGTAGTTATATAATATATAAATAAAAAGTTGTTAGTGTTTTATTTTGTGATATTCAATCTGAAATATATTATATAGACAGAACATATGGTTATTTGTTTTACTTACTATAGCTGATGGTAAGAGTGCAAGCCAGGTTTTTGCCACGGGCGACAGAGGGCGTAGTTATATAATATATAAATACAAATTTGTTAGTATTTTATTTTGTGAGATTCAATCTGAAAGATATAATAGTGACAGAAAATATGTTTATATGTTTTCCTTAATATAGTTCAGGATAAGGGCACAAGCCAGTTTTTTTTCCACTGACGCCTGAGAACGTAGTTATATAATATACATATAAAAAGATTTTAGTATTTTATTTAGTGAGATTCAATCTGAAATATATAATTTAGACAAAAATGTGGTTAGATGTTTTCCTTACTTTAGATGATTATATAGGCGCAAGCCAGATTTTTGCCACATGCGCCAGAGGACGTAGTAATAATCTGCGTCAAATTTTTATATTTTATTAGTGAGTTCAATCTGCATAAAAGAGTATGGTTTTATGCTTTCCTTAATTAGTTCAGGATTAAAAGTTTTTCAAAACGTAGTATAATTAATTTTATATTTATTATATTCTGTATATAAAAGCTATATATGTTTTCTATTTTATAAATTATATATAAATATATATTTGTATATATATTATATATATATATATATATTTATATATATATATATATATGTGTGTGTGTGTGTGTTATATATATATATATATATATATATATGTATATATATATATATATATGTATATATATATATATATATATATATGTATATATATATATATATATATATATATATATATATATATATATATGTATATATATATATATATATATATATATATATATATATATATATATATATATATATATATATATATATATATATATATATATATATATATATATATATATATATATATATATATATATATATATATATATATATATATATATATATATATATATATATATATATATATATATAAAGATACATAATACATACTTTAAGGAAATTAATTAGAAAACAAGTTATAACATAATTTTAGGCTTACGAACTAAAACCTCTGAGAAGTACCATTAAATATATTACTACACAGTCCCACAACATATTTCAAGAATTGATTTTTTGTTAAATCTAATTCTTAGAAAATAACAATAAGAATAATACTAGAACGGTATCAACACGGAGTTACCTAGGAGAAAATTGAATTCTCAAAAATGATACTTCATTTACTCTAAAAGAGTTATTTTTCTTTTTTATGAAAATGTATAAAAATTGCTCTTTTTATCTCTTTTAAACCTATATTAAAAAATTTATAGATTAATGAAAACGATTTTAAATTTTTTTTTGAAGTTATCTGAGCAAATATTTAATTACAGCTGATAATGAAAAAAACGGTGATCTTTTGTTGTAAAATTTGCGACTCTTAACAAAAAGGAGAAATAATCTATTCTTTTTTCAATAATTATGAATATTGTATTTTTATACGCGACCATATTTGTTAATAATTAA
>CM063498.1:92994593-93032093 GCA_032207245.1 Pardosa pseudoannulata | reverse complement strand
AAGTGTTAAGATTGTTCTTTTGGATTTCTTTTATTTGCTGAATGCACTGTAAGTTTAAACAAAGCATAATCATTTAACATAATAAATTAATATGTATCAGACATAATCAGTTAATATCAAAACATAATCAATTAATATCTTTCAAACATAATTATTTAAAGTCAAAATATAATCAATTAATATTTATCAAACATAATCAGTTAATACCAAAACATAAGTATAATCAATATCAAAATATAATTAATTTCTAAAAATTTACTAATTTAGCGCTATTTACTTCCTTTTTATTTATATTTATAATCTTTTCTGTGCATAAAAATCTAAGTTAAATACCACAATTTTTACTATTAAGCAAATTTTACTTAAATTTCCTACATGAAATTGATCCATAATGTTATGCCTACAAAATAAATTTGTAAGAAAAAAATAGTGCTCTTTAAAATAAAGAAAAAATATTAAACATTTAGAAGATTAACGTCAAATGGTTTAAAATGTTATATTTTATTAAAAAAATATTTTAACCATCTTTCTGTTCAAGAGTCCTAGATGTCCCTAATGCATAAACTGCAGGTGAAATAAATTTCAGAAAATTTAAAAGAATCCTTAGTTCTAAATACAACATTTAGGAAATTAAAGAAATAGAAGGAAACATTCCGCGTTATAATAAACATATTTAAGGAAGCTGATATAAATCAGGGGAGAGAAAATTTAGAAGATAACATTCTAAGGCCTTCCGTCTCAAGTATCAAGCATTTGTGGAACAAAAATGATTATTATCTTTCTCTTGAATCGCCTTTAGTGATTTCTCAACAACACGTAGAAAAACTAAAGTAAAAGATTTTTACCCGTAGAAAGATGTTTCGAGCTCTGCTACTTAAATGTTCCGCTATAGAGGAAATGGGTTTTGTTAAATGAGTGTTAGGTAATAGCGTAATGGCTACAATCAAAGTTATCTAAACGGTGTTTCCAAAAATTGAAAGCAAATAATATCAGGGTAGATTTTTTTTCTTTCACTTCTTTTTTGGGAGCTTTGCTAATATTTCTTCCTAGCAATTTGTAGTAGCGATTAATTTAAGTGTATTTATGATAGACTTTTTATATAATAGAACAAATGTAATTAGAAATTGCTTTTGCAGTTCTTTTGCAGATTTTCTTCTACATGAATAACATAACATTTTAATTACATTTTAGCGTTTATAAGAGTATTTCTTAGAAAAAGTTTTTCTTCAGTTTAGAAAATTTAGTTACTAAATTACTAACTTTTCTACTTGAAGCGTTTGAAGTGTATTTTATTTTACAACAGTTTTTTTTATTTGATAAAGCATGAATAAATATAAAGTAATATAATGCAAAGTAAAATATAATATATATGCATATAAATATAACATAAATGTACATAAATATAATATAAATTATATATAAATATAATATAAATGTATATAAATATAATATAAATATAAATATAAATATAATATAAATAATATATAAATATAATAACAAATGTAATTAGAAATTGCTTTTGCAGTTGATTTTCTTCTACATGAATAACATAACATTTTAATTACATTTTAGCGTTTATTAGAGTGATTCCTTCTTTACTCTAGAAAATTTAGTTACTAAATTACTAACTTTTCTACTTGAAGCGTTTGAAGTGTATTTTATTTTACAACAGTTTTTTTATTTGATAAAGAATGAAGAAATATAAAGTAATATAATGCAAAGTAAAATATAATATAGATGCATATAAATATAACATAAATGTACATAAATATAATATAAATAATATATAAATATAATATAAATGTATATAAATATAATATAAATAATATATAAATATAATAACAAATGTAATTAGAAACTGCTTTTGCAGTTGATTTTCTTCTACATGAATAACATAACATTTTAATTACATTTTAGCGTTTATTAGAGTATTTCTTAGAAAAAGTTTTTCTTCAGTCTAGAAAATTTAGTTATGAAATTGCTAACTTTTCTACTTGAAGTGTTTGAAGTGTATTTTATTTTACAGAAGTTTTTTTTTTATTTGATTAAGCATGAAGAAATACAAAGTAATATAATGCAATATAAAATATAATATAAATGTATATAAATATAATATAAATAGTATGAAAATATAAAGCAATAGAACTTTTTTCTAACATTTGTAAATACAAATACGTGTTTAACACATTGTATGCTGTTGCATACCCGTAATAGTACGTTTTCTCACGATTGCTACTTGAGCGCAGAACACGTAGTAGTACTTTTTCTGCTGATTGATCCTTGAGCGCAGGTCACGTAATAGTACGGGTTGGTGTAACAACATGATTTGTTTGTTGGTACAAAAATAACGGTGTATACAGGAAAACGAATCCGAATGTTCTTGTCTATTACATAGATTGTGGAAACATTTAGACAAATAAAAACTAGCTTTTACATTATTAGTTTTATGATTGATCTTTTCATTTTTTATAGTGTAAAAATGTTTATATACCACATAATTCGAAAAAATTAAAACGATATACTACTATTACTATTTGATGTTTCATATTTACGATGCTATTATAAATTTATCCACTAAAAAAATATTTTTTTGTTTACAAAAATCTTATGTTTGTTATTTTAGTTTATATATTTGTTTATATATTTCAATATAAAATACGAAAAGTTGGTTAAAAAATTAAATAATTCCCGATCTAATGAGATTTAACTGAATAACTAAATTTACGGTAGAATTCCGCTCTCCCGGTACAATTCCGCTGACAAATGTACCAGCACATAATGTGTTAATACACATTTAAGGCATCGACGAATAGGTGTTCTAATGTTAGGTCAGGAAAGTTGGTAATTTATAACAGCTGTTAATTTTACTGAACTTCTAATATTTCTTTCAACAGCATAACTGTAATTTAAAACCGATCTTATAAATATTTTTTTCCTGTCGAATAGTTAAATTGTTAATTACATATAAGTGTTATTAAATATGTTTGCTAACAGTGATCTATACTATTGTATGAAGAATATTTATGATTATTATTTGACCGAGACAACGGAATATACTTAAAAACCAATTGTAACTATATTTCAATTCATGTTCCTATATATAATCGAAATAGCTTAATAAAACAAACTGGAGCCACTAAAATTTCTCATTTTAATAATTAACTTCAAATTAAATCATTAAATTAGATCTCAAGACATACATTCTGCAGAAAATCAATATATTATTGAAAAAACCAGTTAACAGCAAATTAGCAAGTGAAAATAGTGCAATTAGCAAATTAGGTAAGTGAAAAATAATAAAATGATTTTTAGTATTTTTTTCAGAATTTTGTTTTAATTTTTATTTTACTTATAATTATTTAAGGTTAACGAATGAAATATATATATATATATATATATATATATATATATATATATATATATATATATATATATATATATATATATATATATATATATAAATTAACTTAATATTGATATATATTTTATACTGTTTTTTTTTAATACAATTTGAAAAAACAGAACTAAGAAATTTTTTAAAAGTTGTACCATTATTTCAGAAGTTGAAAAAAATTAACTTCAAATGAAATCACTAAATTAGATCTCAAGACATAAATTCTGCAGCAAATCAATATATTATTGAACAAAACCAGTTAACATCAAATTAGCCGAAGAGATCATACGTGATGTTTACCACATCTTTATTGCCGAACGATGGCCGATTGGACAGGGTGCTGGCCTTTGATACAGGAGTTCATAGGTTCGAATCCCACAGTGGCATGAATGTTCGTAGCTGTTCGGAAACGGTTTTAAGCTGTAGGTCCCGGTCTCATTACCCCTAGTGTTGCAAAATGTAGACCATAGCACTCCAGACCTAACCATTAATACCACACCTTTTTTTTTCTAAAATTAAGAGAAAATATCCTTATGTAGGGCTATTAATATTTCCAAAAATACATATATCATGCACTTTAAATAAACCTATATTGAGTATAAAAATATAGATAGAAATTGTGTTACATACAAAAATCCCGAGCGTCAGTCTCCAAATTATATTTCATGACTCTTTCACCAAACCTCAGATCTAATCACGGTGGACTTGGAAACCGTTTGTTTCCCTCTCAGGGAAATTATTTACGAAATTTATTTTTGTATGAAACCAAACAGAAAATTTAATTACGTGCCACGCGATTTTTTTTTTAAAAATAGTTTCAACAAAAATTCCAAAAATCAATAACCATCCTCATTTAGAATTCAGACACATGATAAAACGAAATTTAATCAGCAAGAAAAAAATACGTAATACAATTTTCAAAGAAAGCATTCTAGGGATAAAACCTGCCGGTAAGGCATAAGATGTATAAACGCATGACAGGAATGTGAAAAACATTACAAAATATTCAAAAAATACTTTATTCTCTTACATCTTCCACCATTCTGGCGATTATTTTGTATAGTTTTATCTATCGGGAAATTGGTATGGTAACTTTTTTCATGAAAATTGAATACATTTGGAAATTGAATTTATAAAATTGTGAACTTCAACATGTCTTTCAACGTCATGCCGTTTTTTGAGCACAAAACCTCTGCCTCTAAATCTAATCAAATTTTCAAATTTATTATTTGCATTAGATTTGCATTTATTTAAGATAAAAAAATAATAAAGCTAGCTTCAGAAAGTGAAATATTTTCGATTTTCTTCTATTTAAAATTGTATATAAAAGAATTTTGCACAACTTCTTCGAATAAAAACCCTAACATTTTGTATACTAGTATAAAAGTCTGTAACCATATCTTTTATAAATGTCAAAGTTTACACAGTATTCATCAAAAAAGACGCTTTAGGCCAAAAAGAGATTTTTGTTATATTATTTCGGACATATTTTCCATGATATAAACAAAATTTATTATATCTAGTTACAATGATTTTTTTTTGTACAAAAAAAAGCTCAATCCAGTTCTTATAGTACTAAAAAGAATATTTCAACATTTATTAGATAAGAAGAAATTAATATATTTTAAACATAATTAGCCTTAACTTTGTAAAATAGTATGATAAATCGAATAAAAATCTAATATAGGTTTATCATCTTTAAAAATGATTTATTTGCGACATAAAAAATGCATTAGAAAATAACAATTAAAATATTAGTAAAAAATGAATAAGATCTTACATATATTTTATTTAATTATGGGAAACGAAATAATATTATCAGTAAATATAATTATTTCTGTCATTTAAAAAATTCAAAGCATTTAATTTAATCTATAAATGCAAAAGAATAAATAGTTTTAAAAATCAGAATTTTTTGTCTTATTGCCATAAATTTTTTATCTATTTCAGGCGTAATAAAGCACAAAGATGTTGTTTATCGTATGTAATGAAATTTGCATAGCTGGAAAAAAATTGTAAAACTACAAAAATTAAATTATATGAATATACTACTGATATTTTAACAAATATAAAACATGTACGTTGAGTTGCGATAAAATTGTAGTTAAAAAAGTCATAATTAACACTAAATAATAAAAATCTAATAATTTTAATAAAAACTAAATAATAGTAGGGTTTTAGAAACAATTACAGAAAACCCTTTTTCTTTTAGTTTTTATAGAAATTATTTTTAAGAAAGTTATTTATTTTCAAGTCGGAGAAAAAAAATCACTATAAAGTTATGTAATGAAGAGCATATTTTAGCTAGCAAAGAACTGTAGTATAAAGAGAAATATAAATATATAAATATATAAATATCTTACTGATTTTTAAATATATATAAAACACGCGTGATGGATAGCCAAAACACTAGTGAATAAAAATTGTAAAATTGTACATTAAAGAATTTTTCACAAGTTTCAATAACAACCTAACCATTTTGTATATTATTAGGAAATTCTTTAATTATATGTCTTATAAATATCAAAGTTTACTCAGTATTTATAAAAAAAGACATTTTAGGCCAAAAAGAGATTTTGTTATTATTTCGGACATATTTTCCCTGATACAAGCACAATTTAATATATCTAGTTACAATGCTCTTTGTTTTTATTAAAAATGCTCAATCAAGTTCTTATACGACTAAAAAGGATATGTTAATATGTATTAGACAAGAAGAAAAGAGGAAGAAATATATTTTAAACGTAATTAGCCTTAACTTTGTAAGATAATATGCTAAAGCGAATAAAAATCTAATAGAATATAAGGTTTGAGATCTTTAAAAATAATTTATTTACGAAATAAAAATGCATTAGTAAATAACAAGTAAAAAGATTACTAATAAATTAATAAGATCTTACATAGATTTTATTTAATTACGTGAAACGAAATAATATTATCTGTAAATATAATTCTTATTTCTGTCATTTACAACCTTCAAAGCATTTAATTTAATCTGTAATCGCAACAGAATAAATATGTTTCAAAATCAGCGTTTTTGTCTTTGATTTCAATTTTTTCCCGACATCAGGCGTAATAAAGCACAAAGATGTTGTTATGAAATTTGCATAGCTGGAATCGCATGTAATGAAATTTGCATAGCTGGAAAAGAATTGTAAAACTACAAAAATTAAATTATAATTATATGAATATACTACTGATTTTATAACAAATATAAAACATGTATGTTGAGTTGCGATAGCACTGTAAGTAAAAAATAAACACATAATTAACGCTAAATAATAAAAATCTAATAAATTAAAAAAAAATTAATAGTAGGATTTCAGAAACAATTTCAGAAAACCGTTTTATTTTTAAAGTTTTTATAGAAAGTATTTTTATGAAAGTTATTTATTTTGAAATTTGAGAAAAAAATTCAGCATAAAGTTATATGATGAAGAGCATATTTACCTAGCAAAGAACTGTAGTATAAAAAGAAATATAAATATATAAGTATCATGCTGATTTTTAAATAAATATAATAGCATTCTAGCATTGTAGATAAAAAATAAACACATAATTAACACTAAATAATAAAAATCTAATAAATTTAATAAAAAATAAATAATAGTAGGATTTTAGAAACAATTACAGAAAACATTTTTTTTAAAGTTTTTATAGAAAGTATTTTTATGACAGTTAATTATTTTCAAGTCAGTGAAAAAAAGTCACTATAAAGTTATATAATGAAGAGCATATTTTAGCTAGGAAAGAACTGTAGTATAAAAAGAAATATAAATATATAAATATATAAATATCTTACTGATTTTTAAATATATATAAAACACGTGTGATGGATAGCCAAAACGCTAGTGAATAAAAATTGTAAACTTGTACATAAAAAAATTTTTTACAAGTTCCAATAACAACCTAAACATTTTGTATATCATTAGGAAATTCTTTAATTATATGTCTTATAAATGTCAAAGTTTACTCAGTTTTTATGAAGAAAGATATTTTAGGCCAAAATTATTTTTTGTTACTATATCTAGGCACAATGCTGTTTTTTTTTTACAAAAAATGCTCAATCAAGTTCTTAAACGATTATAAAGAATATCTCAACATATATTAGATAAGAAGAAAAATGTAAGAAATATATTTTAAACGTAATTAGACTTAACTTTGTAAGATAATATGATAAAGCGAATAAAAATCTAACAGAATATAAGTTTTATAATCTTTAAAAATGACTTATTTACGATATAAAAAATGCATTAATAAATAACAAGTAAAACATCAGTAATAAATTAATAAGATCTTACATATATTTTATTTAATTATGTGAAACGAAATAATATAATATGTAAACATAATTCTTATTTCTGTCATTTACAACCTTCAAAGCATTTAATTTAATCTGTAATTGCAAAAGAATAAATCTTTTTAAAATTGGCATTTTTTGTCTTTGGTATGAATTTTTTATCGTCTTCAGGCGTAATAAAGCACAAAGATGTTGTTAAGTCGCATGTAATTAAATTGCATATCTGGGAAATTTGTAAAGCTAAAAACATTAAATTATAATTATATGAATATACTACTGATTTTTTAACAAATATAAAACATGTATATTGATATGCGATAGCATTGTATATAAAAATAAGGACATAAATAATTAACACTAAATAATAAAAATCTAATAAAAATAATAAAAACTAAATAATTGTAAGATTTTAGAAACAATTACAGAATACTGTTAATTAAAATTTTTTATAGAAAGCATTTTTATGAAAGTTCTTATTTTCCAGTAGGAGTAGAAAAAATCACTATAAAATTATATAATGAAAACATATTTTATCTAACAAAGAACTCTATTTTAAAAAGAAATATAAATATATAAATGTATAAATATATTACTCATTTTTAAATACATTTAAAACAATTATGATGGAAAGGCAAAAACGGTAGTGGATAAAAATTGTAAAATAAATATATAATAGAAACTAAATAATGAAATAATTTATTTTTTATAATACCCTAACTAAATAAAAAATCAAATTTCTGTAACAAAAATCATGCAAAGAAATATTAACAGAATACAGTTTTTTGTTGTTATTTTTCAATTAAACTTTGTTTAAATTGGTTTAGACGATGATTTCTACATACACGTAATGACATTTGAAGATATAATTACAGTTGGACAAATTCATTTACAAATATAACATAAAAAATTAATTGTTCTACATCTAAAAAACCAACCTTTTGCAAGATCTCTGTAATAATTTAGAATTGTTGCACCCATGCTGGCAAGTGGGCTCGAAATCATCAAACCAATGTTTTCACCAATATTTCTTATATAGCTTTTTTACATAATTTGGATATGTAATGATGTCAGTTGTTAAATGTATTTTGTAGCACTTTGCAAAACACCTACCCAAAACTGGCTATTGACAACACCTCGGTCCTTTAAACTTAGAAATTTTAATCTCCTCTCCTTACCAGATTTTTACATGCTGTGTTCACTTCACGACTAAAGACATAGTTTATTAAAATTATAAAGCATTTCATTTATTTCCACATACTACGTACTATACCAAAATTTGATCATCTTTTTCTTTACATTTACCGTTAACTACCCAACATATTTTCATGAGTCTCATTAAACGTTTCCTTTTATTTCACTTCGAGAAAGGATGCAAACTCTCTCCTGAATAATTCATAATAAAGCCGTAAAAAAGAGCAAACCTAGCAAAATAAAATATACTTTAGTTATTGCTGATAGGGCTTCATCAATTACTATGTCTCACTCAATTATTAAGTTAATTCATTATTAAATTATCAATAATAAAACTAATTAACTGCATCTTCTACTGGAATCTTCTATTCGATATTTTCTATTGGATAAAATAAGCACAAGGACATAATGTATTAAAATTCCTCATATCAATCTATCAATCTATCAATCTCTCTCTCTCTCTCTCTCTCTCTCTCTCTCTCTCTCTCTCTCTCTCTCTATATATATATATATATTATATATATATATATATATATATATATATATATATATATATATATATATATATATATATATATATATATATATGTATATATATGTATATATATATATATATATATATATATATATGTATATATATATATATATATGTATATATATATATATATATATATATATATATATATATATATATATATATATATATATATATATATATATGTGTGTGTGTGTGTGTGTGAGGTCTATATATAAAGTGGATATATATATAACTGCGTGGGTTAAAAGCGATATTATATATATATAGGGAACTATATATTATATATATATATATATATATATATATACTATATATATGCAACACGAGGGCTAATGAGACCTTTTATATTATTAAATAAATGAAAAAGACCCACGCTCGCGTAAGCTTTTAGGATAATCAGGTCAGGCGGAAGCATTTTGGAACAATTTGATGAGTTTGCAAACAGATAAGTTCAGTGAGCGCGTGGACATGGAATTGTCAACACCTATTCCACGCTTAGCTCCACCACGAAAAGTGAAAATCACTCAAGTTGCTTTCAAATAGAACTATGTGTTATTAAACTTATTATTATCAAGGAAGATTGTTTTCCATTAGCCTTAACACTGGAACAAGATATATATATATATATATATATATATATATATATATATATATACATATATATATATATATATATATATATATATATATATATATATATATATATATATTATATATATAATATATATATATATATATATATATATATATATATATATATATATACATGTATATAAAAAAATATAAATAATATATATATATATATATATATATATATATATATATGTATTTAATCTTTATAACATAAAGTAATGAATTTTTTAAAGTATAGTCATATAATAATTATAAACTTTTATACAGTTCAATAAAATTGTAATGTTTCTAGATTATTTTAAAATTTATAATCCTAGTCACGTGCTGAAAGCTGAACTGATAAATATAGTTTTTACAATGAAAATAAGTATGGTCAAAAACAAATTCAATGAAGCATATAAATAAATACATGTCAATAAATGTGTTTACATATTGATTAATATTTTAATGATAATTTTGATTTGAATTCTTCAATAAAAATTTTACGTCTTTATTAAATTTTGAGCATTTTAAATGTCTCTTATACTGTTCATAATAAATTTGTAGATTTTTAATTATTTCATGTACATATATTTTTGTGATTCATGAAGCAACGTTAATAGTATTAATAATTTTGTGAGGTACTTAATTCAAAAATGGACATTAAGAAATTTTGTTTGTAATGTCCTACAATTAATATTTCTAAATATAACGTAATTAAACTCTTACCATGTCACAAAACTTTGAAAACGCTATTCATATATTAAAGACTTTCTAAAAGATCTCATTAATTTGACATAAAATTTCTAATTACATTCGCTATTGGTATCTTACAGAAACCACAAAAATTTATAATCTATGACAATTTAAAGAGAACCGAATCATAATTTTCCAACGCTTTATAAAATCTTTTGCAGAAGATTTAAGGCATTCCCATAAGTATAGAACAATATTAGTTTTGAAACACAAAATATACTTTTGCGTAGATGCTACGAAAGCGGAATTACGATATAGCTGAACATATTTGAATGCGAGAATTAATTATACATGCCTACTGCAGGATAAAACTCAGGAATTAACAACGCATAAAATTCTTATTTAGTTTTATAATCTGAAAAGAGGTAAGTCCACAAAGTGGATTATTTCACTACTTGAGAGAGAAATTAATAATTAAATTGATGCTGTATTATTCTTATTAAATATCATTCTATTCGACGTACAAAATATTAATTTTCACTTACAGTCTTTATATTTCTGCACATTATTCAAGCTATGTGTGTAACATAAACCAATGTACAATATCTGGTAAATAATAAATACCTTTGGGTATAGTATACTGCAGAAAGTGGCTCAATGATTTTTGCATACACTTAGAGAGATAGAGTAATTTTCAAGATAAAAAAAATCTTCATTATATAAGGTTACTCAGTGTAAAGTAAGAACGTCCACTTTGCTAAGAATAATATTTTCCTATGTAATTAATAAGGTTCTAAATTTATAAAAAATATTTAGTTTTATTATATAAAGCAATGCATTTTTAAGAGTCATGGTAGCTCAGACAGCAAAGACAATGGTTACTCAGTGAAAAGTAAAAACTTTTGCTTTGCTAAGAATAACAGTTTTCTGTATAATTCATAAAGATCTAAATTTATTAAAATTATTTTGGTTTGTTATATGAAGGAATGCAATTTCAAAAACCACGGTATCTCAGACATTAAAGGCAACAAATACTCAGTGAAAAGTAAAAACTCCTGCTTTGCTAAGTAATTAAACTCTTACCATGTAATAGTTTTCTATGTAATTAATAATATTTTTCTATATAATTAATAGTTTTCTATATAATTAATAATATTTTTCTATATAATTAATAAGTTATAATTTTTTTTGTTATATTAAGCAATGCAATTTTAAGAGCCACAGTTGCTCAGACAACAAAGGCAACGGTTACTCAGTGAAAAGTAAAAACTTCCACTTTGCTAAGAATAATAGTTTTCTATATAATTAATGAGTTTCTAAATTCATAAAAATTAGTTTGTCATGTTATATGAAGCAATGAAATTTTATGAGCTTCGGTAGCTATCAGACATCAAAGGCAACGGCTACTTAGTGAAAAGTAACAATTTCCGCTTTGCTAGGAATAATAGTTTACTATATAATTAATAAGGTTTTAAATTTATAAATATTATTTTGTTTTGTTATCTTAAGCAATGCAGTTTTAAGAGTCGCTGTTGCTCAGACAGCAAAGGCAACGGTTACTCAGTGAAGAGTTAAAATTTCCGCTTTGATGAGAATAATAGTTTTAAATATAATTAATAAAGTTCTAAATTTATAAAAACTATTTAGATTTGTTTTATGAAGCAATGAAATTTTAAGAGCCGAGGTAGCTCAGTCTGTAAAGGCAATAATCTCGTAACTCGAGGTGAAGGAGGTTGAGAAGATCCAAGATCCACCATGTTTTTAATGGTGACAGAGTCGGGTAAAATATGCTCGGGGTCCTCATAGTTCTTAATAATACCTCCGAGGGTTGCAGGACCCGCCTAGGGATCTTCTTCGTCCATCCTCTAGATTACGATTACCCACTTGAGCTAAGTCAGTCTTTCACCCTAGCGGTGTACATTAACAACTTGTATGTGGATTAAATTTGAGAAAATGTGCAAAAAATTTTTTGTTTGTTATCACAATCAAAATGTTAAAAATAAATTATTTAAAAATTTAGGCTTTTACATTTGAAATAGATTATTAAAAAAATCTCAAAAATTCAGGTTCATTTTAGGTTGATCATTCAAAATTTGGCACATTTCCATTGGCCGAACTAAGTGCCGGCATCACAGGCAAAGGGTTAAATGGGGCACACACAAAGGGCACACACCTTTTCCTCACTCTAAATAGTGTAACTCCCAAATCATGCTAGATTTGTCTGAATATTCATTAAAAACATGAACAAACAAGATTTTTTTAATCATAAAATATATAGATCAAGTGAAAAAATAGATATCCACTTACTCCTAAAATAAATTTTGAAATTTGTAAATTAGAAAATATTTTTTAATAATTACATGCTATTTATCTTTCTCAATTTATGTATTTTTATCATGTCAGTACAAAGAGGCTTTTTGTATTTTTAGCAAGGTAAATAAAAAGTATTAAAATAATTTTTAGTTGTTTTTTTTTGAAGATTTTTGTTTTAATTTTTATTTTACTTATAATGATTTATGTTTAACGAATGAAATATATTCATAAACTAACAGTGATATATATTTTATAAGGGTTTTTTTAAAAAATAGAATTTGAAACACCAGAACTAAAAAATTTTTTAAAGTTGTACCATTATTTCAGAAGTTGTAGAAAATTTCATCTGAACGCGGATGTTTTATAATGAATCGAAAAAAATAGGATGGAGTAATGATTTAAAGTCTCAAAATGTATTAAATTCCATTAACACATGTTAGTCTTGTGTAACATTTTGTAGCAGACCGTGGTTATAGGTGTGATTAACGAAGGCAAGATAAGTTTAAAAAATCATTGGGAATATCTAAAGACATTAAATTAATAATAAGACACAATTAGCACATCATCCTCATTGGGTGTTCAACGCTATACAACAAGTGTCACAGAATAAAACAATACCAGTATGTATACAATTCTGGGCTGATTGCAGACCAAATACAAGAAAACTTCACATAAGTTGAGCATAACAAGATAAGAGAAAATAAAGAAAGCAATATGCATACAAAAAAGAATAAATACATAAGTAGGTTTCTTGAACCAGTAAATTTAAGTTCTTTTTTAATGTCAAAAATTGCATACAGAACGATTGTGTACTTATCCGCTGGTTAAGTACACACCTAGACCAAGTTTCCTAACAGCACAGATTTATTTACACTATTTGCGAACAATATATCTGTACATGCTGTCATTCATTGTTAGCCCATGCGAAGTCTGTCATTAAACAATGGTACTGTGTCTACCACACGCAGTCGATTATGTAAGAGTCAAAATATGCTTACTACAATGCTTAAGAAATCAGCGCCGTCTATTATCACAATTTTATATCATAATATAGCACGATAAAAGCGTACTTCAAGTAAAGTTGGAGATATTTAAGAAACGAAGGCAGTTTTGTCCCTTACATCGATGGTATTCTTATTGGGTATAATATTTAAATAATATAGGAGAGATAGTGTGAATTGTAGTCAGCATTACATGATATACGTTGTGCTTGCAATCGTAAAGAGTGACAAGAGTACAAAATTATATCTACATATACAACAGTGAAAGTCTATATGTGTGTATGTATTTTAATCCAATCAATACTGTTTGTGGTAGATTCTCCAAATTTTAGACAGACATATTTCAATAACACTAGATCACCACTATCAATATTATAAACTGTTCCTACCATCCTTGCACGATATATGTTATTATAACTGGTTTTAAATTACCGGTCGGTTTTAGATGGCAGTAAATAAATTTTATTTTTGCTTTTTTTTCACGGGAAAAGGTAAGTTAACTATTTCAGTAATTTAATTGAAGATAAAATTCTTTAATAATGCATTTGGACCGTTTTTTGCATTACGATACAAAAATAAAAAAAAAAAATTATACTGTTAAAAAGGGAAGCATAACAAAATTGTGCCCTATAGTTTAGAAGGAAGTTAATTTTTACGGCAAGTTAATGCAGTTTTCTTCAAATTTTGAAAACTGTTATTCTGGAAACGTCTTTGCATTTTCTATAGATATAAAACTATCATGGGTTATCATTTCAGTTATGCTTATGAAAAGTATCAACGAAATTTAATGTGGCTATAATATTGAAAAAACATATACTTTCCTGTTAACCGAGTATAAGGACAAATTGAGGAATAAAGCATTTTTATGTTTTTGTTTATTTGGAATCAAATAGCCTATTGAATGATTAGGAAAAACAAGGAATGTTACTAATTATGTATACTCAGAGCAAAGACTGCATTCGGAGTAGTTAGTTTCCTGTAAAGAAAGGATTAGGTAAAACTATTCTCGTAAATGTAATGAAAAGTATATCAAATCACACCAAATTTCTTCACCTTGAAATGTGGCATTGTTAATACAGTCTGTATCGGTTATATGGTCAGCTCAGCGGTCCAGAAAAATCAGACCATATAAGCGAGGTGACCACATATGCGGAACAATACAACCCTATTGAATTGTGGCAGGATTATATTTACCAATCAGAATGTAGTACTCAAAAACAAATAATTATACTTCTAAGGACATTTTAAAATTAATTCGAGAAGTAAAAACTACATTAAAAATATGCAGTATTTTTGGGGGTGGGTGGGAAATTTATTAGCTTACCTTACTAATCAAAGTACAACACATATACATACGTTGTGTTCAATGTATTTAAAAATAATGAGCTATAAAAGTTTGCTTAATTTTATTGGTTGTTAACACAACCTTTTCGAAGTACCTAATAGCTTTTATAAATGATCATCTGCTGCTTCGGAATTAGTAAATTAATACCTGTGGTCACGAATGAGAGAGATACCTTTAACCAATAAACAGACAAATGTCCACTTCTTATCAGTGGAGGGCGAGAACAGAGACAGGTGGAAAACTCCGACGATGAGTCTACACAAACAAGAAAGGGGGAAAAGGAGGAAAGAAATTAAAGGCTTAAATTCAGGTCCTCTCCGATTTCGCATTAACTTCTTAAAAAAACGAAAAGAAAAAAATCTGAAACACGTTGAAAACATGAAATTGACCATATAACCGAAAACAAGAAACAGAAAATGACTGTATAAGCGATGCACTTTAACACATGTTCTCTATTACGCTAGACGGGTCTTTAGAAAACTGACCATATAAGAGTTGTGTACTTATAATCGGGTGACCATATAACCTGTTCTGACTGTATATTGTTTATTTCTTATTCATAAAAAGACTTTCCCAAACTGAATATCAGAACTACCATACACCATATATATTGAAGACTATATTTACTGACGAATAAAGTTATTATTTTCCTATGTTATCTAGATTTATTCAGCAGACTATGAGATTAATTCTCTAGATTGTTGTCATATAGTTAGTACTTAAGAACATGACAATGAAAACATTTTACATCGTACTCTGCTCTCTCATATTTCTAAACAAAAATGTATAACGAAGTACAAACTAAGTGAATTGCATCCATATTGTGTGCAAATATTGACTCGCATCATTCTGAGAGCTTTAATATTTTAATGTCTAAATAACAAGTATTCCTTTGTTTATACAATTTAGTACTCGAAGTCGCTTCAAAACCTATCTCGTATAATGTATTTAAAAGTAATACCATTTAATACATAGTTAAGTATTTTTAGAATATAAAGTATCGTTTGATAAAGAACAAATCTTGTTTAGTTAAATAATAAAAATGCATTATAATCCCTTAAGAAATATTTTAATGACTTTGTAGTAATCACATATCTTACGAGACTACAAATAAGGTCTTTGAAATAATAGAATGTCTACATTAAAGAGTAATGTTTATTCTCTCGAGATTGAGACGGTTATTTTTGTTTTGAATGATTCCCTGGTTCTATAATGGAATTTGTTGAACATTGCCATTATATCAACAGTAACTTTGTTACTCTTATGTACTTTTGGAATAATATTGAAGATTAAATAAGAGAGTTCTTCGAAAATACCAAAGAATGTAAATACAAAAGATAAAGTTTTATAAAAGCATTGATTTTATTTGTCCAAACAAAGTATTTTAATATCTAAAGAGTATCTAAATAAATTTGAAATTCCTTTAGAAAAGAGTAAATTATCTTAGACAGATTTAGTTTCAGATGTATGTCTTTCAAAAATTATATTGATTAGAAATTAAAACTTTCGGTATGTTACATATATTTTAAGGAGAAATATAAAGAATCAAAATATAACCGTAAGAATTATAGCTCAAGAATAATGACTGAAAGTGTTATTATAAACAAAATTTAAAGCAATAGCAGTATTTCAAAACACAGATATTTTTTAAAAAGTTTCAGGAATAAGTAGTATTATATCTCTAATATTGAAACATATTTTTTTCTTTTAACTGTGTCTTTTATATAAACATAAATAGCACAAATAGATAAAATGTATGACTGTAAGGTACTCGAAATTTAATGTATTTATTAAACTTACGTTTTGTAAATTTTTTTTATCTCAGAATAAAATTTTTCAAATAATAGTCTCAGTTCCTCTTATAACAATTACTTCAACTTTTATTTATAACTAGAGTTTATACAGAAACATTATTTGACATCAAAATTGTCTTATTTGAAGAACAACTTCAAATATTTTTTTCAATTTATTTAATGTTTCGCCATATGTCACAATTTATTATTTATATGCTGATAATTTATTAAGAATACTCAATATTATCACAAACACTTAATTACGCAATTTATAGAAATTTAGAAGTAATAATGTACCTGGGCACTTCTAAAGTAACATAAAGTCAAATAAACAATTTTAAACAATATTTCGTATTTGGAACCGGTATCTACATTTTGAAAATACATTATTACCTTAAGTGGAATCGATACTGGAATGTTTTATCCCATTAAACATGTCCTACCCTAACTAGTTTTTACTTTTCTTTGTTTTAAAAATTCCTTGTAAAAGTAAAACTATAAATACCCAAAGTATGTCCTATAATGTCATGTCAAAAAAAATAGGAAGTTAGAAAAATCTGGATAAAACAAACAATAGAGTATTTCCAATTTAATTTAGGCTCAAACACGAAAAGAGGAAGAAAAGGTGGAGAATTAGTAAATTGCACAGGGATTTTATACTTAAATATTCAGTCATAAGTGAAAAAAAAAACAATTCACTAAGGAAGCGAAATGTTATTGTGTGATATTTAAAGGGATTAACAAGATATTCATGTAGTTTTGAGATAAAATGACGTACAAAACACCACATTCAAACTTATTTACAGAATATGGTCATCATACAGATTTTATACTTCAATATTTTTAAACTCAAATAAAGGCTTACGTTAAGGTTGATATATTGTAGAAAACAATTATATGTTCTAAGCATCTTTTTCCATCTAAGCTGAAACATTTTTCCAAATGTATAAGTACTAATTACCATCTCGATGCGTAAAACACTATTGACAAAATATATTTACATATTTTTTTCCTTGTTGTATGGATTCGTGACAGCAATTCCTTAAAGGGTTAGATTTAAACTGTAGAGCCATTAATAATGTCAGAATTTTACCATTAGAAAAGCCTGCTTTTTATTCAGAATATTCACCATTTTATTATTCCGTTGTATTTGTAATAGTATCTGGACTTAATCGTTTGGTCTTGTTATTCAAATTCAAGATGGAGTTTCCCCAGCATGTCTACCTTGCTTATATTGATTTTTCCCGATTTTCTCAGAAATTGGATCTCCGATCTTTACTTAATTTTATATAAAACGATACATTTTTTATTAATTTGTTTTACATTGTTTGGAGGTATTAAGGTGAGACCGATAGAGCGTCTAGGCCAGCCGCACATATAAATGGAGTACTCGTAAGAAAATACAAAATTGAAAAAAACGCTAATTCCTACTGCTAAATTTTGTTTATTTTGATTATAAATAAAGGTGTAAATAGGAAATAAAAATGCTATTTAGGCTATTATGCCAGTAAAAAAATGAAACTGTCAAAGGGTTAATTCCCTCGCTCACTTGTTATGTAAAAATGAAAGGCAAAATAATTTTATAAACTCCAATGGTATTCTATATTATGTTAATATTTTTCTCTTCCTGATAATAGTATTTAAAGCTTAATCCCATAAGATTCTTTAATGGCTGGAGAAGTACAATTAAAATAAGTATATAAGTAACAATAGAAAAAGAATAGGAGCGTAATTAGACTTCCTTTGATACTTATATTTTAAATTTTTTGCATTTATTACTATTTTTGATTATACATCGTGTTGCAAAAAGTAGACCGTAGCTCTCTAAACTAAAATAAACCATCCATTTTTGATGTTGGGTACTTTTAACCGCTTGCCTGATTATCCTGAGTTATCTTGGGTTTGTATATATTCAGGTAATAATTATCCCCAGAAAATTCGGGCGAAGCAGAATTCATCAGTACGATGTTTTTTCAAGGTTTTACTCGGCCTGGAAGAAATGAAAATAACATATTCAGCTTTGATGGAAAGTTTGCCAAGTTTTGTTGGTTTCGCGGTTCTTTTGGCGGGACTAGTCACGTGTTTTCCACTGAAAAGATAATTTCAGAAAATGATCGTGATGAGTTTTCTGCCACACCAGGAAAACCCAGCATTCATTCTCTACCACTCAGGTTAACCTCAAGGCACTTTCCAGACTTTTTCCTGCTACTGAAAAAAATCAAATCCAACGCGGCAGTGTACACTGTGCTACCTTGAAGCAAATTCTAGAGGTAACCCAATAAGAAAAGAGATCAGATAACAGTGTACAAAATGTTAGGTATCTCTTTGTGTTGTCCCTCGTTTCAAAAACTGCGATACAAAGAATAATATTTAACTTTTTTCATTTGCCCGAGATAACTCGGGATAGTAAACTGATATTTAAAACTAAAACAGCGTACACTGTGCTGTCTTGAAGGAAATTCCAGAGCTAATCCAGTAAGAAAAGAGATCAGATACCAGTGTACAAATTGTCAGGTATCTCTTTGTGTTGTCCCTCGTTTCAAAAACTATCATACAAAGACTAATATTTAACTTTTTTTCATTTGCCCGAGATATCTCGGGATAGTAAACTGATATTTAAAACTATATTATTTTACACCTGTAAAAAAATTAAAAAATCAACTTAAAACCTACATATTTTATTTTGCTTCATTTCCTTGTATTTGATAATAAAATTTTAAAAAATGTGATGATTTTTGCAATATTTTTTAAAAATTGTATCCGAAGCAGTTAAATAACCCTTGTACCATCAAAAATGTAAATACCCGATGTATTTCATTCTATAGAATGAGTAAGGAAACCAAAAATTAGCAAACTTTTGACGAAATAAACAACAGATGAAATACAGTTTAATTAAAGAACAAATAAAAAATAAATAAATAAAGGAGAATAGAATAAATTTCACAGTGCTTTTATGTTATAATATTCAGTCAATAAAGTAAAATAAAGATATTTATCTAAAGAATAAAAATTTCTTAAATGTTAATATTTTAAGACGATTACAAGATGAATTGGCAATAAATTATTTCAAATAATGTATTTTTCTTTTTTTTTTCAAGATAAAGTGACAAAAACAGTATTTAGTGAAGATGGCCGTCAAATAAATTTTGCTTTTAAATGATTTTTGAACTTAAACATAGGTTTATGTTAGTTCTGATTTGTTATAAAAAATGGCATCTTTATAAACATCTCTTCCCAACTATACTAAAGCCTTTTTCCAAAGTCCTAATTAACATCTGTATACATAAAATGCTTTAGACAAAATATAATTTCGTCTCATTCGATATGTTTTGCCTTCTTTCACATTTTTTTCACTTTAAACTTTTTTTCCCTTTAATATACGGATTCGTGACAGCGATTCCGCAAAGCGTTAGATCTAAATGTTGGGGCCATTAATACTGCCAGGATTTCACCATTAGAAAAACATTTTTTTTCTTCTGCAGAGTAATATATTTCATCGCATTCGTAATGAGATTCGGACTTCCTCGTTTTCGCTTGTTATTTCAATTCGGGGTGGAGTTTCCCCAAAACCTCTACCCTGCTTATTTTGATTTTCCCGCTCCATAACTGCATGTAGGGCAGAAGCTGGATTTCGTATCATTACGTAATTTGTCATCCGATGTGATTTATGTAATATTTTTCAGGGGGACTAGATATTAGTTTTATTATACTTCAGTAATGTTGCATTAGCTGTTTCTTCTCTCGCCTTATTTTTGTATAAATGAAAGTATAGGATATTTTTATAAAATATACTATTCAAAATATATTTTATATCATATAAAATAGTTTTTCAGCATTATCAACTATTGAATGTTCAAAGAGCCTCATAAGATTCTTGAACAGCTAGAGGATTTGATATTAGTTTATTATATTGCCTTCTTGGATGTTCTACATGCTGAATAAACACATATCACATTTCTGAAATATAAATATTAAAAAATATTATAAATTCAGATACATAATATTATATAAAAATACATTTTGGTTTAATATTTAAAGATCAAGTAGCCCTATATGATGCTTAAATGGTTAAGCAGCTACAAATTATCTGTAAAAAGAGCAAAACTGACATAGTTCGAGAGTCTAGATTATATGTTCTTAATTACAATTATTATTTTGCACTTGAAATAAATGTTACACTATTATAAAAGATAATTTAAACTATTTTGCTAGTAAAATACTGAATTAGTACTGTTTATTTCGACGGGTAATCAAAAACTAATGGGACAACGCCTGTAATGGAACGTGTACATTTTGTTCCAAACAACCTATATAGCCCACTGGTTTTATATACATGAGACTATTTTTCGACACACTTTCAATATCGGTTTAGACACACGTGAGTTCGAGTTTTAACCTCCACTGCTGGTAAAATTCCTGTGTTTGCATGTTCATTCACGTTGTCGCTATCTTTTTCATCTCCTCCTCTGAAATGAATCGTCGACCTCCTAGAAGATCCTTCTATGAAGGAAAAGGGTGAAAGTCACCTGGGGCAGATTGCAGTCTATAGTCCAGTTTTTCAATGATGTCTCATCGATCATCTCTACCGGCTGCAATCTTTTGACAAAATTCTATGATATCATGACAACCTAATACTAGCTCTCAGTAAATCTCTACAAGATTCTAGGTAATAACGCAGATTCAAGGCTCTGCACATAAATCGAATAAATGGGTAGATTTCACCGAGAGATCAGGTCCTATCGAGTCGCCATTTATATTATCTTCTTAAATATATAGAGCTGTAATTGGCGGGTGAGTGAAACTCTGAGCAATTACTGACCACATGTGCCCTCTTAGGAGAGAAGAAAAAGATCCATCTAGATAAAGTTATCCGAATGGGAAAGAATTCGGTAGATGTGATGTACATATACAGAAAAACTAATGATTACAATTTGAAAAAAAATGTAGGATTTATGCAATTGATAGACCTTCTTAAATAGAAAATCTTAACACATTTGACCAAGCCTGTCCATTAAACAAGTGGTTATTTGGCTTGAAATTGATTCATAGAGATAGCGAATATACTCCTGAGGAATAACGTGCCCAAAACTGTCCAACTGGTGCATTAGAACGTCAAAATCTCAAGCGGCTTGGAGGGTCCTGCCCATGAAGCTCCAAACATGCTCAATAAGAGGGAGATCTGGTGGCCTTGCTGGCCAAGACAGCGTTCGACATGCACGAAGAAAAGCAGTAGAAACACTTGCAGTGTGGGGTCGGGTATTATCTTGCTGAAATGTGAGCTCATGATGGCGTGAAATGAAGGGCAACACAACGAGGCATAGAACTTTGACATAGCATTGTACTGTAAGGGTGTCACGGATGACAACCAAAGGTGTCCTACTATGAATTAAAATAGCACCTAAGGCCATCACTCCTGGTTGTCGACCTGTATGGTAGAAGACAGTCACGTTGGTACCGCACCGCTGTCCGGGGTGTCTCCAGACACATCTTCGATGGTCACCGGGGTCAGTTAAAGGCGGGACTTATCACTGAAAACTATTCCACTCCAGTCATCGAGAACTTCTAGTTCCAATGAGGCCGACACCACTGCGAGTGGGCTTCTTGTTGTATAGAGGTCAATAGTAATCGGCGCAATGGGTTCCGTGAGCTCAATTCCCATTCTGTTAGTCATCTACGATTTGTCCTTATGATCACTAAACCACTAGTTGCACGTACAATCGATGATAATGATACATCTGGGGCTGTGAGTACCACTCCTACGATTGCTTGGTCCGCAGTTTCTGTCGTTTCTCTAGGCCGACCGATTTCTTCTTGACACTGTGTCGAACAAAGTTCGGTCATTCCTTCCAACATCGTCTAATAATGGCATCAGTCCTGCCCAAATGTCTATAGAAATTTTCTCCCTTAAATATCCAGTTGGACAGGTAAGATGCGCTGCAGCGATACACGCTCATTCATTGGCTGCCAAACTTAATAATTTTACATTTTCCGTTGAAACCTGTATGCATATCAGTCCAATTTGCATTATCTAAGATAGTATAAGAATTACTTCATACACTACTAATTTCTCTACAATTTACAAAACTACAGGTATATTAGCCCCAAATATTTTATATCTATAATAACTTTGTCAACAAGTATGAGACACGGAATTTTCAATATTATGCTACCAACTGTTAGTGAGGATTAAATTAAATTTAAAGACAATTATGAAGTTTATTCAATAATTGCCTCTAAAACCATTTTGGTTGACGATTTATTTTTAATTATTTTATTTAAATATTGTTATCGAGTCAGCAAGAAGTTTAAATTAGAACAGAAATACCATTATTTTTGTATAATTTAAAATATATTTATTACTTTTTATATTTGATTTTATCATTAATATGAAAACTATATCTTTCTACACACAGGTCATAGGCATTAAAAGTCGCCAATTTATATCAGGCTAATTTAAATTCGAGCACTCTACATATCACAGTCATACCGTACGAATATTGATATTTAAACATATTGCTACGCACACTGATGCAAGTCTTTTCAGTCGAGGAGAAATGCGTAAAACTCATTACATCAAGTAGTTCCTCTGCTCAATTTAGATCGTATTTGTAGTGTATTTTCGAAACTATTCCAAACTCTTTGAACATCTGGACAGTAAAATTATAAAGATATGGTTTTTTTTATTTTTTCATCCCATTTATAACAAACCCTGAAAAGCATAAGCTAAACACACTTGAAATGATTTCAAATGAGAAATATTTACTAAACAGACACACAGACATCAAAGAAAATTTAAATAATATTTTCTCTAGAAACGAAAGCTGAAGAACTATTTAAAAACTAAATAGCTTTTGAATAATGTGGATCAGAACGTAAATTTATGGATTTCAAAAACTTATTAGCATGCATATTATTTTAAGAAACGTGCATTTCTGATGTGTTTCTATATTTAAAGAATTGTAGCACCCACGTGATTTAAAGCCACATGTCACCACTGCAAATACCTATGTAACAAAGAATCTAGCAAACATTTCCCAAAATTGCATCAACATGATGGTGAAATTCCATATCATTTATTTTTGGCGTCCGCACGTTAAGAATAATATATCACCTATACATCTTATTTCATACTATATAAAAAAATATGTAAGCTTTTTTTTATAAACATGTATAAAACTATCTTTATGGTTTTGTTTTCCTTTTAACATTAAGAGTAATTTTTATCTTAATTAGTGAAAGTCCTTTCTACTAAGACTTTATCTTAAACACTTATGGGCCGATTACAGCACACAAAATAATAATGATTAATCCGAAATTAATTGACAGGAAAAACTACCTTTCTCGTTAGATAACAGCTGAAAAATAACTTAAAATTTCAAACATTCTAATACATTCATTTGAAAAAAAGAAGAAAATTTAAAAACTAATGGAAAAAGAACTTCTTTCGATTAAAAAGCCATTAACGAAGTTGAAATTCAATTTTTTTTTACCTTTTTAAATATTTGCCCCAATTCTGCGATAATCTGTATCAGGGAGGCATAAAAGCTCTCCTCGATCCTTTGTTCTTTTTGTTATTGCTCTTGTTAACACGCTTGCAATTAATAATTGCTGGGAAATTAATGCATTTCGTTATTTCAGCAGAAATTATTTTGAATCTTTACCATATTTCGTTTCTTTTTTTCAAACATTTCTGAAAAGTTTTTACACGTTATCATTCTTATCCGATCTTAGATAATTACTGGAAAACGTTTCTTATGTTAACTTCCGATAATAGCAGTTTTAAAAAGAAATTAGAAACAGCACTTAGTTCGAGGAAATTTTATTATTTAAACTCGAGATTTCTTTTTGTAATCGCACAATATTCATTAGCAGGTAAAGAAATTTTACTAGATATGCTGTAACCAGTTTAATTAAACGGTTTATTGTTTTAAACTTGATAAGGTAATGAGAAGGTTATTACAAATCGTTTATGTAAATTACTGATTTCATTTTGAAATTTTGCACGCTTTAATTAAAATATATCTAAATCAAAAACATAATTATTTTTAATGAGGCATTTTTAATCCAGTCTATTTAATTTTTTTTCATATGCATTATCATTGCTTAAAGGACACAGTACCTTTCGGGCTAAAAAGTCTTCATAAAAATAGTATATAATTGATTCAAAGTTTGTATAGTTCTACTATAACTAAAGTAAAGCTCTTTTTTATCGTTAATATTTCTTTAGGTTTTTATATACTCTGTTGCTTTCTATTATATTGATACAAACGATGTACATGGTAAGCAAGAAATAAGTTCCCTACTTCTGAGGACTCTAGAATGTGTTCTATTGATCCAAAAGAGATACAATTGGAACCACAGATAATTCAAATGATGCGCTTGACATTTATTACATAAAAATTTAGTACAAAAATCTGCCTATATGTACAATATTATGCATTTAAAGACATTTAATATGCTTTATAAATGGTGAATAATATTAAAAAGAAGCACTAAAAACTTTCAATATGTCCTCCGTCATGTTCAACAATGTGCT
This sequence comes from Pardosa pseudoannulata, assembly GCA_032207245.1. NCBI lineage: Eukaryota > Metazoa > Arthropoda > Arachnida > Araneae > Lycosidae > Pardosa > Pardosa pseudoannulata. Next base: position 93,006,374 of record CM063498.1, on the reverse strand, counting down.
GTAATCGCAGAACCATATTTTCCACAGCTGACCATCATCAGTCTGCCAGAATATCAAGACCATGGCACCGAATGCTGTCCATCAGGTCTGACACAGATATTGTCATTTCACAAACTCCACATCCAAAAGTTGCAATGCTTGATATCTAGCTAACGATCATTTTACATAAGGCAGGTACAGACTTTCGACTTTTTCGTACCTGCTACATACGACGGAATTCTTTTACAGCTACAACGGCTGGTTCGGAAAAAAGCAGTTTTACCATTTGTTCTTTTTCTGTCAACGAAAGCATAACGTGCAAACAAGAAACTAATGATTGAATTAAGTTAAGGAAACTAAATAAATACCATATGTTTTACAGCGCTATCTATAGGCGGATGTTTATGCTAATAATTTTTAAGTAATAAATGTAAAGCGCGTTGTTTGAATTATATGTATTTCCAATTGTATCTCATTTGGACCAATAGAAAGTATTATAGAGTCTAGGGGAATATATTACTTGCTAACCCTGTATTTTATTATATAGCATGATAAAGGTTATTTAAATTTTCAATTTCTTAATATGTTTTAACATTCTTTAAATTTTTAAACTTTATATACCATTAAAGTTTTGCTTTTCAGTTCTGAATAGATAGATTTCTTCTATATAATATAAAAATTTCATTTTTCATAAACATATTTAAAAAAAAGGTTATGCGGCTAAGTGAATTTCATATTTTTCATTTCGTATATTATTTTATTTTATTTTAAAAATTTACTATTTGAAAGAATAAAAGTAAATAACATTTTTTTAGTTAGCGCGTCATTAAAGAAAAGAACTTGAAATTCATCCTAAAAATTACAGTAATTAGCATTTTATTGTGAAACAAAGAAATACTATTTTAAGGAAATTTAAAGTCTTCAATGGTTTTATGTAACCTTAAAATTACTAAAAAATGTTTCACATATTTAATTATTATTTTGAAAACACTTTATACAGTAAATTTTAAGGAAATTACTTTATGCCGGTAAGTTAAATTTTAATGTAATTTCCGTGGGGAAAAATAAAACTACCCTTTCTGCACATGGTAAAACACTTAAAGAGTAAATAAATATTCAGTCAGGGTTGTTATACTATGACCTAGCGAAAAAATATATTCATACTGTTTTGCAGAATTTTAATTGTTAAACAAAGAATAACTTACAATAAAAAAACTGTCTAGCATGTAATTGAGATTTATTATCACAAAAGTAATATTTAAAAAATTTCTTTGCAGAAAAAAAATGTCATTTCATTTTGCATGTGTAAGAGTATTCTCTAATTAAAGAAATATAAATTTATATGTAATTTAAGTTTATTATAATTAGGAACAATTTTACATATTTAATAAAATAATTTCTAAAGATTAATTAAGCAGAATTAATATTTTTCTGCATATATTTGTGTCAAGAAAAAAAAAGTATTTTTCCATAATTTTATAAGGTACATACATTTTATCTGAACTTTCTTCTCCTATTTCTTAGCGGAGTTTTATTATTAAGAGAAATATATATTTATATGTAATTTAAGTTTATTATAACTAGAAACAATTTTGCATATTTAATAAAATAATTTCTAAATAATTATTAAGCAGAATTAATATTTTTCGGCATATTTTTGTTTCAAGAAAAAGAAGGTATTTTTACAAAATTTTATAAGATACATGCATTTTATCTGAACTTTCTTCTCCTATTTCTTAGCGGAGTCTTATTATTAAAAGAAATATAAAAGATATTTATATATAATTTAAGTTTATTATAGTTAGAAACAATTTTACATATTTAATAAAATAATTTCTAAATATTAATTAAGCAGAATTAATATTTTTCTGCATATTTTTGTTTCAAGAAAAAGAAAGTACATTTCCATAATTTTATAAGGTACATGCATTTTATCTGAACTTTCTTCTCCTATTTCTTAGCAGAGTCTTATTATTTTTCAGTCGCTCAGACACCTAGCTCGAGACATTAAGAAAAAATTATATTACTAACTAAAAGTTTCTTATACTTTTAATATATTTATAAGCTAAACTTTACAATTACCATGAGTAGTTATTTTCCATATTCCAAAACGCAGTATTTCAGTATATTAAATATTACTTTTACTTATATTTATACAAAAATATTTATATAAACCATAATTTATTGATTGTTGCATAAGCTATGGAATAACTGCAACTTCATGTTTTTATACTGTAAATGGTCTTTTAAACAGATAACTTGGTTTTTGTACAACGCATTAATTTTATAAACAATGGCATAATAGAAATCAAGAATATTTATTTAAATTTGCACAATAGGGATTTTAGTAAAGTTAATAAATACATGAGAGATAGCAAAATAAAGGAAAAATATAAATTATCACTATTAAGCTCTGCAGTAATCTTTTATATTTTTGTATCTTAACAGTAAACTTGGATATTGACTCTGTAAGAACCGGAGTGTAGAAAATTTAAACCTGCAAACTCCTATTTTATAAATCGATGTTTTTAGTTAACGGTAACTCGGTTTTATCGGTTTAAGTAAATTATAAGCTGTAGTGAGCCGTGAGCTCGTTAAAAAAGCGAAAGGCTCACCCCTTTGCCTTATTATGAGTAGCTCCGGCTCAAACGTGCTTGGTTTGACCAAGTGGCATAAATCAAAAACAAAAACAACAATAAGCGGTAGTAAAGTTCAAAATGATAGTAACTCTCCTGAGCATTGCTAGGAAAAAGATATATAAGGCTCTGAAACACCCTTTTACTTATGCTTCATAAAGGGAGCAGAACCTTAACATGATATCAGTTATACGTTTTTATCGAAGTTTGTCGTGATGAAAAAACACACTGATTTAACCCTTCAAGAAAAGTGTATCATATATGGGTAACTTAAATATATAAAGCAACTTCCTGGATTATTAAAAGAAGTTATGAATAAACCATAATAATTATTCTTTAAAACTTTTAAAAACATTTTAACAACTATAATAACACGAATTCTATTTAGATTTACAAATATCAGAAAATATTACCTAATACGTTTTTCCGAATCGGTATACAGGTATATGTGGGTCACTTAAATATATAAAGCAACTTTCTGGATTATTAAAGAAGTTAGGAATAAACCATAATAACTAATGTTTAAAACTTTTAAAAACATTTTAACAACTATAATTAATAACACAAATTCTATTTAGATTTACAAAAATCAAAAAATATCAACTAGTACGTTTTTCCGAATCGGTCTCTTAACTACTAACATATAAGTCAAACATCCTAAAAGTGTTAAGTAAAGTGAAGAAACAAAAAACATTTTTAATAGTAAGATGCAATCATAAAAACAGAATAATTGCTCTCATTTTTAAGCATCTCTTTCATATATTTATTGTAATAGTAGACATAATGCTTTTAGATATCGAAATTTCTTTATTTTATAAAATCATACTTAATCAGAACCGACATAAAAATACAACAAAAATATATTTTCCTCATACCCACTTTCCTTTTTCTATTCTTTTGAATCAAAAAGTGAAACGCAGATGCTCGAAAAAAAGCAAGCTACCCGTAAGGAAGACACTTTTATGTATTTCCTTATTTTCATAATTGGATCGTAATTCCCCAAAGATATGTCTTTCATCATTGTTCATGTACTAAGAACGCAAATCCTATTTACTTATAATTCATTTATTCCATCCATATTGTGCGGAAAGAATTAGTCTTCGTATTATTATATTAGATTTGCGGAATAACCTCACGTACGTGGCCAGGAAACTTTCAGAAAGGGAGACTCATTTGAAAATATATTTTACTTAAGAGGGTCGTAGTTTAAGGAGACCATCCATTAATTATAATAGCGAATATATTACATTATATTAAACTTATGAACCTCAGTGTTAATTTTGGACAGATGTCTCGCGGATATTATTTATATTTCAAAGGTGTACTTTTGAATTATTGTAATATGACATAAAATAATGTATGTAGAATGTTATGCAAAAAAAATTTTTTTAATACGTTAAGGCATTTAATTACGATGTAAATTAAGAAGATAAAGAGTAATTTACTGTTATACAAGGCTTTTATGCTTGCTTGAAATTAGTTATCGCTTTGTTGTAATTTTATAAAATGATACTTATGTTTGTTTGTTTGTTTTGTTTGGAGCGCTACGGTCTACTGTTTTGCACACGAGGGCTAATGATACTTATGTGTTGACGAAATGTATCAAGATAATATGAAGTATGTACTCTTTAAAATATCACTTGACGATAAGATGTTTTATCGCGAAGTAAGTAAATAATAATAAATATATCTTAACTGTTAATTTCGGTATGGTTACAACTTTGTTTACGTATGTAGCTGTAATTAAATTAGAAAAGGTGACAGAAATTTGTTTTATTTCCACGAGTTCAAATTTTTAAAACCACAAAATATTGTATAGTAGCCTTCAGTGTTAAGTTAGATATTTCGACGTTAATGTTCAAAATCTACACTAAACCTAAAACGGTCATCTTCCTTCCCACCATGTATCCGATGAATGTGCGATTTTGCATGACGTGGAAAAAGAGGAATGGTTTCGAAATAAAAAGTAAAAATTACCCCCTCCTGAATATGGATGAGATTGGAGTTACTCTTTGATCCAATCCTAATTTTAATTAGTAATTGTTTCAGGACTTTAAAATCAATGAAAATCAATCAGATAATGTGATCACTGTTTTCATCTACTGTTTTTGCCAATCATTGACATAAGCAAAAACGATTGTAACATATCCTTTGCTCATTTTTGTGAACAATTACTGAAATTCTTTCAAAAATAGGATAGTTGAAATCTAACGAATCCTTATGATACCATTTTACTTCATGTAACAGATATTTTTTGTGTAAGATCCAACTTAACAGTAAATCCAATTGAACATTATAGAATAAAACCAATTTTAAATTTTATATATCGTAGTCTTCCTAAAATCCTTTTTAAGCGATCAGTAAACCAATCAACACATTATTAAAAACATAAATAGTTGACAATGGTTAAGATTCTACTTGCGCAATATTTATAACTTTCATTCATTCTCTTGTTCTTGGATTCCATCTTCAAGCAATCTGTTTAAGTTACTGAAACTTAACTCCTTCTTTTCTGTGAACGATAAATGATAGACCATGACCTTTACACCTCTCCAAATACACAAGGTTTCGACATAAAAAATGTATTTAAAGCCAGTGACATTTAGAACTTTATATATATATATATATATATATATATATATATATATATATATATATATATATATATATATATATATATATATATATATATATATATATATATATATATATATATATATATATATATATATATATATATATATATATATATATATATATATATATATATATATATATATATATATATATATATATATATATATATATATATATATATATATATATATATATATATATATATATATATATATATATATATATATATATATATATATATATATATATATATATATATATATATATATATATATATATATATATATATATAATATATATATATATATATATATATATATATATTTATATATTTATATATATATATATCTAGTATTATATATATATATTATTTATCCTTACAGTCTTATAGTTTATTATTATTATCAGTTATTCTCATTACCCATGCTTCTACAGTAGTTTTTATCTAGATTGCCAGGCCCAGGGAGATCAGAATGAAGTGCTTCCGTGCGACAAACCTTTTTTTTTATCATCAACCTGTTGAGACCTGAACCCATTGAACATAGAGATGACACTATTTCTAACGTATGAATGGGAAATTACCACGAATAAATATATTTTACAATTTGAACGGACTGCTGAATGAAATATAACGCCTCAATTACTTGAAAAATTTACATTATGTTTACAACTGAGAGTACTTGACACATTAAAAAAACATATTTTTGCAAAATAAGAGGTGAATCCAGAAAGTAAGTTTCCTTATTTAAAAGAAAAAAAGAACTCACACTTTCAGGAACAACTATATTGGCAACAAGTATAGCAATGATTCAGCTATTTTTCAAAATAGCCACCACCAGAGTTGAGACAATTGTATTGTGGGATCAACTTTTGTATCCCTCTGTCGTAGAATTCTGCCGCCTGTGAAGGGAACAAGCGTGTGACAGACGTCTTCAGCTCTTCAACTTTGCCAAAAATCTTACCGTAAAACAGAAATTTCTTGAGGTGCAAGAAAACGGTCAAATTGCTGGGAGAAAAATCAGGACTATAGGGTGGATAATGAAGGAACTCCCTGGCAAATTTCGTCAAAAAAGCTGCTATGCTCCGAGCGGTATGTGGACGAGAATTCTCGTAGAGGTTCACAACACCTGCAGTAAGAATTCCAAGCTTCTCGTTTTGAATCTCACGTCTCAATTTCTTCAGTGTTTAACAGTAATGAGTAGCGTTTAGGGTTTCACCACGTGGAAAGAAATCAATTAGCAGATTTCCCTTCCCTTGCAGGCGGCGGGAGAAGGAATTAGAGCTTCCATCTCGGACCACTGCTACCACGTTACTGGCACGAGACCGGACCTGTCCAGCTGGCATATGATTGATACGTCATATATCTGTCACTCATGCTCAATTGACAAGGCTATTTACATTTACTTTAAAGAAAAAAACATCGTGAAACTTACTTTCTGACTGCTCCTCGTATTTAAATTTTCCCATTCTTCATACGTGATTTTGAAGAAAAATATTTATAAATTTATACGGAAATATAAGAAACGAAAAACAATACGTCTTCATTCATTTCCTTGCATGTTATGTATAAAAATACAAGAAACAAGTGCCACTCTTACTTTAAACATCATTACAAAACACATGAACATTTAATACCTTCATGTTGTTTCTAAGCAACGAAATAAAATGGCTTATAAATACAGTTGTGGTTAATCCCTCATCAAAACACAGAAAAAAAAAATGATGAACTAAAAATTCTGCAACCAATAAGACAGATATGCATTCATATCCCTCATTGTTTCCATAATTGGATAGTAATTCCCCTCAGCATACGGCTCTCTCATCATTTTTCATAAGTCCAGAAAATAAATCTAGCTTACCTGAAATTTTTGCATTCTGTCTAAATTGTGCAGAAAGAATCGCTTTATTGTGCTATTATATTAGTTTTGAGGACGATTTCAAAATCCGTTACGTGCACACGTACAAGAAAAATAACGCAGAATAATAATGACATCCGCATACATTTAGATTTCGTAGCAAATAAAAGTAAAGCTACGGAACTAAGGTCTTCATTGTGGTTAAGGAAATATCGATTTATTTTTATGGGAGAAAATAAATGCTTAACTGAAACGCAATTAAATCAGCATACACGATATTTCTCTCTGGGGTTTTACATATGTAGATTATAAAAGAGTGTAATGTTCTATACAAAGCTCACCTTCAGTTTAATATTATGATTGAGTTTGTAAAATGTTTGCGAGTGAAAATTATTTTTTTATTTATAAACTTAAAACACTTTATACAGCAATATAACTTTAAAAGCTGTAAAACATTGATTTAAAAATTTTATATTACTAAGTACAGCATTTTATTTCCCAGAATATGGTTTAAAAGTTTGTTGTGTAGAAAGTTTATTGATAGAGATATAAAATAAAAGAAGCATTAATTTTTAATAGTCTTATTTTAAAGAAGCATAGTTTTGTTTAAATAAAATGAATACTCATTATTAAGTTGTTTTTAAGTATCAAAAATTTCACGTAGTATATTAAAGCATACATTATAAAGATGTATAATTTTCACTTATTTTAACAAAATTAAATTTTAAAAAATTAAGGTTTAAATAAAATTTTCCTCTAACAGCCTCGCCTTCGGTTTAATGTTATGATTAAGTTTGTAAAATGTTTGCGAATGAAAATGTTTGTATTTATAAACTTAAAACACTTTATACAGAAATATACATTTAAAGGCGGTAAAACATTGATTTCAAATATTTTATATTACTGAGTATAGCATTTTATTTCACAGAATATGCTGTAAAAATTTGCAGTCTATAGAGATTATTGATATAACATAAAATAAGCATTATTTTTAATAGTCTTATTTTAAACAATCATAGTTTTGTTATAGATCTCGTTTAAATAAAATAAATACTGATTATTCTGCTGTTTTTTAAGATGTTTTGTAAAAAATGTTAGTCTTATTACGAAAATTTCACGTAGTATATTTAAGAATACATTATAAAGATGTATAATTTTCATTTATTATAACAAAATTAAGTTTAAATAAACTTTCCGCCTAACAACCTGTATACAGATTAAATCATTTCTCTTTAAATAAATATTTGTAATTTTGGAAATATTGCGATATACTGGAGAAGTGGTAGGCGAGACGGTCAAGGATACAGGCTTAATTATATTGAATCTTGACTAAATAATTTATTCAAGTAAATAAAATATATACAAACTATGTAAATTAATTAGAAGTAATTAATGGAGAAATCTCGAGCAGGGATAGACCTTAAAGTTAAAATTAGAGGGTATAGTGTAATACAGTACAGTAAAATCATGGATACAATGCAGTACAATAAAATATATACAAACTATATATAAAATTAATTAGCAGTAATTAATGAAGACATCTCGAGGATGGACAGACCTCAAAGTTAAAATTCGTGGGTACAGTGATTCTGGGTCACTAAAAAGTCACAGGAAACAGTTCGCAAATTAGTGCAGGTACGAGATACTGTAACTACCGTCACCGCTGTGATGATCAAGAATAGTTTTTTTTTCACACGGAGACTCTGTGGCTAACTTAGTACTTAGAGAAAACCTAATTCATTGTTGTTCTCGGAGATGCAGTTAAAGTCTAGGATGCTGCTCCAAGATCCTGCTTGAGAGTAAGGGCTACTCTTAAATACTCTACTTCAAAACATGAAAGAATAACCGTAGAGGAAAAATCATCCCTAAGTCAAAGATTGACTTAATAGCTGTGACCAGATATGCTGTTGGTCACTGGTGAAAATCAAATTTCTGACAAGTCGGAGAGACCAGTGATACTCTCCTCGAGTTCACAAAAAACCTCCCCTTCAATCTCATCAATCGTCTTATATAGCGGTTCTGTTTATCCCTGATGCCATCCTTTCCTGAACCTTCCAGAAAAGAGTGACAAAGTTCTGTGGTTAAGTGGCCACGCCTGGATTCAGATGATGCGTTTCCAGATGTGACATGAGTTTCTTTTATGTTTTCCGATCTGTAATCATCCGTACATTAGTAAACCTCTTAACTTTGTAAATATGTGCAAACAGTGGACTCCATCAATCACTGGGATCTATAGTGTCATCAGGGTATCTTAGAACAAAGCAGTATACAGCTCGTCTCCCAAACTACATATTAAAAATCGAGCTCACGTTTTATTACGAAAAAACAACAGAAAACTGTTCACCTGTTTAGTCACAACGTTAGACTAAAGATAAATATCTTCTGTCGCCGTTGAAACATTTATTCTACAACAGTTTAATTAGAACATTTTGCATAAAAAACTTAATATATTGTTAATCTGAGGCATCTTTGTTGACCAAATATAGCTCGTCTCACGATACAACTTTAATTCTCGGCTAATCACCCAATTCCGATTGTGAAGGTAAAACTGTGCACAGAAAAGTCTTCTTCACTGTTATCGGCGTGCTTCTACCTTAACAATAGGCTGAAACATCTTCGACCAATATGGATTCTTATTCGCTTTTATATAACAGAAATGTAATATACCAACACATATTCCAGACAATAAGTTTCGTATAGATATAAGAATTTAAAATAATATTTTATGCTTCTATATTCTAAGAATATATATATATATATTATTATATATTTAGACATGTAATATTTATAATATTATAAAATAAATATATATAAACAAGTATATATATATATATATTTATTGAAACATAATATATATTATATGTATATATATATTATAATAATTATATATATAATATATATTATATAACAAATGTATATATATATATTATATATGTATATATATATATATATATATATGTATAATATATATATATATATATATATATATATATACATATAGTATATATATATATATATATATATAATATATATATATATATATATATTATATATATATATACATTTCTTTGTATTCAGATTGCATTAGAAAATTCAACATATTTCAAAAACATTTTTGTTCGAAACACTAAAACCAGTAAAAACGATTTTAAATACTTAAAAAATATTTACTGTTGTTTAAAACAATTTAACTTTATTTCAAATAGTTACATCGTAATAACTGGCTCGATATGTTTTAGTATCATATAAAATCCAAGCCTTCATGATATTCCTAACAAAATATCAACTTAAACCACTCTTCTGTGTATACTGAAAATGGAATAAAAATATTGCAGCGAATTGAATTTACTCTCTGAACGTTCCTTGCAATCACGAGGGTTGCATCAGCTGGGAATTATAAGGACAATTATGAATAGTATAGAGAATCGAGCTTTTATGTTTTTCTGGAGAATTCAGAGTTTTCATTTATACGAACTAATAAAAGGTTAAATATATATTGGGTAAATCATGTTCCAGTATTCTTTTCTTTCTCTTTTCTTTAAAGTAAAGAGAAAGTTTTAAATTTAATGATTATAATAATGTTGTTTCCTGTGTATGTTATGTCACAAGGGATTTGTTTTATCCACTTTAATTCAAACATCAGCTCTAGGAAAGGCTTTAATTTTTAGTACTTAATATAGCTTATGATGTATGTCTAAAAATAATGGTAAGTGTACTCTTTCGGAAGACGAGTTATGTTTTGATCAGTAGATTATTTTTTCCATTTCTGCTGTGCAAAAATTTTTAAATGGTTTATGTTGGAACAAAACACTTTCACAATAAATATCTCTAATAGAAAAACAAAGTTCCAACATTAAGGAAATAACCTAGGAATGTCTACCCGACATTACATGCAGGTTCAGTTCTAAAAAATCTACCTTACAACAAAACATCTCATATAAGCTTCTCATTTCGCTCATATCAAACGGATGAGTTCCAGAAAAATAAACAGTGTAGGCTTGCTTACCTGGGTAGTAATGCTGGAATAGGAGATCCACTGTAAAGTGACAGCCATGGGAGGTTTAATATACACCTATAAACTTATATATAACTCAAAACTAGGGCTTTTTATATTTTATTCCACACATAGAAAGACATATTTACAGGGGACTTAGCACTTTTCCTCGTTAGACAAAGCACACACATATACCACACAGAAAACAAAACTCAAAATAACTTACATAACTGAGAACTAACTAAAAATCAAAAATCAACATTCCTTAGAACAGTCTGTTCCTCTTTTTCTTGGAATACCTGGCGCCATCTCTTGGCACTATAGATAACTAACGTCAATTACGCAACAGTTTATCATACAATGCTTTCATAAATTGTGGCTTAACTCAGATGTGTTCTTTAAACATATTTAATGCAATGTTGCTTAACATTGAATAAGATTAATCTTGCCTTATAAATGTAATATTCCCCTACAAATAAATAAAAAATCTGTAAAAATCATCTGGAACAGAAAGAAATAAAATATCTCTCAAACAAACATTCATAAACAGGGTGTCTCAAAACGACCGCATAAACTCTGTACAGCTAGATTCCTCGTTTGAAGTACATGAAAACTGCACAGAGAAGCATTCCTGTATGATCCACAGTTTACGAGAAAAATACGAAAAATAAAGTATGAC
>CM063498.1:92977093-92992093 GCA_032207245.1 Pardosa pseudoannulata | reverse complement strand
GAAAAGTAAAAACGGTCGCAGTTGGAAGCAAGGAGAAAAAAGTGAAATAATATCTGGAAAATGAAAAATGGGCGTTATTCTGTTAATAAATATGTAGTGTGAAATGAATGAGAAGAGAAAATTAGTTACTGTTCAAGCTTAATTTTGATAGCTTTTTCATGTAGCAGCTCTAAAATTAGATCGAAGTGCAGTTTTACCGTATTATTGTCGATTACCTTTAAAGAAATAAATGTTCTATCTGGCCCAAATTTGAAAAGAAGGGTAATTTACATATAACACTTGCAATTCAAATAGATATTCATTACATTTAGAAAGTTTGCATTCTGAAACTACCCCGCTAGTCATACCATATATTTACCCTTGTGAAAAAATAGAAACTATTTGTGTAAGATATTTATCATCCAATATCTTTATGGGGGTAAATATTTTATGGGATAATCTATACTTACTCTTATATAGTTATTTCACGCGAAAAGTATTTGCAGATATAAGAATAAAATATTCAAATATACTTACACAGTATTTTACTTTGTGTCCATATTTTCTATGTTTGAACAGATTAGCAGAATTTATATACAAACATTGAACTAATGCTGAATATCAGTATTGGCTTTCGCATAAACTTTTCTTGTAACTGCATTAAACCAATCTTCATATATAATTGAAATATGTATGTCTGGCTGTTTTCTCTTTTTGCTACTGATGCAGGATATATAGTGACTATTTGTTTTCTTGCATATTTCACTGTACTTTGTACTGTAATCTTCCACATCTGGTCTCATTCATACTTGAATTACAGTGAAAGGAAATAACGTTTTACACATAGAAAAGGTTTTTTCGTTTTTTATGCATTAGCATAAGAATTTAATAGTATATCGCAGACTTAAATAGGCTTGAATTACTTTACCATTCATTTAAAACTGGTTTCTGATGCAAAGCAATAAATATATTATGCCATATATATTTAGGTAGGAGTTTTTGGCACCATAAATTACGACTCATTAAATTGTCACCATCATTTAATTTACATTTACACACTTTATATATCAAATAGGAATAATCGGTTTTTTCCCATAAATGTTTATAAAATACACTTCTGGGAGTATCCATATAAGATTAGTTTCATGAATTGCTTTGTGTAATTTGGACTAATGATATTTGACAGACGTTTTTATTTTTCCTTAATAAACTAAACATATTACTTCTAATAAATTGAATTTAGTATCTAAATTTTATAATAATTAATTTTAAATAAAAACTTTAAAACTTCAAGAATTAAAAAATATTATGAAATCAATTTCAAATTTTCATTACATCAGAGTATTACTTAATTGTTTCATAACACTTTTAAAAACATTAAATATTTGGTACTATTCTAATTCTACAAATATTTGGTACTATTTTAATTCTACAACACACAAATGTATTTTTAATGGTGCATTATAATTTAAATGTTGCAAGCATACTTTCAGTTTAACAAACGTATTTTTCTCTACAAACGATTGGAAAAGATGTTGTCAAATGAAACACCTTGGTTTGTTCACTCATACACAAAATACTAGTCAAAAGTACTTGTCTTAATCTAACCTTTGGCCAGGCCGACTTCTCAACTCCAAAAAATAGTCAGCTTCTTATTGGGTAAGGAAAATTTATCCCAACAAATTTAATAATACAAGTTCTTACTTAAGCTGTTCCTTTTAACTTGGTTGTTGCTTGAAAAGTCGTTCTGCGTAATGAGGGGTGCAAAACAACTTCGTTTTATGAGGTTCTGCTCGTGCCTGGTTCTGGGTTAGCCTAAGTTTTAGTAAGGTCAAATGTATTCATTTTTGTAATCGTTTTCAATGATTTTCTTTTACTATTAGTAATATTGTTTAACAATTTAAGTTACCAGTTTAAAGGATTCTATACCATTTTTATTTGCCTTAAACCTTTTCTTTGTATGTTTTAAGTAAATTAAGCGTTAGTTTTATTTTTAAAAGTTTGTTTATGTTAATTTACATTTAAAACACATTGCTGATACTCTGCAACGATAACTTTTACAATTCCATTTTTTACAATTTAAGACTGTTTAGGAAGTCTGTTTAATTTTTAGTTTGACTAAATTAGATTGACTAGAAAAAAAACTTGTTTTCTTTAACAGTTTCTATAGAAGAATTATTTTTAATGTTTTAAAACTGTTCGAAAAATAAAGTGTAAATTTTGAAACTCATCAAAAAATTATAAATTTATTTACTTTTATAACATTTTTGTTAAATTGGGATCGAAATGATTAATATTAATTTTAAAAATTCACAATTATTTTGTTTTAAGGAAATATAGCTTTACTTGACATTATACATTTTTTGTAACATTAGAAAATAAAAAAAAGTGGAATTGTACAATTTTTAAAACAAAATTACTTTTTCTTACCTATTTTATTGCTTAGAATAATGATGTTGATCTCACTCGGGATAATATAAAATTTCTGAGTGCATAAACTGTTTTTGTAATTCAACTTTACCTTTTTCAAATGCTCAGTTTATAATCAAAGTTAATGAGTATGGAAAAATATGAGTAATAAAATATATGCAGGAGAATAAACTTAAAGTATTCACTGTGTTTATTTCTCATTGTCGTAGATTCACTGTAATTGATTATAATATCTATTTAGTTTATTAGATTAAGTAGTTAAAATATTCGTTAGGAATACTTTTCTGTAACTATTAAAGAGTAATTTAAATATTTATTTAACCATGCTCCCCTTTAAAGATCAATCCTTCTATATCGTTCATTTCGGAGATTAAAAAAATTATTAACATGGGCGATAGAAATGCTAGAGATCTTTAATAAAAACAGAACCATACCTCTAAGAATTTTTTAAAGAAAAAGCATCACGGATGACATATTAGGCATAATGAGAATGAAAACTTCGGTATAAAACATTCGTTACAATATTCGTTAGGAATACTTTTCTGTAACTATTCATTCAAAAATTTTAAATATTCCTTTAACCATGCTCCCTTTTTAAAGATCAATCCTTCTATATGGTTCATTTCGGAGATTCTAAAATTTATTAATATGGGAGATAGAAATGCTGAGAATAGTTTATAAAAACAGAACAACACCTCTAAGAATATTTAAAAAAACAGCATCACAGATGGCATATTAGGCATAATGAGAATAAAAACTTCGTTATAAAATATTAACTAAAATATTCGTTAGGAATAGTTTTCTGTAACTATTCATTCGTATTTTTAAATATTCCTTTAACAATGCTCTCTTTTTAAAGATCAATCCTTCTATATGGTTCATTTCGGAGATTCCAAAATTTATTAACATGGGAGATAGAAATGCTGAAGGACTTTAATAAAAACAGAACAACACCTCTAAGAATATTTTTAAGAAAACAGAATCACAAATGGCATATTAGGCATAATGAGAATAAAATCTTCGCAAAAAACCCTAAATTCCAATAATTAATCGTTTTCCTGTTTCCTATCCCATTACTTAAAATTCAATAATTTTAGAAAGTGGAATGGTATAAGAAATATGTGAAGGACAACTATGTAATATTTAAGCAATATTCTTTCCACAAAGAAATGCCCTTTAAAGATAAGTATATCTATAAAGTTCTTTTATAGTATGAACTGATGCCAAATATACAGCCTAAATCACAAAGTTTCGAAGAAACTCAAAATCTTGAATCATAAGGTATTAAAATATTAAAGATTTTAATACAATGAAAAAATGTATTTGTAACAATGTTTTAAATTATGGACATTGGTAAAATGAAATTAAGAATATTGAAAAAAATAATTTCGAAAAGTATCCATATCATAAAAAAAATTCTGTTTCATATTATCGTCTAGGAAATTAAAAATTTTTAAAAAACAAAATTTTAAATTTAGTGATTAGGAATATATTAATAAATATTTAAAATGCAAAGATAGGATATTTAGGCAACTTGTTTTTTGTGGCACTTTAAAAAGCAATCCTTGTACACAGAAATTTTATTACTTGAAGCTTAAAAAAAAAGTCATTAGTAATAGTCGGTTTATTTGTTCAGAAATATTCTAAAATATATTTAAATGAAAAATAGGAAGCTTTTCAGCAACATATTTTATGTTACAAAGAATTTTACTTGCGATGTTTTATTCTATCTCAAAAATATCGACACCCGTTTCGAGAAGGCACAAAAGAAAAGCAAATAACACCAGAGGCTGTGCACTTGCGAAATAATCAAACATCGTATACGTAATTACATAAATTTCCCACAAGGAGTTATTACATAATTTAAAAACCGCATTCATACAAGATTTCCAGAAAAGTACAAAAGAGTTTCAAATGTACACACAAAAAAACGGACACGGGTCTTTAATGACAGCTAGAAGTGAACGCATAGAGCAGCTATATCGTTCTTCTGGGAGATTCCAAAATTTAGTAACATGGGATATAGAAATGAAGATAATAGTTGAGATATTTAATATAAAACGGAACCATACCTGTAAGAATTTTTTAAGAAAACAGCACAACAGATTGCATATTAGGAATAATGATAATAAAAATTTCGTAAACCACCCTAAATTTAACAATGAATCTTTATCCTGATTTCTATCCCGTTACATAAAATTAAATAATTTAAGAAAGTAGAATTGTATAAAAAATATGTGAAAGACAACTGTGTGATATTTGAGCAACATTCTTTCCATAAAAATAAAAACCTTTAAAAAATAATATTTCAATACCATTCTTTTATACTATGAACTGATACAAAATATGCAGATAAAAGGACAAATTTTAAAAAGAATTCAAAATCTTGAATGATAAAGCTATCAAAATACTAAAGATTTTAATACAATGAAAAAATGTATTTGTAGCAAAGGTTTAAATTATGGACATCGGTAAAATTAAATTAAGAATAATGAAAAAATAAATTTGAAAAGTATCTATATCACAAATAAAACTTGTTTCATTTTATTGTCTAGGAAATTTGAATTCGGAAAAAATAATTTCGAAAAGTATCTATATAATAAAAAAAATATATATTTCATATTATCATCTAGGAAATTAAAAAATTTTAAAAAACTAAATTTTTAATTATGGGATTAGGAACATATTAATAAATATATAAAGCACAATATGATGTTTAAACAACTTGTTTTTCTTAATGTGGCACTTTAAAAACCAATCCTTGTGCACAGTAATTGTATAACTTCAAACTTAAAAAAATATAAAAAGGAATAGTGGATTTATTTGTTCTGAAATATTCTAAAATGTATCTAAATGAAAAATAGGAAGCTTTTAAGCAACACATTTTTTGTTACGAAGAATTTTACATGCGATGTTTTATTCTGTCTGAAAAATATCGACACCCGTTTCGAAAACTCACAAAAGAAAAGCAAATAACACCAGAGGCTGTGCACTTGCGAAATAATCAAACATCGTATACGTAATTACATAAATTTCCCACAAGGAGTTATTACATAATTTAAAAACCGCATTCATACAAGCTTTTCAGAAAAGTACAAACGAGTTTCAAATGTACACACAAAAAAACGGACTCGGGTATTTAATGGCAGCTAGAAGCGAACGCATAGAGCAGCTATGTCGTTCTTCTGGGAGATTCCAAAATTTAGTAACGAGGGATATAAAAATGAAGATAAGGTTTGAGATATTTAATATAAAACGGAACCATACCTGTAAGAATTTTTTTAAGAAAATAGCACACTAGATTGCATATTTGGAATAATGAGAATAAAAATTTCGTAAACCACCCTAAATTTAACAATGAATCTTTATCCTGCTTTCTATCCCGTTACATAAAATTAAATAATTTAAGAAAGTAAAATTGTATAAAAAATATGTGAAAGATAACTGTGTGCTATATGAGCAACATTCTTTCCATTAAAAAACATTTAAAGAATAATTTTTAATACCATTCTTTTATACTATGAAGTGATACAAAATATGCAGATTAAAGACAAAATTTCAAAAGAATTCAAAATCTTGAATGATAAGCGATCAAAATATTAAAGATATTTAATACAATGACAAAATGTATTTGTAACAAAGGTTTAAATTAGGCACATCCTTAAATTTAAATTAAGAATAATGAAAAAATAATTTTAAAAAGTATCTATATAATAAAAAAAGTTATATTTCGATTAAATTAAAAACATTTTAAAAACAAAATTTTGAATTATGTGATTAGGAACATACTAAGAAATATTTAAAGCACAATGGTATAATATTTAAACAACTTGTTTTTCGTAATGCATCACTTTATAAACCAATCCTTATACACAGTAATTGTATAACTTGAAGATTAAAAAATATAAAAAGGAATAGTCGATTTATTTGTTCTGAAATATTTTAAAATATATCTAAATGAAAAATAGGAAGCTTTTAAGGACCATATTTTCTTGAATTTTACATGTGATGTTTTATTCTGTCTGAAAAATATCGACACCCGTTTCGAGAACGCACAAAAGAAAAGCAAATAACACCAGAGGCTGTGCACTTGCGAAATAATCAAACATCGTATACGTAATTACATAAATTTCCCACAAGGAGTTATTACATAATTTAAAAACCGCATTCATACAAGCTTTTCAGAAAAGTACAAAAGAGTTTCAAATGTACACACAAAAAAACGGACTCGGGTATTTAATGGCAGCTAGAAGCGAACGCACAGAGCAATCTTCCTATTGTTATAAAATAAAACAGCCCAGAAGAGGATATTTAGCTTAATGGGAAACTTGGCCCTCCATCAAAGCACGAATGCGGTAAAACGCAGGGGAAAAAAGAGAAACTCTGCATAAAAAAATAAGAAATAATACGTATTCCCCATCGTTATCTTAATCGCATCATAATCCCCCATAGATATACTCTCATCATTATATAAATACCATGAAAAGAAATCCAATTTGTCTGCTGTTTTACGCTCTTTTTGCGCATTCAGAGGAACAGTGGAGTACGATCAACACTTGGAACAGTATCCTCGGACCATTCTCATTTATTATAATGTTCTCGGTGGATTTAATTTTTTCAAAAGTAAAACTTCTGAAACTTTTAGAAAAAGAATACTTTAAATCTCTTTCCTTTGTCTTATGTAATACAGCCAGCAATATAGTTTTCACTTTTAATCATCCTCTTTTCAACATCTCAAAAAAATATATATATCCCTGGGAATACCTAAGGCTGTGAATTTAAGAGACAATTTTAAACGAGCGGTTCTGCAAGTTGGCGGTAATTTTTACATTACATTTGAAAGATGTCCAAGAATGTTAATATTTGCTGAATTTTTTTTTTAAGTATGTTTTACTGAGCTTCAAGTTTTTTTAAACGATGAAATGTAGAAAAATAGATTTATGGCTGAGCGATCTAGCAATAGGATCGTGTATTCTTAAAAAAGGATAAATTTCATTATAATTTTAAATAAAGAATTACAATTTAAAAACTTTAAAGCTCATAAATACGATTAAAAATTGTTTTTACTTTAAAGACCAACTAAAATATCGTATACATACTATGCCTACATTGGAGATGAATGTAAATTTATAAATTAAATAAAATGAACACGATAATTTAGAAAATGAAAAACTTTCATCTTTATTTTTTATAAATATAAGCATTTTTTTTAATTAAACATAATTTATAATTTAAAATATTGAATATCTGTAAGCAACACACATTTTTCCTTATACTAAAATCAAAACTTTTCCGTTATTTTCATTTTTATATTATTAGTAAGTGCATAGAGTGAATTTACGCGACAATTTTAAGCATGTGGTCTTACAAGTTGGCGGTAATTTTTACATTACATTTGAAAGATGTCCAAGAATGTTAATATTTGCTGATTTTCTCTTTTTTTAAAGTATTTTTTATGGACCTTCAAGATTTTTTAAAGCGATGAAATGTCTAAAAATAGATTTATAGTTGAATGATCTAGCATTAGGTTTCTGTTTTCTTAAAGGATAAATTGCATTATAACATAAAATAAAAATTACATTTTTAAAGACTTTAGAGCTCATAAAGACGTATAAAAATTGTTTTCTCTTTAAAGACCAACTAAAATATTGTATACGTATTATGCCTACATTAGCGATAAATGTGAATTTATAAATTCAATAAAATAAAAACTATAATTTAGAAAATGAAAAACTTTTATCTTTATTTTTTATAAATGCAAGCATTTGTTTAAAGTAAACAAAATTCATTATTTGAAATATTGCATATCTGTAAAAAACACACAATTTTACTCATACTAAAATAATTTTTTTTTAAATTTTTTATATTACTTGGAAATGCATAGTGTGAATTTAAGAGACAATTTTAAACGAGCTGTTTTCCAAGTTGCCGGTAATTTTAGGTTACATTTGAAAGATATCTAAGAATGTTAATATTTGCTGAATTTCTCTTTTTTTTAAATATTTTTTACGAATCTTCAGGTCTTTTTAAAACTATTAAATGTAGAAAAAAACATTTATGGTTGAGTGATCTCGCATTAGTTTTCTGTATTCTTAAAAAAGGATAAATTACATTATAATTTCAAATAAAAAATTAAATTTTTAAAGATTTTAAAGCTCATAAAGACAAATAAAAACTGTTTTCTCTTTAAAAAGCAACTAAAGTATCATATACGTATGATGCCTATATTGAAGATAAATGTATATAAATAAATTAAATAAAATAAAAAAGGTAATTTAGAAAATAAAAAACTTTTATCTTTTTTTTTATAAATGCAAGCATTTTTATCAAATTAAACAAAATTTATTATTTAAAATATTGCATACCTTTGAACAACACACATTTTTCCTTATACTTAAATAAAAACTTTTTCGTTATTTTCATTCTTTATATTACTAGAAAGTGCATAGTGTGAATTTAAGAGACAATTTTAAGCGAGCGGTTTTGCAAGTAGGCAGTAATTTTTACATTACATTTGAAAGATGTCCAAGAAAGTTAATATTTGCTGAATTTCTTTTCAAGTATTTTTTACGGTGCTTCAAGATTTTTTAAAATATAGAAAATAGATTTATGTTTGAATGATCTAGCATTAGGTTTGTATTACCTTAAAAAAGGATAAATTGCATTATATTTCCAAATAAAAAAATACATTTTTAACGATTTTTAAGCTCATAAAGAAGAATAAAAATTGTTTACTCTTTAAAGACCAACTAAAATATTATATACGTATTATACCTATATTAGAGATGAATGCAAATTTAAAAATTAAATAAAATATAAACAAAAATTTAGAAAATAAAAAATTTTCATCCTTTTTTTATAAATTTAGGCATTTTTTTTCAAATTAAACATAATTTTTTATTTAAAATATTGCATATATAAACAATTGATTTTTCCTTATACTAAAATAAAAACTTTTTCGTTATTTTCATTTTTTATATTACTAGAAAGTGCATAGGTACATATAAACTCTTTTATTGCTTATAAGACCATTAAATATACTTTACTACTCTCAAACAATTATATGCTTTTAGGTTCAGTAATCTTTATTCCTTAATGCTGATTATAAATTTTTAAAAATCAGACAGCACAAAAATCACTTTAATTCTAAAATTTTAAATGATGATTAAAATGACACAATTATTAAAAGAATACTTACAAAAATTATTTTAAGCATTAAGAATAGAATTAAACAAATTATCTATAAATAAAATAAACTCTATTAATGGAATGCATTTGTGTGATAGAACGATTCTTTAGATTTTTTTTATAAGCGTGTCTAATCTCTCAAAAAGAACATAATGGATAAAACTTTAATTTTTGAATTTCGCGTACTCGGCACTATAGGTTTACATAACATTGTTTCAATTAACAAAGATTTTATTGTTTTTACCTATAAGTGATATGAATATTTGTAATTGGTAAAACCCTATTGAAATATATATTGGAAAATCAACTCTTTAAAGTCTTACAATTTCTTAGTTCATTTAAAAGCAATTATTTCTAATATACAAATTACCTTTATTAATACATTATAATTGCATGGGGGCATTTTATTCAGCATACGACTTTCCTACCCAATATACAATTAGACTTTATTCGGGCATTAAAACATTTTGCTTTGTATTAATGGCACAGACAACATTGCGAAAATGTAAACAGAACTATTTAAGGGGGAAGCAGTTCTAAGTCTGTGTTTGACTCTTTGAAACTGGATTCCGTGAATCCATAAAATGTCCCTAGAGTATCTGAAAGCAAAATCATATAAAATATACTCTAAACAAATATAAATTATACTGCAGTTATAGAAACGATAAGCTACTTGCATTTATTTTAACTTCTATTAAACAATGTTATGATCCAGGATCTTATATGCTGTTCTCGCTATGCACTTTAATTCTCCTTGTGGAATCTAATAATCATGCATACTGATAATTTGATCCCATTTAGATCAACATATAGAGATTAGAGAGGGGGATAATTTGAGTGGTCAAATTTTGGTTAAATTGCATTGTAGACAAAGAGTTTAGTTATCCACCCATGTTCAGAGCCGAAATTTAAAAAAGTAAAAATGAGTATATGTTTAGAAATTATTTAAAAAAATCTTTATTTTTCAAATATTTTTAGTAAGGAACAAGTGTTTTATCTTAATTTGAGAAATACGTAAATACATGGTATTAACTTTAAATACTAATGCTCATGTGAATTTAGATTAAAAGTGTATAGTATCCCATGAAGGTTACTACACTCTTTTGAAAAGTAAATCCAGGTGTCATATTTCTGTTTCTGGGAGGAGAATTTATTCTCATTTGAATGCTAGCTCAAATTGGATTTTTTTGAGGGTCACTTAATATACAAGTTTATCTTTTATATTTTACGTGATTGCTAATAGTTTTTCACATTTTTTAATATAAGTCAGCTAAAGATACTTTTGTAAAAATATCTTAAATTTAAATTTTATACTATTTTATACAAATGTACTATTTTATTATCAGAACTAAACATATGAGGCTCACCCAGAAAGTAAGTTTTAATATTAAAAAAAAAGAACTCACAATTTCAGGAACATATTTATTGGCAAAAATTACAGCAATGTTTCAGCTATTTTTGGACATAGCCACCAACAGAATTGAGACACTTGTCGTATTGTGGAATCAACTTTTGAATCTGTCGTAGAACTCTATGAATGAAACCAGCGTGTGACAGACATCTTCATTTCTTCCTCGTTGCCAAAACACTCACTTGAAAACAGGAATTTCGTGAGGTACAAGAAAACGGACAATTACTGGAAATAAGATCAGGGCTTTGGGTGGATTATCAAACAACTCCCCTCCAAATTCCGTCAAAAGAGCTTCTGTTCATCGAGCCGTATGGGGACGAGCATTGTCATGGAAGAGCAGAACAACTAAAGTAATCATTCCACGCTTCTTGTTTTGAATGATACGGCTCAATTTGCGTAGTGTTTCACAATAACGGTCAGCGTTTACTGTTTCACTACGTGGAAAGACGTGAATGAGCAGAATGCCCTTCCTGTCCTAGAACACCGTGCACATCCCTTTCCGTACCGACATCGACTGTTTGAATATGGTCCTGACCGAAGATCCACTATGACGTCAATGCATTGACTGCTGTTTGGTTTCCGGGTTGGGGGGGGAGTGCGAAATTAAAATCTCATTGCCCATGAAGATCCTATCGAGGAACTTGTCGCCGTCATAGTGATACCGTTGCAGAAATGGCATTGTTGTTCCTAAGCTTTGAATTTTGTGTTCGAGTGTCAGTTTCGGCTCATAGATCTGACATAGCTGGCGATGAATTTCAATTGGCGCAATGCTTTGTGCATTCAAGATCACCAACCTAACCGACGGTAGACTTAAGACGGCGGTAGAAGGAATTAGAGCTTTCATTTCTCATCACTGCTACTACGCTACTGGCACATGGCGGGACTTGTACAGCTGACATACAATTAATACGTCATAGATCTGTTACGCATGCTCAATTCACGGGGCTAATTACATTTACTTTAAATGGAAAAACATCGGGAAATTTACTTTCTGGATGGGTCTCGTGTATAACAGCAATAAAAAACAATATCCCTAGCGATTATAAATATATAACTGAAGCACCATTTTATTGGGGAAAAATTAAAAATGATAATGGGTTTTAAAGCTTCCTTTATGTTATTTCTAATGTTACAGTAATTTGAACAAAAACAGTAGTTATTTTTAAGTGAAAACATTGCTTTTCATATTGAAATAATTTTATTACATTATTTTTAAGGTTTTTTACAATTTATCTATAGTAAAAAAACACAATTTATAAGCATACAAATATTAATATAAATAAACTTCACAACCATACCTGTGGAATTTATATTTTCAATGTCATTATATAAACTGCGTTTTCCAAATCGTATCCAATTGTTCCCTATTTTGACCTTAATTCAAATACAAAATTCTGAATCCTTGTCGTATACGCCCTTAAGAATAATGCCTAAAGCCATCGTTATGGGGGAATTTTGCGAAAACATATTTGTTTGTTTATTTTATAGGCTACGCATTAAGGATTCCAAAAAATGCTTTATTTTTGTTTATATAATATCTAGAGGCTATTTTCTTTCCCTGAAATTATATATATCTAAATATTTTTTGAAGAAATTGTGAATTCACAGTTACGTTATTTACTTTTTATTACTTTTTTTTTACATCCGTTAGCTCCATTAAAATCGTCATATGTGTTTTTGAGAAACTATAAAATTTTGAATTCCATATAATTTCTCGAAATAATTTTAAGGTATGGAAATAAAATAATTCCAAACTGTTTTATCATAGGTTTCTCTTAACTAAATTTTAATTATTTATATATTTATGAAATTTTTCTTTTGGGAAAATAAGGAGGGTTTTAGAGAAAAAATTTAGCTTTCATTTAAATATTGCTATATTTCACTATTATTTCGAAGTACAACATTTTTTACGGTTTTAAAATAGATATGTTAGTTATAAGTTGTTTCAGTATTACTTAAATATAATCGTTAGAATCTGTAGTAAATGTTTATATATATATATATATATATATATATATATATATATATATATATATATATATATATATATATATATATATATATATATATATATATATATATATATATATATATATATATATATATATATATATATATATATATATATATATATATATATATATATATATATATATATATATATATATATATATATATATATATATATATATATATATATATATATATATATATATATATATATATATATATATATATGTATATATATATATATATATATATATATATGTATATGTATATATATATATAAATATATATGTATATATATATGTATATATATATATATATATGTATATATATATATATATATATATATATATATATATATATATATATATATATATATATATATATATTTATATATATATATATATATATATATATATATATATATATATATATATATATATATATATATATATATATATATATATATATATTATATATATTTATATATATATATATATATATTGGGTGTGCCAAAAGTCAGTCATATATAAATTGGATTTTGTTTAAAATAAAAAAGTACATAAAAATTCACCGGTATGGATGTTGACATCCGACAGATTCAGACGGTTATGCCAATTAATCTTGCAATAAAAGACAGTGATATACGAGGATTTTTCATTCGGTTTCAAAATGATAGCATTACCCTATTGAACGTTGTTAGTGAAGATGTTTTATGCGAATATATATAATCAACCCATTTTGAGTTGGAAATTTTCTAAAGGCGAAGCGACGGGTAAAGAAGAAAATAGCCCATATCGTGTCCTGGGGTATTGAAACTTGTAAAACAACTCGATGAGAATGGCTCGCTTAAGCATCGGCCATGTTGTATAAGACTGCTTGGCAGAGGTAACACATTACTGCGATGTAAACCGTTGTGAAGGATATGGTTGCAGAATCGTCCACAGGGAGTAGCAGTTCTTGCGAAGCTTCCATGATATTGGACGTGAGAGACTCATGAATCCTCCACGGGATATTTCATCTTTATGCTTACAAATTGCAATAACTACATGTGTTACCGTCAAGAGTGACAGGTATGAGTTAATCATTTGTCAAATGGGCTTTGACAAAAACGGAATGCAACCAACAGTGTTTCTTCAACATTTCTGGAGAGGGGAGACTCATTTCCCACTACACTGGGATTCCAACACCCAGAATACTTGGATTAGGAAGACATCGAATACTCTTCCATACATGACGCAGCCAACGCAGTCGCCCAAGTTTACAGTCTGGTGTGGTTTCACCTCATATTTTACCATTGGACCAATCATCTTTCAGTAAATGTGTGTGAAATCTAGCTGGAAAGCATTCAAATTAACTGGTATTTGAAATCACTCATATGCCATCCATCCCCTTTCACATAGTCCGAACTTAGATATTCTGTCTTGAAGGAAGTTTGTGCTATTCATTCCAATATTTTGTTTACTGCTCTAACGAGTGTTGTAAGTCGCATTAGTAACATCATAGAATGTGCTGGTGGTCATGTTCAACACCTTCCATTATACGAATAAAGGAAGAGCACGAACTTGCGTCGATTCGTCATTCACCTTGTATCGGCTACTTTTTAAACTAACTTTTTTTTTCTTCTCAACAAAATCTGCCTTATTTTTAACCCCTATCGTAATTTTATGCATTCTTAAAGTCATAATGAACTTTAACTCAGCTGGTATATGAATTCAATGCTCGCTTCTGCACAGGAGGCAAGCCCCCTACACCATCTACATAATTTTTCTACATAGAGCTAAATTTTAAGTAAATTGGACTAAAATTTACATTTCTATTTAAATGTGTATTTTTCTTTTCTTTATTTTATATACATCTCACTTATACACTCTACAGAAAACCAAATATAATGACTTTGCGGCATTATTTGCCGACCTTCGAAGTCATGGGACGTTTCCTTTCTTTACAGATTTTTATTGCAATTTTCATATTGCAGGTGAGAG
>CM063498.1:92944593-92967093 GCA_032207245.1 Pardosa pseudoannulata | reverse complement strand
TTTCATGGGGCGACTGGTTTAGCGACAATCATCCTTATCATTTCCCCGTTTGAAACAGTTTTTCAAAATAGGAATTCTGTTACTTGATTCTGAAGGGCTTCATGGTTAATAAATGATTATTAAAAACTTAATTAAAATTATTACAGATACCAATATGATTTAACTATGAAATTAACCTTACTCACCATGCTTTCTGAATACTCTACAAATCTTCAATATTGACTACGTTTATTGTGTCCTGTGTTCGTCAATACTAGAATGGTCACTTTTCATTTCCATGGATTGGCAGTGCTAGTGAAGATAACTTCACTTAATTCCTTGGAACATCATGTGGCATAACTTAATGCCCTGTGACTTTTTACTTTGGGGTCATATTAATGTTTCAGTTTTTTTCCTACAGTAAAACATTAGAAAAGCTCAGGAATTGAATCAATTCCATAGTGATGACCACTGAGAAGTTTAACCTACAAAATATTGTGCAGTAGTTCAACATAGGCATAACATCTGGAACAGTGTCCTTTATATAAAAATGTCCTCATACAGCATTTGTATGGTATTCAGGAAATTGCCTGTCTTAACGATTAATTTCGTATATTGTCTCTGTCACGCGTAATATTGTTGATTATACAGCGAATTAAAAATGAATGTAAGATTTGTTCTTGTAATGTCCTGTGTTTGCACCCTAAATAATATTGAAAATATAATGTTTTCATTTTTTTTCCTTAGACCTTCGTTGGCATGGCAGGGGTGCAGTTTGGTGTGCGCAGGCCTGGCTCTCCTTTCGAAAGAGCAAGGCGTAACCGTCCTCGGGGTCTGTCTGACGTTCCAGCTGTTGCTCCTCATGGAGAAGAACTCGTTCAGGTAAGAAATTCTTAAAATGCTTTTACTTCTTTCACGTCCATTCAAATCGTAAAATAAAAATTCCTCTTCACGTTCTTTAACTGGTACAACAGTTATATCAATTTTTCAATCCGTTGTTTTACTAACCCTAATTTTTTTTAAATTATGAATAAATTTTTCAATATAATTGAATGATTTGATGATTGAAGTCACATTTTAGGGAAGGTATTGTGGAAGGGGGGGGGTTCCCCAAGAGTGGGACACTGAACCAGAGGTATGTTATACCCCAACAAGTTTGTACAAGAAAGAAAAAAAGGGAAAGACGAATCCGATCGCTGGGGTAGTTTGGAATTCCACACTTGTGTTGACCTAAAGTAGGTTATCCCCTGATATAATCTCCAAGGGCAGTGCATAAAGCTCTCACGTCCGTTGTGGATCTGATGTTACATCGACAGTAAATGTCAACACTTTTTAGCATTCTGTGCCGAGCTGTTGAATTATAAAGACAGTTGGTTGATCGATGCGTTTTGATCTTCAATAAATGTGAAGTTCTACAATTCTGGACTTATGTTTTCGATGTCATAATGACTGCAACTGAATTACATTACTAAGTAAGCTCTCACAAAAATATGGGTGATTTTTCTAGTGTAATCGATCAATATTACATTAGAAATTACACTGGTTACTCCTTTTCATATGATTTTAATTTTAATTCGAAGAATTCTCTGGGTTTGTTTACGTATTCACTATGAAGCGTTTCCAAATGTCGTTTAAGTTTATTAGGTTTCATGCTGTCTGCCGCCAACATTTTTGAGCAAATGATACACAGGGGCCTTTCTTCTTCATTTACTTCAGTACTAGTGAACCCAAAATTTAAGTATTCTTGAGAATATTTTCTTGATTTTATTTTCGGAACCACGCTCGTCTGTGTACTTGTTGATGCTTGTCTATCGTCTAATGCTCGCTTACGCCCGCTTAAAAATTTATCCATGATTCTGCATAAGTCTGCTGCCGTGAATATTTAATACCGAATTGCTATTACACGAATATATATATAACATACACATTAAGAATAGATTCAATAGCGATAAGAAGGATCGACTCGAATGAGATTGTCTGGAATTGAAATTGGCGTCATAGAACTTTCTCCTTCTCGCTATGAGAAAACATTTGTTCACATCTGCGCACGCTCCTAACTTAACTTTTAAGCTGACCAGACAAATTCCAGACAAATCGAAACTTCTCGCGAAACCGTGAGAATGCCCGACATGGCGGGACGCAAGAGCAATAAAAAGGCATAGGATTATTGTTTTTTCAATGCTGAGTATCAGTGTTGCAAAATGTCAATAAATTTCCGTATTCTTGATAATTTGCAAAGTTTAAAATTAAGGTTGTAGTGCAGGTTTAGCGCCATAATGCTCAAAATACATTATTATTGTATACATTTTATTGTACGCGGTGGGGAGGGGGGCGCGATGAAAATTATGATTGAAAATTGGGCCGTGAATACTAAAAGGTTGAGAAACACTGGATTAAAGTATATATTTCTTACTTCGAAATAATGTCAAGTTACAGCATTTTAGACTAATTTTAAACTAATTTATAACATTTTTGTGTGAACTATATCACACTTAATTTCATCCTTGAATTCTTCAAAAATATGTACCCCGATAAAATTAAAACTTAAAAAAGGGTATTCATTTAAATTCCAACAAAACGTACATCTATCTTAAAGCTTACAAAAATGTTATTTATCGTCATATTTGAAACATATATTTTGCATACTAACTGATAGAAATGAAAAGAAAAAAATAACCTTTTTCTGTTTATGAAAAATATTTAATTTCGAAGCCACATGTATTGAATATAGTTCAAAGAAACCAAAATAAAAAATCCCATTGAATCATAAAACACTTCAAAAAGGTTCAAATAGTCATTAGTTTGAAGCTTTTTAATTCAAAAGAATCAGTGCTGTTCCCTAAAACAAGCTTTTAAATACCTCAAGGGAACGCTGTCTTTATGCAAGGCTAATCTATCTAAAAATTAATTTCTGTTCGTTTTTCACGTACATGTGCATTAATATATATAAATGCATTTATTCTGTCTTCCAAAGAAACTTTTTGAGATGAGAGATGAGGTTGGAGGAAAAACATTGATTTTTGGAACAGCCGTAGGGGTTTTCTGTTGTATAATAGCGTCGAAGAATTCTTTATTGTAGAAAAATTTTCCTTTTGTAATGGGGCAGCATTTTAAGTAAGATACTTTGCTTTCAGAATTCCACCAAAAATCCTTTTTATAAGAAATTATTAACTGTGGTTGAACTTTAAAAGTTTATCTAAATCTGAATCTAACTATTACTTATAAAACTGTTTTTATTCCTGACTTGTGTATGTTTTGTGTTTCTTTAAAAGTAATAAGTTATCTTTAAATATGGTTATTTTTTGAAGAAATTGTAGCTTGTTATGAAGACATAAATGATGTTTTAAATATTTGAAATCAATCGTATCTTTTAATTTTTGGGATTAAATTTTGGGAATAAATGTGTTTCTTTTGGATGTTTAAAATTGGAGAATTTTTAATACTTCAAAATTATTTCGTTCAAATAATATTTATATACTAAATCAATTTTAATTTTCAATCCTTCTCTATGTGTCTTGCTCTTTAAAACACCTAAAGAAAGTTTATTAAATGATTTTGAATTTATAAAGTCCAATATAATTAGTATTGTAAACATTTATTAAATTTCTTTCTAAATAAACAAGAAAAATCTATCCTTCTTTAAATATTTTAAATTTGTTTTCTGTAAAATATTACTGTTTAAGCATACATAAATTTTAACATATCGTAAGGATCATTTTACTATGGAAAAGAGAAATGTTTCGACTAAACTTTTTCAGTACATATATAATAGTATATAATAGTAAGATATTTTGCTTGAGATACTTTGATTTTAGAATTCCAACAAAAACCCTTTTTTATAAAAATTATTAACTCTAGTTGAAATTTAAAAGTTTATCTAAATCCGAATCAAACTATTACTTATAAAACTGTTTTTATTCCTGACTTATGTATGTTTTGTGTTTCTTTAAAAGCAATAAGTTATCTTTAAATATGTTTTTTTTTTTTTTTTAAGAAATTGTAGGTTGTTATGACGACATAAATGATGTTTTAAATATTTGAAATCAATCCTATTTGAGTAATTTTTGGTACTAAATTTTGGGAATAAACGTGTTTCTTTTTTATGTTTAAAATTGAATAAATTTTATATTTTCAACATTACTTCGTTCAAATAACATTTATATACTAAATGAAATTGAATTTGCAATCAATCTCTAGGTGCCTTGCTCTTTAAAAAACTTAAAGAAAGTTTATTAAATGATTTTGAATTTATAAATTCTAATATAATTAGTATTGTAAACATTTTTTAAATTTCTTTCCAAACAATAAGAAAAATCTATCCTTCTTTAAATATTTGAAATTTGTTTTCTGTAATATATTAATGTTTAAGCATACATAAATTTCAACATATTGTGAGAATCATTTTACTATGGAAAAGAGAAATGTTTCGACTAAACTTTTCCAGTACATATATAATAGTATGTGATAGTATATAATTAAGTTATATCGATCGATTTTGAAGATTTCCTATGGATCAAATTTGGAGCCATTAGATGATATTAAGGCAATTCCCATCATAATGTCAAATTGAATTAGCTTTACTACTCTTAACACTTAGCTCTTAACTGATAACTTATGTATACATACAAACAAATTACTGAAAACACAATTAGTAATATTCAAATTACACACACACATATATAAACATATGTAATAATTAAAGTCTAGCCTAACAAATGTATAGTGTAAATAAAGTTTGGAACAAAGTAATACTTTTTATTACAAAATAATAATTGATTAGAGACAAACATAAATATTTATAGTTTGAATAGTTCAAATTATTTTCTTTGAATTTAATAAATAAAGAATATAAATGTCAAGTTATAATATGTATAACTAAATATTTTCGTTTTAACTTATTATACACAGGCATTAACGTTTGTTAAATAAGCAGTGATTAACGTAAGTACATGATGAAATGTATAATAACAGATATTTTGTAGTATATCAAAGTTATATAAATCCATCACATAAGTATGCATGTTTAAACATTGAAGTGTGCTATTATAATCAACGTTAAATTAAGCCAATGTGATACACCGGAATATTTCTTTTGTTACCAACTTCGAACATCTATTCAAACAGGAATCCAATTTTATTCACCGGTCGAAACAAGAATTTGAAACTGCCTTCAACTTCCCACTTTCTGTTCCTATTTTATTATTGGAGAAAATCCCGGAAGTCCGTGGTGTGTTCCCATCGTGACCGTACTCCCGATAAGTCCATCAAACGGACCACCCTCACTCCACGAGAAGTTGCTTCCCCCCTCCCTCTCTCTTCCCTTCTCCATTAATGTAAACACTTTTAGTCGGGACTTCCCAGTCGTTGGACATCTGCTTTTAACACTTCACGTGCCATGCTGACGCCGAGGGAAAAGGAGCTGCAAGCACACACGACAGGTGATGGGAATCACAGTGAATCCGCACTTGAAACTTCCGCTTTAATTAAGGCCGGCGCTGTGCTGCCCATGAAAATTGGAGAGTTGGAAATTTCATGCAGTGTGCCTTTCAGATGAATGTTTAAAACGGTTTACATCACTGAATTATTGATTGAGCGCGAAAAGACTTCCAGTTAAATTCGTGACCTCTGTGGAAAATGTGATTTGCGGAACGTGGGATTTGTCAGCAAGATATTTTATAAAGTGTAAAGGAGAAATTTACATTTTCTACACGAAATATTATATAACTTTAACTTTAGTAGAAAACTATATGCCGCCAACCTTTAAGATAAAGGCATGCATTTGCAGAAAGAGAAATTAAGAAGAGCGTTTGTTAGACAAGCAAGTATTTTTTAGATAAGAAAATAAATAATTGGAGTAAAACCTAGTGTTGTTATTGTACGTTTGAAATCTATAATTAGAAACTATGTTAGTCAAAAGAATTTAAAGTTTTTTTTATTGAAAATCCCTTATTCATTTATCACATTTCTCCTTGTAAAATGCGTGATGGTTAGAAAATAAATATACTCAGGAAATCTAAAATAACGGGGCCGTAGACCATTGGTAAATGATAAAGTTTAAACCACACTGAGACTAATAAAGTAAGTTATTGTAAATTTTACTTTATTAAATTTCTTAGCCAAATAAAGGAGAAAATTTCCAAAGAAAGTCTATAAATACATATAGTATTATTATAATACATATAGCATATTGGATAAAAATTTTAATTTATATCTTCCAAAATATTAGTTCTTATAAATTGAATTTTGCTTTGTATACACCAAATTTAGGAATGTGTTGATTTCGTTTTGTCTTCTACGCTCAACTATTTTATCATACCTTCAAAATAGGACAAGTACAGTCGAACTCGTTTATAACGAGCACAAAGGGACCGTAACATTTACTCGTTAAATCCGAGTGCTCGTAATAAACGGGTCCTTAAGGCAGGCATGCAACCAGAAGGGGGGAGGCTTGGCAGGTCAAATGATTTGGTTTACTTAAAATTTTATTAATACTTACTTTAATTACATTTATTAATTTAATTAAATACTTTTCTTAATTTAATAACAATTAACTCCCCCTAAATCAGTGAAAAATGTCTAGTTGCACTACAGTCTTAAAGGAAAGAAACAATAAACTTAAAGAAAAAAAGAAAAGATTTTTACCAAAACATTTACTTTTTTCATTAATCTACATATTTAAAATTGTAGTATGTTGTTTTACTCTGAACTCGTTCCCTGTCTCTTTCCTGTCCTATTGTTCTTCGGAGAAGACTCATAGCGAGAAAAACATCCTCACTGACATCCCTCGCTTCAAAAAAGATCTGCATTTTTTCATCGAACTTCAACCTCTTAGAACAAGCTGGGAGTGCTTCATTTTCTTTATATTCATCAGTGTCCTCATCGCTTTTGCCATTTTTTTTCATCTGAATTCGCTAGCACGTCAGTTACAATATCTTCGGTGGTCAGTACATCTGAGGTCATAAGTTCGTCACCGATGGATACGTAGTTTTTAAATTCTTCCTTCTTCATTTCCAAATTTGTAGTTTGTACGAAATTGTCAAGCTCTTCTTCCTCGGTAAATTGACCATCTTGACAGCTCTCCAATCCAGCCTTATGGAAACACATGATGATGCATGTTGATGTGACATTTTCCCATGCATCGTTCATCAAACGTATCGCTTCCAGTACGTTGACATTGATATTTGATGCTGTTCCACTTCTATCTCTTCGGTCCAGAATCATCAAAATCAGTTGCTTACGGAAGTGGCACTTGAAACTTCTTATGACTACTTACTCCATAGGTTGGATAACAAATATAGTATTTGGTGGCAAAAATTCAATTGCAACAAATTAGTGAACCCTTCCTATTGATATTGGAATGCTGGAGGAATGTTTCCTACAAAAGTATTAAACCGCGGAGAAGAAAAAAAATAGATAAGACAGAAAGACTAGAACGATGAGAAAAAAGATTGCAAGACAAAAAAATAATGCTGGCTAAAACCAGGTCTTGCTCGTTAAAAGCGATTTCTGTTCCATAGACTTAACATTGATCCAACCAAATATTTTCGCTTTCCTCGGTAAATCCCAGTTTTTGTTAAATCTCAGCTCGTTATAAATGAGTTCGACTGTACTTTATAAGGCCAATTTTGAAAGGAAGCAATTGTCAATAATGAGTTCGTTACTCATTCCATGATCGAAAGAAACCCTTATGCCACTTTAATTGTTTTTCTAAGACTGTTCTAAGAATTGATCACACGTTTAGAGGCAATAAACATTTCACATATATGATTTTTTATATTAATAACTGCTTGTTAATTCAATTTTAACGGAACTTAATTTTAATCTGTATTACTAAATTGGTTCCCTAACAACTAGTTAATACTAAGATGGTTTCTTACAACTAAGCTCGTTTCTTAACAACTTATTAAGTTAAGTCATCTAAAAAATATTACTGTGCTAATCTTTTATATGCTCATTGCTTGGTTTGAAGATTATAAATGTGGATGTGTTATATGTCTTTCGCCAATAAACTCGATATTTCTTTTCTACATCTTAAAAATTTAGACCAGAATTCAGCTGAACTATAATTTTATACACTACAGTTTCCTACACCCTCGTAAGCAGGTATCATAAGCTTGTTAATTAAACCAATCTGTCAATTTCTTTTAGAGAGATTATCTTGTAAAAAAAATCCTTATATGTATTATATGTTCGTGAGATCGTGTCATATTAACGTTTCATTCAATGATCGATCTATACACCAGATTGGAGCCTTCAGCAGAAATTAAAAGAAATGGATAAAAAAGTGACATAAAATAAAGAACACAATGAGTGTAAAGCGGCAATTTGTCATTTAATAAAAACGGAAGAACTTGAAGACTATCCTTGCTTTAGTTTGTAGATAAATCAATAACCTTTGACAGAGCATTACACCTTGAGATAACAGCTATATTGAGAGGTCTTTCATAAAGTGAAGACAAAGGGTCAAAGGGATAAAAGATAATAGAACTAACCGAATGCTAGCTCTGAAAACTTTTTTTCCTTAGAAGTAAGAGATAAATTTCTATGAAATAATTGGGAAATCTTTTTTTACCGCTTATTGTAGAAATAGTTTGTTAAACATTAATAAAGTCAACAGTAATAAATTTATTGCGAAAGTTCTCAAATTGTATGGAAAATTTTCAGAAAATGGATTTTATTTTCATTTTTTTACAGTTCAATAAATCTTTGTATTGCTCTACAAAATATACGAAAAGGTAAATTAAGCTTCTAAACAGTCTCTAGTCTGGATAAAATATATTCCAGTATTTATTTACAATGAAAGCTTTTGAGTTCATTTTATCGAAACAAGTTATAATTTCCATATTTTCTTCATATAAATCCTTTATAAAGGGAATAACGCTTTTGAGTTTAGTCATGACTACACTGCTGATAAAGCCATCAAAAGCGATGATGAGTGAAAATACATGCATCTGGAGTTTTGTATTCTGCGGGCACATCTGCCTCTATCATTGCATGACTCGCGTTAATTCTGCGGCGAAAAGAGGCATGTATTCTCACGGCAGGTGATGTAAATCACAGTATTTATCATACCACAAATGTCCGCATTAATTAAAATAGGAAACCACGCTTTCCCGAGAAAATTGGAGAGTCAGAAATCTCGCGATGAACTTTTCTGAGCTGAATATTTAATGGGTTTATAGCTCCGAAACATTGATCGTGTGAAAATAATTTAAGCTTGAAGAAGCTCAACGAGAGAGAGACAGATAGAGAGAGGGAGTGGGAGAGAAAGAAAGAAAGGCTGAACGTTTAGTAAACCTCTGATTAGTTATTGGAGAAAAGTCTCTCCAAAACTGTTCACAAAATGTGAGATATCCGTACTGGAAGTTTGAGGAATCTTAAAATCTGCCAATAAACGTAGTTTCCTGCTGAAGTATCAAAATACGTTTAGAACGAACAGACATATTGCTACCCATTCAACATTTGTGATCTCAGTTTCTAAACGTTTTTGGCTAGATTCCAATTCACACCAGAAGGGAAGCATACCAAGAGGAAGGTTCATGAATATATTCGAAATTCAAGCACGTTATTCAAAAGAAGACCTAATATGATAACGAATTGTGAGACAACTTTTAATATTATATGATAAATTTATAAAAACTGATGTATGAAGGTACTTATAAAGTTTACAAATTGAAAATGTTAAAAAATTCTCTAGTCCTATGCATATTTAATAATTGTTACAGTAATGTATAGATAAAAATTATCTGTAAAATATATATAAAAGCACAATACATAAATACCTACATAAACGTTGTGCTTCAAATAAAATAATATAGTCAATATGAAATTAACATTTTACAGTCCATTGTTCCCAAAAGGGATCATAATATTAATAAAATTATTTAAAATTAAATTTCATCAATATTGATACAAAAAATTAGCAAATGTAGTAAAATGACTACTCGATTTTTTAAAATAAAAGCTATATTTCTATGATTAATAGAAAATTGTATAAAAAAATCCTAAAAATGACCCTTTTCATCATTTTCTATAAAAGGCATATTAAAAATTTACATACATGTAAAAAAAATAACTAATGCTTCTAAAATCCGATTGGTATCCTTAAAACAACTTTAATTTATTTAAAAATATGAAATTCGACATTAATAATCAGAAATGCACCTGGAATAATTTATTAATTATTGATGTTCCCAATTAGGAACCATGGACTGTTGCCGCTATACTCGACGAAATATTTTCCTCTACGGAGAACATTACTTGTAAGATGTAGTAAATGAAGGGGAATTCCCTAAAGGGCATTTGAATTCTATAAGCAGTTTAGTGAGGTTCGCTTCTCAGATATTATTTTGAAAGGTGTTAAATGTATTTTGTCTGTGAACTACAAGTTACAACCAATCTTCTAAGAATTTCACCAAGGAAAGTTAGCCTCAACCTGGACCCAAAGTTTACCGCCCTATATCACAGAGAAAAAGTGATGGCCATTTTATTGTACAAACAAAACAAGGTAGATATGCACAGTGCACATTAAATGCAAGATTAGCTTGCAATAAGCGCAAGAAAAAAATTGCTTCTCCATTGATTTCCAATATATCATTGCATAAAGGTATAAACTCATGTTTTTGATATTTGTTTAAAAATATGTTGTTTTCATTTAAATTTATAATTTTTAAACTTTATAGATATCTGTCCTTAAATTTAAAAATAAATTTTAAATTCATTCTAATTATTTTTCTTATTATTTAATATTTAATATATACATCATTCTACTCAATTTGTGAATCCAGTGTATAGTCAAAAGTTCCCAATGTTCCCAAATGGGAACATCATGAAAATCGTAAAAGAATTTTTTTTCCACAATTAAATGACTAACATACTTTAACTAAAACATCAGAAGGCAAGATATGCAAAAATATAATTTAAAATATATTTGGATTTGAATTTGGCCTGTAAAAGGTTAAAATCAGTCGAAAATGATTTTGCTATATTTTTAAAGTAGAAGTGAAATAATATGGATTTATAAATATGCTTCTATAATTAGTTCTCTAATTATGAATCAGAAAATATTTCATTTATGTTTCATTTTGTCATTACTTACTGTAAATTTTTAGT
Source organism: Pardosa pseudoannulata (assembly GCA_032207245.1). Taxonomy (NCBI): domain Eukaryota; kingdom Metazoa; phylum Arthropoda; class Arachnida; order Araneae; family Lycosidae; genus Pardosa; species Pardosa pseudoannulata. The sequence continues at coordinate 92,956,002 of CM063498.1, read as the reverse complement.
TCTTAAACGCCAAAAGCGCAATTTAAAGGTATTTAAAACATGATATAAAGTGTAATAAATAATATTTTTAAACGAATAAATAAATATAATGCTTTAAAATATATATGTCAGACAAGTATATAAATCATCAGACAAATTTCAAGAGAGTCAGAAAAATCTAATCGAATTAATATCTTATTCGTCAACATTCATAATAAATCATTTTTGATGGTGTAACACCTCCTTCTAAATTAAAATATCGTAGATGTGTTTTTAGTATATGTAATTACATAATCTAGTTGATAAAAGTATATATTTTAAATATTCTGCTTAATTTATAGATTTTTTTTATCTTACTTTACCTAATGAATAATGGATTTTCAAGCGTTCATATATTAGGCGCATGAAAACTTCAATTCTAAAACATTTAGCTATAAATAAAAAAGCTTGAAATATAATAACAGAAAAAAAATCTTTCTTGCAAATTTATTACTTTGCATCTAAATATGCATTGTGGGAAGAAATATAAAATAGTAATTAATTACAAAACAAAATTAGTGGAAGCTAAGGCATTGAAAAATAAGAATTAACAGCTGTTTTGTAGTAGAAAAAATTGACAGTGTTTGAATTGTTATCTTAAAGCTGTGTTTATGCCTATATTTCTCCACTTCATTTCACCGTGCATCAATTTTGCAGTCAAATTGGAGTTGGGGCAATGATATTCATGTTGTGACAAAACTAGAAATTGTTTCAGATGTGCATCTTGGATATACATCGAGAAAAGTGTTACATTTCAGGATATTTTTTTTTTTATCTTGACTCAAAGCAATTACTTCTCCATGACACACTTAGCGAATTGTTTTTAAAATGACAATTGAAATTTATGCGAATAAAGACAAAAAGTATATAAATATTGCATTTCTTCAACTCATATATTCTTTATGAATTATTTTTTTTTATCTTGGCTCAAAGCATTTGCTCCTTCATGACACACTTAGCGAATTGTTTTTAAAATGCCAATCAAAATATATGTGAATAAAGACAAAAAGTATAGAAATATTGCATTTCTTAAGCTCATATATTCTTTATGAATTATTATTTTTTTATATTGACTCAAAGCATTTACTCCTTCATGACACACTAAGCAAATTGTATTTAAAATGACAATCGAAATATATGCGAATAAAGACAAAAAGTATAAAAATATTGCATTTCTTCAGCTTATATATTCTTTAAAATAAAATTAGCTTAGAATTTTTACAACCAATTGGGTAACGTAATACAAAACAGTTTTATCTAATGAGATGGATTCTAGACACATTAAAAAAGATTTTTAATCTATAAATATGAGAAATATTAAAAGACTGAGATAAACATTAAGGGATTACAAAATAAAAGCTGTTTTGTAGTACACAATTTTATTTTAAATCTGCATTTGGTGAATTACTTTTTAATTGAGTATGGCAATCTAAATATACGTGCATAAAGAAATAATGTATATAAATATTACATTTCTTCTACCCCATTTTTCCTTTAAAATAAAATAAGCTTAGTAATTTTTTACAAGTAATTGGATACCGTATATTAAAACAGTTTTATCTAATGAGATGACACTTTGAGACGTTAAAAATTTTTTTAAATGATAAATAGGAGGAACATTAAATGATCAAGATAAACATTAAAAGATTACAAAATAAAAGCTGCTTTGTAGAACAAAAAATGTAGTACAGAATTTTATCTCAAATCTGTATTTATTTTCACATTTCTCAACATTTTATATCGGGATGTATCAATTTTGCATTCAAATCGCAATATGCACGATGATGTTAAAATCGTGACAAAAGCTAGAAAATGTTTTGGACTTTGCGGGCTAATATATATTTCAAAAATAAATTGTCACATTTTAGGTTTTTCTATCTTTGGACAAAAAATTCATTCTTTCATGACGCATTTGGCAAATTGTTTTTTAATTGAGTATGTCAATCGAAATATATATGCATAAAGACATAATGTATACAAATATTGCATTTCGTCAGCTCCTTTTTCCTTTAAAATAAAATAGGCTTAGTAATGTTTTCAAAGTAATTGAATACTGTAAAATAAAACAGTTTTATCTAATGAGATGAATAATTTGGGACGTTAAAAAAGATTTTTAAATTATAAATAGGAGAAATATTAAATGATGAAGTTAAATATTAAAAGATTACAAAATAAAAGTTGTTTTGTAGAACAAAAAAAAGGTAGTACAAAATTTTATCTCAAATCTGTTTTTACTTTCATATTGCTCAACATTTCACATCGGGATGTAAAAATTTTTCATTCAAATCGTTATATGCACGATGATGTTAAAATCGTCACAACAGCTAGAAAATGTTTTGGACGTGCGGGCTAAGATATACATCAAATAGAAATTGTCACAGTTTAGGTTTTTCTATCTTAAGTCAAAAACTTATTCTTTTATGACGCATTTGATGAATTAATTTTGGAATTGAGTATGGCAATCGAAATATATGTGCTTATGGACATATATTTCAATTGCATATAGCCATAAATTATACAAATATTACATTTCGTCAGATCAGCTCCATTTTTCCTTTAAAATAAAATAAGCTTAGTAATTTTTTACAAGTAATTGGATACCGTATATTAAAACAGCTTTATCTAATGACACTTTGAGACGTTAAAAAAATTTTTAAATGATAAATAGGAGAAATATTAACTGATTAAGATCAATATCAAAAGATTACAAAAGAAAAGCTGCTTTGTAGAACAAAAAATGTAGTACAGAATTTTATCTCAAATCTGTATTTATTTTCACATTTCTCAACATTTCATATCGGGATGTATCAATTTTGCATTCAAATCGCAATATGCACGATAATGTTAAAATCGTGACAAAAGCTAGAAAATGTTTTGGACGTGCGGGCTAGGATATACATCAAAAAGAAAGTGTCACATTTCAGGTTTTTCTATCTTGAGTCAAAAAATTTATTCTTTCATGACGCATTTGGCGAATTACTTTTTGAATTGAGTATGGCAATCGAAATATACGTGCATAAAAATGTAATGGAAACAGATATTAAATTTTTGCGAACTATTCACCTTAAAAATAAACTTGGTAATTTCTTTTTTTTTACAAAATATATAATGTTAATAGAAAAGTTTTATAGAATGAAATGGTATTTAGAGACCATTTAATATTAACTTATATACTCCCAGTATGTATATTGAGTATACAAGTAGAACTTCAAATAATATTAAATGTTAATGTTCAGTTGGAATATTTTGTTAAATATTTTAATATATACTATTACAAAACATGCAAAAGTTACTGGATATCGTATCTTGATAGAACAATTCATACAAGCTGAAAGTATGCATGTTTTAAAGCCGTATCCTTTTGAATACTTTACGAAATTCTACAAAAAATTTAGAGATAGTTTGTTTATTTTTAAACTCATAAAATTAGAAAAATATCCCTATTTATTGGCTATAAAATTGACTTAAAATTAGTGTTTAAAGTTACATACTTAAAATTACTTGATTCCTAAAATTTAAAAATCATGTGCGTAACCATATTTTTTCCGTTTGTATATATTTGTATTATTTTTGTAACGAAATAACTTCTTTAATGTAATTAAAAAATTAGATTACCAGAAAAGCTAAATAATTAAAATTTTATTTCAATTTTATTATTTCTAGATTTCAGAATGTCTTAAGATTTTCAGCTTTTCTCATGAAAATGATTTTTGTATTATTAATTCATTCTGTAGAATATATGTCGGATATCACTTTAATTTCATTTGTTGGTTAATACTTGCATTATAAATTAAGTCACCACAATATAACTTGAATATTTTTCAGAAGTATCCCTCATTTGTTCTGCTACATTTCCAGCAGATTATTTTATGTTTTCGAAAAAAGTTAGCAAAAGCTACAAATATCTGAGTAGTTTTATAATACATTTAAATATTTCTGCTGTGTCGAAAATAGATTGATTTTTAACAATCACATTAGAAGGTAAGAGATCCATTATCTAAGATCGTTAGGAAACATAAGGTTCTCAACTCTTCTTAACTCAAGAACCCTGAATTAATATTAGTGATATTAATAATAATTAATAATAATTATATATCTTAAATATTAGACTACAGAATTTATAACGTGGAAAGAAAATTTGAAAAATTTAAAACATAATTCTATTTTTCTATTAATATCAAGTGTATGAAAGAGAAATTTATTTGCACAAAACTTTCCTTGATATAAAAAATCTACTTTTGAAATGATCTTCTGGTGTCTCCAAGTTTTTATTTTAGATTTAATAAATCCTTCTTTTCATTTTCTTTAGTAAAATTCATGTACATCAGATCAAATGCTAAATGAAACTTTGAAGTGAAAATTTAACTCATCATCCCCATTCCGAAATCTAAGAGTAAGTGGTATCAAATACAGTACTGTGGAATAGCAACAGTTAACAATAGGCAACAAGAAGCAGATCTAATGGTGCAAGAAACTTTTAAATTGATAAACTAAAACTTTTTAGATCTATATATGACTGTGCACACTTATTTCCTTTGTTGTTCTTTTTTCTAATACCCCCTGAACGAGCTAAGCGCTTGAGCCAGAAGCCAAAAGAATTAACCTAAAGTGGTGCAACTTTCGTTTTTACAAGTACCACTAGGGGGAAAGAACGTCATAACTCAAGTGGGTCCCCATAATTTAGAATCAGGGTCCAAATAGAAGCCCTCAAACTTGGCACACCACTCTTAAAAATATCGTTTGAGAAATTAGAGTTCTTTGTGACCACTAACATATTTTACTTTCTCCACTCACCTTCATCTTAGGCCAGTTCGATTCTCGAACCCACAACCCTTATGTTATGAGATAGTTGCTTTGGTTGACTGAACTACCGAGGTTCTGATTTATTCTAATTGTATTTTAACAAAATTTGTAAAGTAAGCTAGTTGATCATCGAGCTTTAAGCTGATAATATTTCATACTTTATATTTAATACCTATTTAAGTTTTGTACACATCATGTTTATATACGACGAATCCAACGTATTAATTTATAATTAATTTTAATTTAAAAATAAATTTTTTATTCATCATCCAAAAATTTAGTTTTGCATTATTCTTAGTAGCTTATTTATGATACATTTACATACAAATAAGCATTAAACAATGCAAGCATTTATTTTAAAATGATAGCATGATTTCTGAAATTTTTTGTTTAATTTCTCGAAACAGTGAGTACGTAGGACTCCGACAAAAATAGTATAGAAACCGTTGTGAAATGTTGTGCACTTGTGAATATTTGAATTACAAATCAGATGAATTAGATCTGAGTGCTTATAAACATAACTGGAAATTTTGCTTTAATTTTTGGTAAAAATGAGGTATATATTTCTTTACGTAATAAACAATTCATTGCCTGTTAATGACTTTTAAAACATACTAGTTAAAATTATAATTAATAACAGTAGTTTTATTTAAAATAATAATAAAGATATAAATTATGCTCAAGATATGTGAGCATTGATAAAATATAACTCAAAAAATGAAGAAACAATGATTCGATAAAATTATTATATTTATAAAGACATAAATATTTATTGTATGAATTTTCGTTAAGTGTATAAATTCTGATATTATAACACTGTTAGGATTTTTACATATTCCCGTTAAAAAATGTAAATCGATATAAAATAATTATTAAGTTACTAGAACAATAAAATGAGTTTTATGTATGAACAATATTTGTAGTCATATACATAAACATATTTTATAAAAATATTTTATAAGAATTTTTATAAAAATACTTTATAAGATTTCTTATGCCTTGTATTGCATTTGACAGTTAGCTTTTGCAGTTTTGATTTTTAATAAGAATCTATTTTCTATGTCTTTTCAGCTTGAAAGCCAATGAAACTGAAAATTACAAGTACAAGCACAAAAGATATAGACACTCTAGAAATGATTCGTCTATACAAATACAGGCTAGAATAGTCATTCTTCTGTCTGTGGTAAGACAATTTATATTTTGAAGTTTAAACAAGATTGTATTATATAGATTGCCAATATTATTTTGTTAAATCATTATAAATCAAATCAGTTGACTTACAATTTGAAAAATATTTTAACTGTCTTTATTTAACTCTTATCTTTCCTCTGCTTTTACCTCAATGACTCAAAAAAATAATGATAAAAATATTTAAAGCTATTGAAATTATGCATATAAATATTTAATTTATATGTTTTCATGTTCACAAACTAAGTTTAATTTATGGTTTAATAGATTCTTATGAGACATTTTATAAATACTTAAATGGAATCGAAGTATTTGTTGGAAAGAGGATACATTTTAGGTACCTGTTGTTTTAGATTAATATAAACATGGAATCGAATTTCGGAGAAAGTGAATTTTTCTTTGCTATTAATGATTTTGAATATAACTGTTGTAAAAGTTGTTTCAGCTTAACGAATTCTTTTCCACCTCTTTTTAACGATTGTGTACACATTGAACTCAAGTATTTTATAAATGTTAATTTGATGTTAAATAATTAGAATTTTTATTAAAAATCTTAAATTGTTTTGGAGTTTTGATATAAATTACTCGATAATATATAGCTTAATTATATTTTATAAATTTATTTTTCAAAACGTAGTTAAGCTATATAATTTTTAAAATAAAATTTCGGACATGTAATTTTAAATATAATTTTAGACATATACCTACATATATTAAATTAAATATATTTTAGATATTTTTCAGAATTATTGTCGGAAAGCAAATACACTTTTTTGCTTCAAATTTTGTAAAGTTCTAACAAAATATACATCTCTATTTTTAAAGTTTCATCATATAGTATTAAAATATATTATTTAAATCGATGTAATATTATAATGCTAAAGACTTAAAATAGCTTCTCTCCGAAACTGCTAAGTTAAATGTAGACTTTTTCGGGGATATTTTTTAACAGAAAATTTATTTGGATATTAAATAATTTACTTTATCTTACAAACATCTTCCGTATTCTTTTTACGTTATTTATATTTTTTTACCATAGTACTGTATGACCTTTTAATAATAGTTATTAGTTCCGGTTTGTGCTTTAGATTGTAAATAACAACTAAAAATAATGTATCATTTATTTAAACAATAAGTTTTTTAGTTCTACAAAGAAAAATCACACTTTTATATTTGAAGTTATTGGAAGAAGGCATATTGAATATGGGTTATAATTAATAGTTTATTATTCTCCAGATTTATTATTAACTATTTTAGAAAATAAAGTGTTTGGTTCATGTTCAAAGTAGGCAGATACTCGCTAAAGCATGTAATTGTGGATATATCTTACATTCATATGGGATAGGGCATACTTATGTAAAAGTGTTTTACAAGTCAAATTTAATTTTCACTATTCTGTACTATTATTATATATAAACTTGAATACATATTTTTTATTATTATACATATGAGTACATATTTTACATTATTATGCGTGTGAATACACATAAAAACTTTTCATGAATTTTTGTTTGCACACAACTATTTCTTTTTATTGTAATAACTTTCTTTGATTTTTATTGATTTTACTTATAATAACTCGTTGAAATTCATATATTCTCCCCAATATATAAATAACCGATGCATAAAGTAAAGAAATGGACACAGTAAAAATATACCAGTAACCTAAACCAATATTTAAGACAACTGAATTCTCATAGTATCCAGGAACTATAAAAAATTACGATGTTTGGACTACTAAATGTAAAAATGTGAACCTTTACAAATGTATGAATACAATTTTCTTCGTATTTCTTAAGACATTGATTAATAATCCTGATTTTCATTTCCCGAAACAAGCCTAAAACATGATAGAAGACTGATATTTTCTTAAGTGTTGCGTTTAAATGCATCTTTTTAAATAAACATAAACTATTTTCCGTATTATTTAAATATATTATAGTATAATTATAAGAAATTCCAAATTAATTTGCTTTACCTATCAATATGTTAAGAAATTAATAAGCGTCGCAGTATGTAAAATACTAGAATTTTATAATACATAATTTTTTAGAGGATTATAAAGATAATTCATGTTCTGTAAAGCAAGAATCATCTACTGTCATCTATTGCTTTTATAATTTCTATTATTATTAATGTCTGGTATTGCATAAAGTAAAGAAATGGACACAGAAAAAATATACGAGTAACCTAAAACAATAATTAAGAGAAATGAATTCTCAAAGTACCCAGGAACTATAAAAAATTACAAAGTTTGAATTGTTAAATGTAAAAATGAGAAGTTTTGCAAATGTATGAATACAATTTTCCTCGTATTTCTTAAGACATTGTTTAATAATACTGATTTTCATTTTCCAAAACAAGTCTATAGCATGATTGAAGACTGATATCGTCTTACGTGTTGCGTTTAAATACATCGTATTAAATAAATCTATACTATTTTTAGTATTATTTAAATATATTATGATATAACCCAAATTAATGTGTTTTACCTATTAATAAATTAAGAAATTATTAAGCTTCGCCGTATGTAAAATACTAGAATTTTGTAACTCACAATTTATTTTAGAGGATTATAAAGATAGCTCATGTCCTCCAAAGAAAGAATTAACTATTGTCATCTATTCCTTTTATAATTTTTATTATTATTAATACCTCGTAGAAATAAAATTCAAAGTTCATCCGCTTTAAAACATGCCGCATTTCAGTAACAATTTAGGTAAAATGATTTATTTCCCAGTGAAATGGAGAATATTTTGCCTTTTAAATTTTGCTATTCAGAGGAACAATTTTATCTTTATTGTATAGGGACCACGGGGATCAGATGCAATCTTTCAGAATCAAATTACTTGTATTACATTGCAAAAAATTTGAAATATCATAGAAAGTGAGAATGGAAAAAAAAATTCCACGGCCTATCATAAAATTTTTTATCCAAGCTAAGTCAAGCGTGTCATTTTTGAGTAGAATTTTTCTTCGAAATTTTTTCGAAAGCTTAGAATATCATTTAAAAATGATTTTAGGCTTTTATAATAATTTTAGTAATAAATTTAGATAAATATTTGGATGTTATTTCAGATGAGTACCCTAGTCTATGTAAGGAACTGGATGCTAAATGGAACTTTCCCACAATTTGGAGAGCAAGACAACCCAGCAGCTTTTTCAAAGTCTTGGTTGACAAGGTAAACATATGTTTATTCAAAAGTCTTTTTTCTATTAAGCATATCACTTTGTTCCTTTTAATTTAATATAATAATCATCAACATTTCGTAGATTTGCTGAGAACTGTTGAAAATACAGATATTTACCCAGGTATTAAGGGTCTTGTACATGCTAGCTGACCCTTCAGTTTATCCTGTCCCTATGATGAATTGGGAATCCATCCTCCAACGTAATCCTAATAAAGGTCTTTAGTTAAATCGGTATCAGTTTTATGGCCATGACTGCAACTACCCATCGAGAATTCCGTCTCATTGCATATATATATATATATATATATAGATAGATAGATAGATATATAGATATATGTATATATATATATATATTTATATCTATCTATATATATATATATATATATATATATACTATATATATATATATATATATATATATATATATATATATATATATATATATATATATATATATATATATATATATATATATACTATATATATATATATATATATATATATATATATATATATATATATATATATATATATATATATATGTATATAAACCTCTGTGTATTTATATGTATCCATACTTGTTATTTTGATCTTTTAATTTAATGCATATTTCCTGGGAGGTAATAATTTGTCTGTAATAATTACTTCCAGGATCGCATACAATAATAGCAGACTAAATTAATTGGAAAAGTTTAGAAAATAATTTTAGATTGTACAAAAATACTTTAGACTGTACAATGAAATCCCCTAAGAAATCAACATTAATTTGAAGTTTTCGTTTATTCAAGTTTCTTGCAGTTTTTTTTTATGTCACTTATATTGCATCTTAACTTTATCAGGAAGTTACATGCTGTTATACATTTCCCATACTCTAGGTTCTTAACGTACATGTACCTGCCTGCCTTTAATATATGGCTGCTTCTTTGTCCGATCAATCTATCCTATGACTGGCAGATGGGAAGCATACCGCTCATAGAAAGCCCATGGGAATTGAGAAACGCTGCAACGCTCCTCTACCTTGTAACTCTTGGAGGCTTGAGCCTGAAAGCTTTAACGAAGCCTGGCCTGCAGGTAAGATGAGGTAGGTTTCTGACCGTACAAACACAAACTGGTATCCCAAACTCATATCCTTCACAGGATTATACACAAAGTACGGTGTCAAATGCAAACATTTGGTACATAAGATAAAACCACTACACTCTGAAATTTTTTTAAGGAAACATAGGAAATCATTTAAGTATAACAAAAATGAATTACAATAAATAAATTGTAATCAAAACATAAGCATCTAAAATTGTCATTAATATATTTTAGTAAATAAATTAATCAAGAATTATGTGAATCTTATAAAATATTATTTAAATAAAAACTTTTAATCACTGCAATTTTATACAATTTACATTAACAATTATTTCTTTCGAGACTTTATTGCTCTTTGCAAGTATTAAATGGGAAATATAAGGTGAATACGAGAAAAATGTAAAAAAAAAATAATTTTAAAAATGAACGTATGAAAACACATGTTAATAAAATTGAGTTATAACAATGTTCTCTAAAATATTTAGCAACTATTTCTTAACTAAATCTATCAAAACATTATCATCTAAACATTTTAGTAATTTTTTACTAAAAGAAAAAGACAAGAAATGTATAATTTTTAGAAATATTTTTAAATGAAAAGTTTTAATCACTGCAATTACATACAATTTACATTATCAATTGTTTCTTTACGACTTTATTGCACTCTGCAAATTTTAAATGGGAAACATAAGGTGAATAAGATAAAATTGTCAAAAATATAACTTTAAGAACAAAGGTATGAAAACACATGTTAATAGATATGAGACATGAAAATGTTCTTTAAAACCTCTAGCAGCTATTTCTTTACTAAAACTGTGAAAACATTATCATCTAAATATTTTAGTAATTTTTTACTAAAATAAAAAGACAAGAAATGTATAATTTTAAGAAATATTTTTAAATGAAAAGTTTTAATCACTGCAATTTCATATAATTTACATTAGCAATTGTTTCTTTCAAGATTTTATTGCACTCTGCAAGTTTTAAATGGAAATCATAAGGTGTATAAGATAAAATTGTCAAAAATATAACTTTAAAAACATAGGTATGAAAACAAATGTTAATAAATATGAGGCATAAAAATATTCTCTAAAATATTTAGCAACTATTTCTTTACTAAAACTGGCAA
>CM063498.1:92882093-92939593 GCA_032207245.1 Pardosa pseudoannulata | reverse complement strand
GGGATTAGTAAAATTTTTAATATTCTAGAAATGTTAAGTACCCAATGAGGCATGTAAAAAATGGTCTGTTTTTTGGCTGAGAATTATCTGATTCACTCTCAATAATTTATTTATCGTCATACTCCTCTAGAGTCTCCCGTCCTGTAATGCAGTTTAGAATCACATTGAATTCATTTAGTTAAACCGTGTGGTTATGTATAATAAACAAACACAAAAAAGAACAAACTTCTTTATTTTCAAATATATAAATTAAAAGTTAGATATTTATTAGTCCATGAAATAGACTCCTAGACTTATATGAAAAGAATTTATTGTTAATACCAGTAATAAAATTTTCATCGCAACAAAAAATAATCGATGATTCAATTTAAAATTATCACACATGCATCTAATCTATTATTTAAGCCAAATATAAAAGAAAATCATTTACGTAATATCTAAGTTCAGTGATAAAAGATACTAAAATAGTGTAGAGGATATTTAAATGGTTTAAAATATGAAATGATTAAATGAGATGTTTAAAGGAATGAAGTCACAATGCTAGAAAAATTGTTATTTTTACCTATTTATTAAGTGATAAATTGATAAATTTAATCTGCTGCTCTTAACAGGGGAAAATAGGGCTTGAAATAATGGCATTAAACTCTCGAAAAGGGGGGAAGGGTTGGATTTCGAAAGTTTTAAAGACGACAGTATTTTTTGCTGTGATATGAAGCATATTTATACGAATTTATTTTAGAATCGGATCGATAGTTTAGGAGAAGATAAACTTTATTCTCTTTGAATGGATGCCTCTATCCATTCCAGGTCCAACCGCTTCATAAATTGGAGGACAGACGGACAGATAACTTAGGCTTTTATTATATAGGGGATTATACACATTTTTTAGTTGTATTAAAAGCAATAAAATATTTCATCAAAGTAGTGAACTCTGAAATATTTATTATAGGAGTATATTTTTCAAATACGTAAAAATTCAAAATAATAATATTTTAAATTATAGAATATAGGAATTAAGGATAGTTTTTGTCGATTTTGCATCATTCACTTTCATTCAGAAGTTTTGAACTTTTTGTTGAATTATACCATTTGATGAAACTGAAATAACCGTAAAAAATTAATATAAATCATATTTATGCATTTATCTTCGTTAAATGCCTCAGTATGTGTTTATTAATATAAATTACTTCAGATAAATGCATCGAAATTTATCGAAGTTCTGTGATGATATAATATGTTAATACCGGGTAAATTATCATCGATGATTAAGTTTATATTTGGTATAATTAAAGGCTTTTGATACGTTTTCATTGCGGCGGTATGTATAAAACAGTATGGCCGTTTTATGAAATTAGTAACTTAATTATTATTAAGGAAAATAATTTCACATATCTGCCCCATTAAGTATCTGCAATTTACTATATAATATTAATGAATCAATAAAATTTCATTTGTTTTAACACAGTCTTGGATTCTGTCTACTTGTGAGTCATGGATTACAACGACTTATGCAGAGAGGCCCCCTGATTGCCTGGCTGTGCAGAGCGGGGGCGTTACTTGTTATACTTCTTTTTGTGTTAAAGACCATGGCAAGGAATAATGTTTGGGCTTCCAGAGAATCTTTGTTCACGTAAGTATATTCTAAAGCCAAAAATTTTGTTTTTCTTTTCAATTCATTTTATGTAGCAATTAATAGAACCATATGCTTGGATCGGTTTTGTATTGCAACAAACATGTCTAAAGATTAACAAAAAAAGTGACTCGTTGGGTGCATCGTAGAAAAACTTTGCATATAAAAAGAATTTCTAGACCACTTTTCATCTCCTGGGGATAGTATTTATATTTTTTATCAACTGATTCATGAACAGTGCAACGTCGCTTTGTGATTGATTCAACCAATGTAAATTAATTTTTTCACATGACTTACTGTAGATAATGTTTTGTTATTCAGCAATCTGTTGTTTACGAGGGTTGCTATTTATATTTCTGGTCTTGGCAACAGTAAGTGTTGCTCGGCGATTTTAGACGATTTTAATAAGTTTGATATTTTTAAACATAAATTCAGCAGACGATTTACCATTATAGCTTTATTTGTGTTGTTGACAGTAAATTGAAAAGTTCTTCTCTTTCAAAAAATGGAATTGAATCGTGAACATTTTCGTGCCATTATTTTTCATAACTTTCGACGTGGATTGTCAAGACAAGAGTGCTTCGATGAACTTAATTCTTTATACAGCGATAAAGCGCCATCCTACAGAACTGTAAAAAATTGGTATAACGAATTTAATCGTGGTCGAATTTCGATCCAGGATGAATCCCGTGCAGGTCGTCCAAAATCCGTTGTTGAGCCAGAAAAGATCAACGCTGTGCATGAACTGATAAAGCAAGATCGTCATGTGACATACCGTGAGATAGAGACATCTTTGGACATTAGTATGACTAGCATCAATAAAATATTGCATGAACATTTCAGCGTAAAAAAAATTTGTTCGCGTTGTATCCCGCATAATCTCACAAAAGGTAAAAAAGGCTCGTGTCGATTGGTGCAAGGAAATGTTTTAAAAATAGGTTCAAGGTACATGAAAGGCTGTGTATAACATCTACACATGTGACGAATCATGGATCTACGCATATGAGCAGGAAACAAAACAGCAATGAACTGTATGGGTCTTCCAAGACGAGGCAAATTTAACAAAAGTTGTTCGAGGAAGAAGCTCATCGAAACAAATGATTGGCTGTTTCTTCGGCCTTAACGGTCATGTGACAACAGTGGAGTTAGAGCAACGCAGGACGGTCAATTCTAAATGGTACACTACCATTTGTTTGCCAGAAGTCATCGGAGAAATTCGAAAAAAGCAGAACAGGCGAATCATTCTTCATCATGACAATGCGAGCTCTAACACATCGACTGAAACAAAGGCATTTCTGACTGAGCGAAAGATCGAACTGATGGGTCATCCACCGTATAGCCCTGATTTGGCACCCAATGACTTCTTCTTATTCCCACACATCAAAAATAAATTACGTGGACAACGATTTTCGACCCCCGAAGAAGCGGTTGATGCATTCAAAATGCATGTTTTGGAGTTACCTCAATCGGACTGGAAAAAGTGCTTTGAAAATTGGTTCAAACGCATGCAAAAGTGTATTGATCATCATGGAGAATATTTTGAAAAACAATAAAACCAATTTCGATCCTACATATTTGTTTTTTTATTATTAGGCCAGAAATATAAATAGCAACCCTCGTAATTTGACTCTAGATGGGTGCAAATATTAATGCGTTTCTCTAAAAAAAGTTAAATTTGAACACATGTTCTGAAATTTATTTTAGATTTTAGAAGAACGATGCATAATTCTGACAAAATGGTGAACCTGAAACAAACAAACGAATATAAATATATAACTCTGCTCATTATGGACAATTATTATATCTTCAGATAAGTTCCAAATTATTATTCATATACTGGGGATTTTGTTTCTTTTATACAACAGTAAAGCCGATACATTTACCAGCAATTTAAGCACACACTAAATTGCAATTGCAGAACCAGTCATTTTGACTGGTTTGGTAAACGTTGTGTTAATACTGATCATAGGTTTAAAAATTACTCTATGATCCTTTCAACGAGAATTGCTTCTGTTAATATTTCATTATCCAAGATATTATTACTTTATGTGATTTTGGACAACGATTAGAGAATTCTTGTAAAATTTTTAAACTTTTAATCCCGAAAAATTTCTAATTAATTGAGCCTGAAAATTAATTTTATAAATATTCAGTGGTTATCTTATATTAATCGGGATTAATCCAACTTACAGTGGTAAATTTTGACAACAATAGCTGTTGGAGGTAAAAAGTACTGAAAATATTCTGCCATCATAATATTAGGTTGGGGAAAAAGAAATCTATTATTTTTGCCGGAAATTAATGACTTTATTTAACATGTTTCGAATTGTCCGTTTTGGGTCAAATATGTACCATTTTGGTGCATAACTTGTTGGCATTTTAAAGGAAGCTAAGTAATGTCTCTCTCATAGAAGTCTTGGTCTTTATTGGCGAAAAACTCTAGTAATCGATTTTCCCCATATTCTCTTGATCCCAATTTCTTATTACTCAGGAAGTTTTACTATGCGAGAAAAAGTTGGTAATCACTTTGTGGCAGATCAGGACTATATGGTGGATGCATTAAAACTTCCCAAACTTGTCCCTGAGTTTCTGGCGAGTCACTACAAACGTGTATGGCCTGGAGTTGTCCTGATGAATCACAACACATCTTCTGTTTGCCAATTCTGGCCATTTCTGGTCAATATCTAGCTTCAAACGGTCCAGCTGTTGATAGTAGGGATCTGAATTTAGTGTTTGACCGTACGAAAGCATTTCATAATAAATGATTCCCTTCCAGTCCCACCAAATACACAGTAAAACCTTCCTGGCTATTAGTCCTGGTTTGGCCACCATTTGAACTGCTTCACCATGCTTTGACCACGATCGTTTTCGCACAATATTGTCGATTTTGACCCATTTCTCATCCACAGTCACCATCCGTCTAAAAAATGGGTCGAATTTATTCCATTTGGCCAAGGCTTTTCAGACGGAAATTCGATCCATCATGTTTTTTTAGTGTTAATTGGTGTGGCACTCAAACATCGAGCTTCTTTTTGAATCCAACTTGGCACAAATAGTTTAAAACTGTTTTATGGTCGATCGTTAACTCTTGGATGATGCTACGACTACTAACATGCCTGTCAACCTCGATTATTTTTGTGATTTTATCGATATTTTCTACGACGGGCCTACCTGTGCGAGGTGCATCATTAACATAAAAAATGCTTGAACGGAATCGACGAAACCAAAATTGCATGTAATTAGCTGTTACAGTATCGGCACCATAAAAACCATTCACAATTTCAGCCGCCTGGTTTGCATTTTCGCCTTTATCAAAGAAGATCTGCAAAATGTACCGAATCTTCTCTTTCTTGACTACCATTTTTAACACCCTGTAAATCACAACTGAATGAACCAAACAAAAAATAGTAAAAAAAAAATAGTGTGAAATGTCACCTTGACAACAAGCATAAATTTGAAATTGTTTGAACGATATTTTACGAGTTAACGATCACTACAGTTATCTACAGAAAAAAATAATGAATTTCTTTTTCCCCAACCTAATATTATTGGAATTAATGAAGACTGCGATCGCACATTTATACATCTTGAATTTAAGAAAAGCAATAACAAGTACAGCAAAGTTTTGATGAAAAAAATTCAAAACTTGCGATTTCAAAAACATATATATTTTAATAGATGGAAAGAAATTTGCTTCATGTTAATTTATATTATTTATTCATAATAAACATAGAATGGTTGTAAGAGGAATAGTATTATATGAAAAAATTAATTTTTTCTACAAATTTATTTTGTGTGAAAATAATAGTAAAATTAAAAAAAATACATATAAAAAGAGGTATAAAGATTTATAATTCAAACAAAAAAAACTAGAAGTTTTCCTTTAAATAACAAATTGCTGATAAGTAACTCAAATAATATTAACTTTTCAAAAAAGGTTTAGAATTTTTGTGGGTTTGTTTGTTTGTAATTCAAAGATATTTTCTAAATTAGAGCCTACATGTATTGCAGAAAATTACAATGAATCTTATATAAAAGTCATCAAATTTAAAGCTCCTAAAATATGTATTTTTACTTTCTCATCCATTTTCTGATTCAGATATCTCTAATGCTCTTATGAAATTTTACGCCAAGTCATTAAACATTAATGCAGAAGAACTAAAATACTTGTTTCATATTATTATAAATTATACAGATTAAAAACATATGTATTTAAAGCTTTTATAGACTTATGGTTATCACCTTCATGTATTCTACTATAGTTTATAAATCCTAAGGTGCATAAAAGTTTTAAGTATTACTATATAAATTATAAATATATATTTGATATAACATCTGTTTGATGTTATTTTATAATAGAAACAGATTATTAATAAAAGGTATAAAAGATATAATCGATATAAACATTATCCTAACACTATTCTACTGAAATTTACTTTGTTACTAATATAGATTAATTTTATGAAATACTAATAATATCGTTTCATTTTGTTTGTTAGGTCAGGTCTTCAGTCTGTACCAAATAATGCTAAGGTGCATTACAACTACGCTAACTACAAAAAAGACATTGGAGATAAATCAACAGCTATCTATCACTACAGGATTGCTCTTAGGTGAGTATCACTCTTGATGACCATTCACTATTTTTTTAAGTTGTTTTAAACGCCGAGGACCAAATAGAAGCTGTGAAGAGTAATTTTTATTCTTTTTATTGGAGAGAAACTAAATTTTAAAGCTGATCTTAAGACTTTTGTAAATTTAAGAAGTTATATTTTACAGTAATGGTAATATGTAGATAATTCTAAGACATATTTATACAGGCATGCATTTATCGAAAATATAGTGATATCATAAATTGTATATATATTTCCCTAGCATGAAGATAAACAAGATTCTAAAAATCCATAAATAATTGTAATATTACAAATCTTCCGAGTTTACGGGTTTCGTTTTAATTTAAATCTGGAACAAATACGAGCATAAAGGTATTTTATTGCCTGGAAAAACCACTAAAAGTATCTCGCAAGAAAAAGCTTCATAAATCTTAATTTTTATTCCTTTTAACACGTGCGTAAAACTAAACGATAAAATGATCACAAACACCTTCGATTTTTCCGAGCTGCCACAAAATGCACGGTTTTGGCTGCCATAAACAACAATTTAGACTCAACATTATGGTTCCTTTTATGGGACATTCTTTAAAAGCCTCTGATATTTTAATCGAGTAATTACATTTTATATGCAGAAGTTTTCGCTTTCTTAATTCTCGCTAGTTGTTATAGCAGATAAAACCAATTAGCGCACTTTTTGTTTATATTGCGTGATGTATGGGGCATTTTGGTGTACATTCATAAATTACGGTTATCTAACGTAATCCAATGCTATCCGTTTATGACAAAAACTTTCCCTTTAAGCTGAGGAAAAATCTTTTATCCGATGACTGTATTCATGCAAATTGCTTTTTTCACATTTAATATTCATTAGATTTTTCTTCCAAAGCATTTGAGACACGATATATTTATTAAAAAAAGCGTGACCCAGAAAGCGGTTTGTGACTAATGAGACTAATGCGAGGTCACTTCTATTTCTCAGACCAGAAATATCACAAGTTATATAAGTCCTATATCAATTAAAATTGTACAAGCGATTTTGAGCATCTTTAGGAAGTATGATTTTATTTTTATTTCTGAACTTATTCTTTGATAGATTCATTTAACACGTAACTCAACTGCTTTGAGATTCATGCTATATTTTTCAGGCTACTAACTGCCATGATATTCAGTTAGAAGTATCAATACTTAAAGATGCAATATTGGGAAAACATCGTTTGTTGCTTTTCAATGTCAGCTTTTCCTGATAGTAGCTGGTAATCTGGGATACCGGGAAATCTGGTACTTTTTATTTTAAATCTTCTTCAAGGAAATCAGTTATACCTAACCAATTTTCATTTTTGTTGTGATATATTTAAACTTTAGTATATAACATAATTGAAAATGCTAACGTAATAGTCCATTGTAAACAAATGGAAGAAGTTAAGTTTTCTTCCAATCGCATTGCCCTGTTTCAATTTAGTCCAGTAGAGTTACTCGAAAATTTATTTTAATGAGTAGTCATCACTGATTGTGTATAAAATGTGTGAAAAAATTCCATTTTTCGCTCGTTTTTCTTAATTATATTCCCCAGGAAAGGGATAAAAGTTGTCTTGTCAACATAACAGTACAAGATAGCATTCATTGGTTTGGAACGCTACGGACTACTTTTTTGCAACACGAGGGCTGATGAGACCAAGAGCTAAGCCAACCTAAACCTAAAGGCCAATTTCAGACAGCTATGAACATCCATGGCACAATCGGATTCGAGCACACGAACTCCGGAGGCCAGCACCCTAACCATTCGGCCATCGTTCGACAGCATTCATTGCAGTTAAACGTTTATATCATTGAATAAATTTTAGTTCTTCATTAAATAAAATCTCGTTGTTTGGTTTTATAGTACGTTCCCTATAGAATTGGCTTGATTAAATATAAATCGAAAGAATTGAGTCTGTGTATTTCTAATTTGTAAATACTGAATATAAATTAATAATTGCATTAATTAAATAGACTATTTCGAATGAGTTATCGTGAATACTTATAGTAAAAACGTTCATTTAGCAAGGCTACTGTGTCTTTTCTTGAATTTCACCGCCATAGTACTGTATGAAACCACGATTCCTGTCTTAAAAAGAAATAAAGTAAGGAAAAGGCAACGACTTTCTTTAAACATTGTTCGCATGATTTATATCATTAGAGAAATTTTTGTTCCCCCAAAGCTCTTCGTCAAATGAAATCTCTTTGCTTGGTTTTCGGGTACGCCGCCTCTCGGAGTGGCAGAAACGACACATTAAGCAATTCATCCGATTTTTTTTTTCATTCCCGCCTCCCGAGGCTCTTTCAGAGGAAGTTGAATTTTACGGACGTTTGGCTAACGCATTAGTTTTACTTTTTATGGCCCTCTAACTTTGAGTTAGATCGAACGTTAAAAGGCTTTTACAAGCCGTAATTCTTGCTGAGGGACATTAATACTTTCTCCTTCCACTTTGGGCAATCTTTTATGGCTCAAAGGGGTAAAGTATTGCGAAAATTCAGTTCGCGTCTAACTGCAGAAACACATTTTCTAGCAGTAACTGCACGGTACCCCTTCCCCTTTAAAACTCGTTTTATCTAACTCTAATTGACCAAAACACGACTTTTGTTAAGTTATGAGATTTTTATCTCCTGCCGAGGAAAATTTCTGGAATTTGAGGTTACAGCTTAAATTTAGTCTTATAATTCCTAAATAATTGCTGTTGAATTTGATAATGCTAAAATGAAAATTTTATCTGATAAGCATGCAGAATACATTTTATTCCTATAAACTAAAACAGTAGTGGAATTTTTTATGATTTCATGCAAGTGACTACTTACGTTGAATTTTCACCTAACCATATTTACAAAGACAAAATAAGATATTAAGTAAAATGTTCTGAACTAAATAAATTTATATGCTATAAAGGAATAAATTGGAGGTAAATATTGCTTGTAAAATGCTAAAATAAATTTGTCTTCTTACTTAGTTTATATATATATATATATATATATATATATATATATATATATATACTGCATCAATACTACAATTATCATAATTATTACAAAAGTTTACAGAATTTAATAATTTTTATTTTCTTTTTATAATATTAAGTATCTTTTGGACTAGATAGTTTTAAATATGTTTGTTTAAAGGTAAGTTATTCTCATTTTAGTTTCAAATATTTTATATTTTCATCTAAATTGTTTGATCTACATTAACTGTAACTAAAATAAGACGAACCAGCTATAATTTAGAATATTATCTATCTATCAGTTACTGTATAAATAATTGATAACATGATATATATATATATATATATATATATATATATATATATATATATATATATATATATATACCATATAAACAGATAGATGTAATATTTTTTCAGTTAATAGTGTTTCCATACATTCAAAATACCTTACATTTCAAAATTTTGAATATTTTAACCAAAAAACACGCATTTAATTTCACGATTTTCTTTGCTTCGATATGGATTTCAATAACTTTGCAAAACATATTTTAAAAACTTAATTAAAATCTTGACTCTATTTTTGGTTGAATTCTGGATGATATCAGTTCAATTTCTTAAACTATTGATTTTGTAATAATTACGGTGATTGAATTTCTTAACAAAATTTGCCAATGGTTACCACATCATTAATGATTTGATTTGGTTTGGTTTGGAGAGCTACGGTCTACTGTTTTCCACACGAGGGCTAATGAGACCGGGACCTACTTCTTAAAGCCGATTCCGAACGTCTACGAACATCCAAGCCATAGTGGGATTTGAACCCACGAACTACGGTACCGACGTTCGGCCCACATCATTAAAGATCGCATTAAAGATCAGTTAAATATAAAAAAATATACAAAAAATCATGGTTGATTGACTTAAATTTTCTGAATACAATATTATATCCTGATCCAATGTATATATAAATTCTAAAGAAAAAAAGGAAAGTTTTCGTTTTGTTCATTTATTAAAAATACCGTATATCACAATGGCATCAGAAACCATGATCAAAAATTAAGAGTATTTGGAGGAATATAGTTATAAGGTTATAAATAGCAATAATAATAGGTATATTATAAAAGTGTTTCTAAACAAATGAGGTATGTTTCAGGAATTACATTTAAAAGTGAGATTATATTAAGAGCCTTTTTTATGTTTAGATTATGGCCCAATCATTCGAGTTCACACAACAATCTCGGAACATTGCTAGAGGACATGAATGAAGCTGAAAAGCATTTTAGACAAGCTATAGCAATAAATCCTTGTCATTCAAAAGCTTACTACAATTTGGCGAGCATCTATAGGTAAGAATATATTTTTGCAAAGAAATGCATGCGTGAATGTATTATAAACAATGCATTATTTAAGAATGTTTTTTTCGTAATAGCAATAATATACCTGTTGTAGTCTAATTCATAAACTTGATTAATTCTTTAGTTGTTGTGAATAACTTGCGTATATTTTTAAATCTTTAATATATAAAAACTAATAGAATTTATGTTTAAACAACCATTTAATTCACTTTGTACTATTTTTCATAATATTATACAAAAATGAAAACATCACATCAAATTTGTAGGGTTCGCATCTAAGGTAAATCTTGTTATTAAGTAAAATTTTTTCAAAAAATTAAAAAATACAGTTATATGAAATGTGTAACATATATTTAAAAAACGATAATAATTTCCACTTCATATCTGATATCTTAATTTTTTTTATTTCATTCTGTTCATCCTGTTTTCAGTTTTTTGTTCATTAATTAAAAAATTAAAATCAACTCTTAGATTTTTTTTCTATTTGTTGATATTTAAATGTATTTAAATGTAACAATTATTTATTTAATTTATATACGATAATAATTTCCTTTCAATTATTTCATTCTATTATCATTCGTTTTTCTAATACATTTTGTAATCCAAATTTAATTTTTTTATTTTCATATGATTTTTTTTATTTTCTATTTGTATTTAATTTAAACAAAGATTTAAATGTAACAATTATTTAAATGTAACAATTATATTTAAAAAACTATAATAATTTCCACTTTATATCTGATATCTTACTTTTTTTATTTCATTCTGATCATCCTGTGTTCGGTTTTTTTGTTCATTAATAAAAAAATTAAAATCAACTCTCAACTTGATTTTTTATTTATTTTTATTTCTATATGATATTTAAATGTAACATAACAATGTAACAATTTTAAATGAAATTTAAAAAACTATAATAATTTCCACTTTATATCTGATATCTTACTTTTTTTTATTTCATTCTGTTCATCCTGTTTTCGGTATTTTGTTCATTAATTAAAATCAAATTCTTTTTTTAATGATTAGTTATTTTTTTAATAATTCAGCTAACTTTCTAGCCGATTTGCCATTCTCAGAACTTCAATGTTCTGCTAGGTTTACAAAAAATTTCGACATCGTTCAATTAGATCATTGAAATGAAACTGGCTTATCATTTTTTCTAAAATCTAATCTAATAATTGTACGGATTAATTCCAAACAAAATGCTTCAACGCTTATGTCTGTTCTATTTATTTGTGCAATATTATGTAAATTTTTAAAACAAAGATAACTCTTGTAATTTCTTTTTCTCACAATGAAAACTGTATTGAAACAATGTAATTTTATTCAAGTAAATTAAACCTCATATATAAAAAAATTTATGAAAGAAAAACATTTTTGTTACAGTTTACTACTTCTATGTTCTGTAACAGTAAATTTTATAAATACAGTGAAACCTTCTGAGCGACGATACTTATTATCCTTAGAGGGGTTATCGCTCTGAAGGGTTTTATTAAGTATTTTATAAGGATAATTTATACATAAAATCAAGAGAAATTCTTTTGTGTAAATGAATTTAAAAATTTATCTAAAGAGAAAAATAGCACTTTATTTCATGCTTCTTTACATTTTTTAAAAAAATAAACAAGTTGTTTACAATTTCTTACTCTTCAAAATCAAATTTTTTATTTTTTTGTTTTTAATTTATAATTTATTTCATTTTTATTTTATTCAATTTTTTTACAAAAAACCATTCGACATCGTTGCAACTTACACTGACATAATGAAATGAAACTGGCTGAATGAATTTTTTCTGAAAGAGGTGCAAAAATTAATAATTATCTATTGTCAGAACCCCCACACCTTCTTGACTGTAGTTTATCAAGTTCTATTATTTCATTTGGAATACTATTGACTATTGTAAAAAGAGATAATGCTCTGTTTAATTTAACATATTGTCCCGTTTTTTACATTGTGAAAAGAGGTGCGCCCATTGCCTCATGAATTTATTTTTACTCTTTCCTTATTCAATAGACTTCCGGCAAACGACCGTATATCACGTGACTTCTAGCGACGATCCCGGCGAAATGGAGGATAGAAATAATTGACCATGTAAACGGGTTTCTCCGACCCTCCAAGCAAAATCCCTTTACCCGGGTAAAAAGAAGGGTACATGACTGGCACATGTAAACGGGGCTTTAGAAAGGGGGGATGCGGTAATGGACTTCTCAAGCTATTCCTTTGTCTTATATCCGACCATAAACCTGACCTTCAGTTTTTTCGCTCAAAATTAAAGCATGGAGTGAGTACAATTTCCCGAAAAATGAAATGGACTATCCTACTTGGAGGCCGTTTTGATTGGGTCAGGTGGAAGCTGATACGGGTTATTTTACCATTAGGTATATGAATCGAAAACTCCGTGTCATGAAAAATTGGCCGTTTAGAAGGGTGGCCGCTATACAGGGTAGCCACTCTGAGAAGTTTTACTGTAATTCATTATTCTGCACCCTTTTTGAATTTTTAAAGAACATCAATAAAGAGATTACAATAAGATAAAAGACTAAACTTTATGGCAAAACAAGGTTTTACAAAATATTTGACACAGTCTAAGTAGTATGTCAGTACGAAAAGAAGTAATTCTCTATCTGAAGTAAAATTAAATCACCCTATTTACTTAGCTTAGTTTATTCGAATTAGGATTGGTTAATAACTATAAGGATATGTCGGCCAAAACATTTTAAAATTTCATAAAATTTCAATAACAATTTCAAAACTTCTTGAAAACTCCATATAGGATGCAAATTTAATTGTAATACCTTTACTGAAGCATGATAATAAAAATTATATAAAAATATTTCCTTTTCTTTGACTTTGAATCACTATTCTCGGAGTCAAATTGACTGAAACAAGTACTAACGTGACTGGTGTCTGGTTAGTAAAAAAATTCCAAGTACACATGTACAGGTAGCAAGAGATGGATGATTCTCAGTACACTTTCCTTCTTTGAATGTACGTTGTACAATCTCAAGTGTCCCAAATATAAAATATGCAGAAAAAAAATTAAGTAAATAATCGTGTATTCCAAATTCAATATGATTCTTCGATAATGCACCGACAGTAATGGGATTTTAGAATGGAATGGCGAAAGCAATAATGACTTAACAACTGGTACACGTGAGAGTAATCTGTAAACAGCTGGATACCCAATCTCCTATTTTTAAATAATCCTATTTTTAAATCTCCTATTTTTTAAATAATAAAATATACAATATGTAATTTATAACGCTTAACTACACTTCTATGTTGTGTGAAAGTAAATTATAAATATTTCATATTCATACTTCTTCGATTTTGGGATGTGTAAGGAGATTATAATAAGATAAAAGACTATGACATGAGCATTAGCTTCAAATATGGTTTTATTTTACCAGTAGTGAATTTAAATTTTCTGATAGTTAATTCACCACATATATGAAATTTTCTTGAATGCATGTTATGGCTCCTTTAAAATAGCTTTTGGTTTTATGTTTTAGCAAAAAAGGCCAGACTGACATCTCAGAAAAGTTGTTACTGAGGGCCATCCAGCTTGACCCAGAATTTGTCTCTGCTATATCAGCCCTCGCTTCCCTTTACGGAGAAGTTGGAGGGAGGGATGAAGAAGCAGAAAGACTACACCTTTGGGCAATAACCCTTGATCCGGACAATGCGGATGCACTCAACAATTACGGTACATTCCTCGAAAAATCAGGTAAATTTTCTAACATACTTGAATAAATTGCCTAACCCCAATTGAATCAAGATTTTATGAACCTCCTTGACATTTCTTAATTTTTTTTTTATGTCTGAAATGCCTCAGGTAATTTTAGAAGAATATTTAGGAGTATTGATCTTAAATCAAAACCCTATTTTATTTTGCTTTCAACTTAGAATGAATAATGGAGTTATTTTGTAACCGGACGAATATCTAATATCATCCCTTTCGCTCGGTCTTTAAATAACCCCCTGTATAATAATAAAATAATATATCTGTCCGCCTGTCTCCGAATTTATGAAGTTGTAGGACCTGGAATGGATAGAGGCATCCATATTGGATTCTTGATGAGTTAGAGTTATCAAAATTCCAAGCGAGAAATTTATCTTCTCCTAAACTAACGATCCGTTCCTAAAATAAATTGGTATAAGTAGGCTTCATATCACAGCAAAAAATTCTTTCGTCTTTAAAATGGTCGAAATCAACCCCTTCCCCGCTTTTTCAACTCCTCTTCTTAGCCCACTCTCCTCTTTCTAATCATGGATCTTGTTGGTGCTTCAACCACATTTGGCGAAATTGGCGTGTTTGCAGCTTGCGTGCGTGGCGTGCTTGCAGCGTGGCGTTTGAAATCTGGCGATTGGATCGTAACTCAACAAATTGATACATAAACAAAAACAACATTTTGAGGAAAAATTTTACAAAAATTGAATATTTAAAATCTAATTGAATTAACAAAGAAAACACAAAGGAAACACATAACATTCATACTAAATAGACTGAAACATTCACTTAATCACAAATTAAATAAACTGAGTGTGATTTTCATCACAAATTTGTGATTTAGTGTAAATTGTAAAATTAATTTAAACAAAAAAAAAAAAAAAAAAAAAGAAAACTGTATTTTGAGTGGAGGTTGAAGAGGAGTTGTAAAATTGAAATTTTTTTTTCAAATCTCTTATTGAGCGTTTAATGCTATTATTTCAAGCCCTTTTCCCCTGTTAAGAGTAGGCGATTAAATTTATCAATTTATCACTTAATAAATAGATAAAAATAACATTTCCTCTAGGATTATAACGTCATTACTTAAACCATCTCATTTAATCATTTCTTATCTTAAATTATGTAAATATTTTCTGCATTTTTTTATACGTTTTATCAGTGAACTTAGGTATTACGTGAATAATTTTCTTTTATATTTGGCTTAAGTAATAGATTAGGTACATATGTAATAATTTTAAATTCAATCATCAATCATATTTTTGTTGCAATGAAAATTTTATCACTGGTAATAACAACAAATTCGTTTCATAGAAGTTTAGCAGTCTATTTCACGAACTAATAAATATCTAGCGTTTAAGTTATATATCTTTGAAAATTAAGAAGTTTGTTTGTTTGTGCGTTTGTTTTTTTATGCATAACCACAAGGTTTGAATAAATGAATTCAATGTGAATCTAAACTTCACTCACAGTATTGGGAGACTCTAGAGGAGTATAAAGAAAAACAAATCATTTAGCATGTACCAGATAATTCTTAGCCAAAAAACAAAGAACTTTTTTAACTGTCTCATGAGGTGCTTTACAATTCAGAAAAATTAAAATTTTTACCTATCATTATATGCGAGTTAAATTATATAATTACAAAAATAATTTATTCATTTTACAGATTATTAAAAATATTAATGTGAACCTAAGTATTTAACCCCCCCCCCAATATTTACGGGAGTAAAAACATTTTTTGTATTTTAGTGGTAAATTTTATCACACGAATATTTGTAAAAGGGTAATACTCAAAAATGTTTTGAGAAAATTGCGAAAAACTTTGTAGTAAACTTAAAGCATATGACTAATAATTTTACCAACACTTTGAGGAGCTAAGAAAGAGTCAATGTTATTATTTACTACTGAATTATTAACTTTATCCAATATTATTATCTACTATTGAATTATAAATTATGGAATTTTTAAGCTATCTAATACAGTTATTTAACATTAGATATTTTTCTGAATTAGTTTCGGGTACTTAATGGCAATAGTATTGAACGCAAGTGTGGTTTAAAGGATAATATTTGAAACTGATTTGGTAAAATTTTTATGTGCAATAGAAATCAGATTGTGGCATTTTATAATAAATTTTAAAACAGGTTTTTGACTCTAAAAGACTTGACATTCAAGTTAAAGTATGTAAGTACGTAAATTTATCATTAACACTATTATGTACTGAAATCCTTTATATTAATGAATAAAATATTTTATGAGCCTATATAAATGTTATATAATAAGTGAGTCCTACTATTTTTTGCTATTATTGATTTCAATTTCTATACATTATAGTAAAAAATACATTATTTGTATGAATAACTAAAAGTTTTTTTAAAAATATATTACTGACTACTAGAAAATTAAGACCATGAACATTAATTAGTTCACTGTAATAATTTATCATATAGTTTTCAGCACTAACTGGAAATGGAGAATTACAGTTCATGTATTCCAGAACAAAATACTTAGAATGAGTTCTCATGTAACGGGGAAACTGAATTTAATTCTCTGAGTGGAATAGAATGGCGAAATATTCGAATATATAAATATAGTTAATGGTTAAAACTTTAATCACCCTATTTACTTAGCTTAGTTTATTTGAATTAGGATTGGTAATAACTGTAAGGATATGTCTGCCAAAACATTTTAAAATTTCATAAAATTTCGATAAAAATTTCAAAACTTCTTGAAAACTCCATATAGCATAAAAATTTTATTGTAATACCTTTATTTAAGAGTGGTAATAAAATATTATATAATAATATTGTCTCTTCTTTGACATTGAACCTCTGTTATCGGAGTCAAATCGACCGAAACAAGTACTAACGTTACTGGTGTCGGGTTAGTAAAAATATCCAAGTACATATGTACAGGTGGCAAGAGATGGTTGATTCTCAGTACTTCCCTTCTTTGAATGTACGCTCATTTCTTATCTTAAATTATGTAAATATTTTCTGCATTTTTTTATACGTTTTATCAGTGAACTTAGGTATTACGTGAATAATGTTCTTTTATATTTGGCTTAAGTAATAGATTAGGTACATATGTAATATATTTAAATTCAATCATCAATTATATTTTTGTTGCAATGAAAATTTTATCACTGGTAATAACAACAAATTCGTTTCATAGAAGTCTAGCAGTCTATTTCACGAACTAATAAATATCTAGAGTTTAAGTTATATATCTTTGAAAATTAAGAAGTTTGTTTGTTTGTGCGTTTGTTTTTTTTTATGCATAACCACAAGGTTTGACTAAATGAATTCAATGTGAATCTAAACTTCACTCACAGTATAGGGAGACTCTAGAGGAGTATAAAGAAAAACAAATCATTTAGCATGTACCACATAATTCTTAGCCAAAAAACAAAGAACTTTTTTAACTGTCTCATAAGGTGCTTTACAATTCAGAAAAATTAAAATTTTTACCTATCATTATATGCGAGTGCATAACCACAAGGTTTGAATAAATGAATTCAATGTGAATCTAAACTTCACTCACAGTATTGGGAGACTCTAGAGGAGTATAAAGAAAAACAAATCATTTAGCATGTACCAGATAATTCTTAGCCAAAAAACAAAGAACTTTTTTAACTGTCTCATAAGGTGCTTTACAATTCAGAAAAATTAAAATTTTTACCTATCATTATATGCGAGTTAAATTATATAATTACAAAAATAATTTATTCATTTTACAGTAACTATGATTATTAAAAGTATTAATGTGAACCTAAGTATTTAACCCCACCCCACCCCAATATTTACGGGAGTAAAAACATTTTTTTGTATTTTAGTGGTAAATTTTATTACACGAATATTTGTAAAAGGATAATACTCAAAAATGTTTTGAGAAAATTGCGAAAAACTTTGTAGTAAACTTAAAGCATATGACTAATAATTTTACCAACACTTTGAGGAGCTAAGAAAGAGTCAATGTTATTATTTACTACTGAATTATTTACTTTATCCAATATTATTATCTACTATTGAATTATAAATTATGGAATATTTAAGCTATCTAATACAGTTATTTAACATTAGATATTTTTCTGAATTAGTTTCGGGTACTTAATGGCAATAATATTGAACGCAAGTGTGGTTTAAAGGATAATATTTGAAACTGATTTGGTAAAATTTTTATGTGCAATAGAAATCAGATTGTGGTATTTTATAATAAATTTTAAAACAGGTTTATGACTCTAAAAGACTTGGCATTCAAATTAAAGTATTGAAGTACCTAAATTTATCATTAACACTGTTATGTACTGAAATCCTTTATATTAATGAATAAAATATTTTATGAGCCTATATAAATGTTATATAATAAGTGAGTCCTACTATTTTTTGCTATTATTGATTTCAATTTCTATACATTATAGTAAAAAATACATTATTTGTATGAATAACTAAAAGTTTTTTGAAAAATATATTACTGACTACTAGAAAATTAAGACCATGAACATTAATTAGTTCACTGTAATAATTTATCATATAGTTTTCAGCACTTCCTGGAAATGGAGAATTACAGTTCATGTATTCCAGAACAAAATACTTAGAATGAGTTCTCATGTAACGGGGAAACTGAATTTGATTCTCGGAGTGGATTAGAAGGGCGAAATATTCAAATATATAAATATAGTTAATGGTTAAAACTTTAATCACCCTATTTACTTAGCTTAGTTTATTTGAATTAGGATTGGTAATAACTGTAAGGATATGTCTGCCAAAACATTTTAAAATTTCATAAAATTTCAATAAAAATTTCAAAACTTCTTGAAAACTCCATATTGCATAAAAATTTTATTGTAATACCTTTATTTAAGAGTGGTAATAAAAAATTATATAAAAATATTGTCTCTTCTTTGACATTGAACCTCTGTTATCGGAGTCAAATCGACCGAAACAAGTATTAACGTTACTGGTGTCGGGTTAGTAAAAAAATCCACGTACATATGTACAGGTGGCAAGAGATGGTTGATTCTCAGTACTTTCCTTCTTTGAATGTACGCTCTACAATCTCAAGTATCCGAAATCTAAAATATGCAAAAAGGAAAGAATCGTGTATTCCAAATTCAATATGATTCTTTGATGATGCACCGACAGTAATGGGATTTTAGAATGGGATGACGAAAGCAATAATGATTTGACAATAGGTACACGTGAGTGTAGTCTGTAAACAGTTGGATACCCAATGCTTTGTACATGATATTGATCTTAAAATGTTTCAAGTTGGTGTTCCACATGGCAGTCGAATCGGACAATGACTGAAATGCATAATATCATTTACAGCAACTCAAAAGTTTTCCAAATGCTTATTCTTTATCCCTCTTAAAAGGCGCCAAATTTACGAGTCATAACCTCGACGTTATGTATCAGAAGTGTTTCTTTTCCTCTGGTAAGTGTGTTTTACGCTGAACCATCCGAAAACATACAGCAGCAACTATTGATGACCGTGCCGCAACAGTGACCCATAAATTGCTACCAAAGCACCGCTGACCTACGAGAGGCCCGTCATGGTCCAATTTTAATGTGTGGTCCAACCCGGTAAGGAGCAAACACTACTGAGGTAAGCTCGTAACTGCCAGGAGGAACGCTATAGAAAGATCACTCAGGTACCCCGGGATCGTGAACCCCGTACACACCTTAAGGAGGTGTGCCCCTGGGGGCCTTTTCCGCTGGTAAACGTAACGACTACGCTAAACATGGATGCACATCCATCTGGGACTCATAGTGAACACCTTTCAATGGATGCAACTCGGGTTCAAACAACATGTAGAACATTCAACTTGAAAATAGAATGAATTTGCATGGCGCAATCGTTACCTGACTTAGGAGAACTCTTACACGCTGAAACGTGATTTCAGCTTGTCTAATCAAACATGCCATCCATCTTGAAGTTGGAGGAAAAGAAAATGCTCTTTGAGCAAACTTTTTATAAACCACCATTTATTTCAGAAATAAAATGGCGGCGTTCGGTCGAAATTAAAAACAAATCCTACCCGAAGACCATAGCTGTGCTAAACATCAAAGAGGAAAACAAAAAAGTAACAAAATGTTTTTGTTCTCTACTCTCGCACAGTTAGAAAATATCTGATCTCACAAAATGTATAACTTGTTATCTATCATAGATTATTCAGTATAGATTATTCAGTATGAATATCTTTCCCAGTCCAAATAAAAACTTCAACAGATTCTTCCTTTGTTTGGACAAAACATTATTAATTTGACATTTTCTTTAGAGATGAGATATTGTTCTTCCAGCTACAAAAATATATGAAAGAAAAAAAAAATGAAAAGATTTTTGGACTTATGAGAAGAAGGCTCGATATTTTCGACTTCTCAATTTCCGAAGGTTCACTCTTAAAGGGAAAAATAGCATTAAGAGAAGAAGATTAACGGTGATGGTAAATATTTAGTACATTATATCCAGGAATGTGTTATATTCCAGCTTCACTATAACAGAGATTGACTGCATATAGAATGAGTCTACCAAGAATTTGAATCAGTTTTATTGCTCCTACACAAGTACCATTTATTTACGACTAAAATTCTATTTACAACTCTGGATTCTAGAATGCTATTTTTAGCTCAAATTAAAAACATGTAACGAACTTTTCTGGAAACCCTCCGGGCTATGATTGTAGTCTGCATTTAGTCCTCAGAAATGTGATGTTAGATACTCTGCTTCTATCCTCACAACACAGTACAGCAAACTTATTAACAACTAACTAAATATAATGGTACATTATAGTTAAATTTAATGGTGCAAAAACCAAAATCAGAAATTTGCGACATTTTTTTTACAAGTTAAATGACACAAATAATCATAACGAGAGTGCCTACTCTGTTGCAGCTACCTCTTATTTCAACTTCTGTACGCTGTACACACCACACACACACACACACACACACACACACACACATATATATATATATATATATATATATATATATATATATATATATATATATATATATATATATATATATATATATATTGCCCGTGTTTCTACGTTGTTTTTTCTAAAATCTTTTCTTTATATTTTTTTTATTCATGGACACCCCACGATATTTTCCTATCATAGAAAGTGAGTAAGGTTTTAGGAGAGTTTTATATTGCATCATAAATTAATAACTAATACCCCAATTTTAGTACTTTTGTTCAAGCCTCATCTCCCTTAAAAATTAAACTAATCTGTATTAAAAAATTATAATATTTTTAGAATAAAGTTGTATTTATTCTGGATATAATCGCACAGCATCCTTTAAATAACATTTCAGATTTTAAAAATTATTAGGATTATTAAAAAACTACATTTTTATCATGGATAAAAATAATTCGTATAATCTGTATAATTTTTTAAAATGGAGTTAATGAAGGGATAGTTTCAAATATTATCTAGTTCATAGGTTTCTAAAGTAGTTTTTAGCAGGTTTCGAAAATATTTAGTTATGTAGCATAGCAACATATTTTATTGATAATTGTTTGTCTTCCCTAGGACGTACTTTTGAGGCTATGTCTCTATATGAACGTGCAATGTCTGCTCAGCCGAACCACACTGTAGCCATTTTAAACGCTGCCAGATCTCTTCGAAGCCTCGACCATAGCCGAAGAGCAGAAGAATTATATAAAAGGTAAGCCTTTATGTAAGGTAGTTATTTTTTAAAATAGACCATGTTTAGGTATTCCTTTATTAGTATTTCTAATTTTTTACGATGTAGGTAAACTGAAAGGTTTTTTATTGCATCGACGGTATTCAGGCATCTTTAAAAGTTGTATAAGCATTTATTTTTGAAGAATAATAATAAACTATTAATACCAATAACTTATTATGAATTCAATTACGAACTATTTTACCATACTATATCTTTAATATTGAGAATGTTTATAAGAATATTGTAACTAATCCCTGGGAAACAGGGCTTCGAACCGTAATTTTTTTTGTTCCGGTTTTCGTTCCGGTTCAACTAAAAAATTAATATTGGTTCAGTTCCGGTTTTCGCTCCGCCAAAAATAACTGTTTCCGTTTCAGTTCCAAATGAATAATTTCATTTTATGTATATTCTTATTTGTACAAAAAATGTAATTCTATCAAAATTTAGAAGATTTTATTCTTTTTTTAATTGGTACACTATGTGAATTGATACAAACAGCAGGTACGATAAGAGCGGCGAGCATTGGCATTGTTATCCATTATCAAAATCGCATTTGACCACTAGGTTCATGATTACCCACATTCGTCGTTTGACTCTCACATCGTGCACTTGGCCTTGCAATAATTATGTAAAAAATATATTATTTATTTAACATATGAAAATTGCCTCTAATTATTAATATATCTTCTAACGTGGTTTCACTGAGATTACTTCTGTTGTCTCGGAGAATAAATTTCAAACCTGAAAACGCTCTTTCAACACTAACTTGTGTAGCTGGAGCTGCCAAAACCACCATTGCAATCTTATACAAGTGTAATTATAAAGTATTATAAAGTAATATGTAATTATAAAGTTTTTAAATAGACCATGTTTAGGTATTCCTTTATTATTATATCTAATTTTTTACGATGTAGGTAAACTGAAAGGTCTTTTATTGCATCGACGGTATTCAGGCATCTTTAAAAGTTGTATAAGCATTTATTTTTGAAGAATAATAATAAACTATTAATACCAATAACTTATTATGAATTCAATTACGAACTATTTTACCATACTATATCTTTAATATTGAGAATGTTTATAAGAATATTGTAACTAATCCCTGGGAAACAGGGCTTCGAACCGTAATTTTTTTTTGTTCCGGTTTTCGTTCCGGTTCAACTAAAAAATTAATATCGGTTCAGTTCCGGTTTTTGCTCCGCCAAAAATAACTGTTTTCGTTTCAGTTCCAAATGAATAATTTCATTTTATGTATATTCTTATTTGTACTAAAAATGTAATTCTATCAAAATTTAGAAGATTTTATTCTTTTTTTAATTGGTACACTATGTGAATTGATACAAACAGCAGGTACGATAAGAGCGGCGAGCATTGGCATTGTTATCCATTATCAAAATCGCATTTGACAACTAGGTTCATGATTACCCACATTCGTCGTTTGACTCTCACATCGTGCACTTGGCCTTGCAATAATTATGTAAAAAATATATTGTTTATTTAACATATGAAAATTGCCTCTAATTATTAATATATCTTCTAACGTGGTTTCACTGAGATTACTTCTGTTGTCTCGGAGAATAAATTTCAAACCTGAAAACGCTCTTTCAACACTAACTTGTGTAGCTGGAGCTGCCAAAACCACCATTGCAATCTTATACAAGTGCGGATATGTAATTATAAAGTTGACGTTAAATTAGAAAATATTGATAAGTTGGTAACAGTAACAAAATGACTGAAAGATATATCGAACTGAAATAAACCGATATTTTTTTCGGTTCAGTTCCGGTTTTCGTTCCGACCAAAATAACGGTTTTTTTCCGGTTTTCGGTTTTCGGTTCAGTTCCGATTCGAAGCCCTGCTGGGAACTAAGTTCAGAATGGATTTAATATTAAATTGATTCCTCATAGAGTTCTCATAAAGTAGTATTACCTAATTATGTATTAAGACATACAAATCTCTTAAACATATTGTTACAATTAATTATCATTATTTCATCAAACAATTCATACATTCGCTGTTTAGAAATATTGGGATGTAGTTGGGGGCTTTCATTAATGTAGTTTAGGCTGGGCTTTAATAAATTTAATAATAATATGAATTTTTTTCATCAAATTATCCGTAATTAATATACTAAAATTTTAGATTTAATGCTTAACTAAAGACCTGATTTAAGTTAGGTTTTTTTTTAATATAGCCGTAAATTTTCAGCACTTGTTTCATCTAAATTATGATTTAAAAATATTTCCCAAAATGATTGGCTTTATTATTGTATCGCATTTTCTAAATAAAGTCAAAAATTACTTTAATTTTTTTATTAGCTTACGTATATTAATACAATTTATTATAAATGCTTAATCATGAAATCGCGTGACATATGTGTCTGATTACATTCTTATGTTAGATACAGATGTTGAACATATTTCTGTAAAAAAAAAAAAAAATGATTTTTTTCAGAGCTTTAGACATCGAAGAAGACCCACAAATAATGGATAACCTTGGTATGCTCTACTTTCTGTCTGGACGATATTATGAAGCCAGGAAAATGTATCAGCACCTTTTAATCAATTATCCTGAGAGGAATGAAACAAAGTTACATTACGTAAGTACAATATATAGAGATACAACATAAAAGAGGATCTCTTCTTTTCTTTTTCAGTATAAAGACATCTCAGCTGTCTCTTATTTAATGGAAGCAATCTTTACCCGATCTTCTTTATTGATTTTGGACATATAATGGGATACAGAAATTTCAGATAAAATTTGTTTTAATTATTTTATTTCTTTACTTTATTTGCTTTATTGCTAATAAATATTTATTTAGGATAAAAGCAATTGCTGTTGATTTTAAGTTAATATTTTTATTTAAAAATCTTGTGCAAGGCAGAAATAAAATGTTCTCGTCTGATGTTATCTATTATAAAGACACTATTTAAAGACTTAACAACTTAATTTACCATATAGCAAATAAATATTTAAAAATAAATAAATATTTAAGTGAAGTGACATTTATCTAAAATAAATTAATATATATATAATTTTATACAATATATTAAACAACATAAATAAAATTGCCAATAAAGTTTTTTTTATTTTGAATTTTAAAGAATTTGGTTTATTTTTGTAATTTCTTAAAAATGAAAGAAATGTTATATTTAGGATTAAAATAATTATCGTTAATTTTCAGATTATATTTTTACTTTAGATCTATAGCCAATAATATGTGAAAAAATAATATGTGATTTTAATCTGACGTATCACAATGTTGATGCATCCTTTATCAAACTTGAATTTTCCGTATATTACATAACGATTTAAATGAAGTGGTATATTTCTAAATTAAATTACATAACATATTTTATACGGCTTAGTAAACATTATAAGTAGAATTAATAATATATTTGAAGCTTAAAAGTTATACGCATTACTAAGATAATGCTATCAGATATTTATCCTAAACATTTAACATGGATGTCTTTACAAATGCATTTGAAACAGTGCTACAAATTTATAAAATTCTTTTGGGAAAGTAGGATTACGATTCAAAACTCAGTTCTTAAAAACTCACATTTGTACATTCAAATAATCCTGTGACACAAGTTCTTCAAATGACTGACAGATGAGTAAAACGCTGGTCTTAATTTCAAAACCAAATATTTTTATACAGGGAGACGCTTATTAATGATGTAAAAAATATTCTAACAAGAACAGAACATTTTATTTTAGATTTAATCAAAAATAAGCTTGTTTTAATTATTTTTAGTAGACATGTACAATAACCTTTTGCTGTACTTATTTGACAGCTATATTCAGCCTTCACATTCTTCGAGCATTTTTTGGGCTTACTGCCATATTACAAAATTTTAAAAATATTCGGAATTCTATATAACTAATTAAACATTTATATGGAATGATAACATTTTATTTATTTTAGCTTTAAATATTTTTAATAGTAACATATGCTTCTTAAATGGAAGTGACATAAATTGTATAAGTTTAAAATTTCTATACTTTAGGCACAGCTTTTAATTCAAGATAGGAGTTACCAACAAGCAGAAGCCTTACTTCTCTCTATAGTTTATTCTCCTAATAGAAGAGAAACCCTTTTCCACCTAGCGTCTCTGTACAATCTAACGAACCGAACTTCTGAGGTAAGATGAAGGCTTGAAAGTTTTAAAAAAATTATTTCCATGTGAAAATGTTATTATGTATTATATTGACAGACACACACACATATATATGTGTATGTACATTTATATGAAACAAAGTGTAGCATGCCATGCTTCAGGGATTTAACGTGGTCGAAGGGATGTAGTCATCGGCGAAAAGAATAGGATTTACCAATATAACTTTAAAGCATCTTTATTTAGCAACGTCTAACAGCAAAATCCCACAAAAAATGATTTTGACAACTTTTACAACTTTGGGTACGCCACACGCTTGAGAAAATGAATGTTCTTAATCAACAAAGTAGGTTGGCTAGTTAATTTTGCCAACAGGAAGAATATTTCTCTAATACAAAAGATTTTAACCCCAAGAGGCTACTAAAAAGATGACGAAATCGCGGATTTGGTGGATTTTTAATTTAGGAGTTAGTGATTTTAGTTTAAGACTAAAGTATTAAATTTTCACATTACATATACATACATATATATATATATATATATATATATATATATATATATATATGCATATACATATATATATATATATATATATATATATATATATATATATATATATATATATATATATATATATATATATATATATATATATATATATATATATATATATATATATATATATATATATATATATATACATGTGTTTGTGCGTGGTTTGGGATTATACGTATCTCCATTATTCAACTAATAATAAACTATTTGTTAGTACTTTATTAGATCTGTTCGTGTACGAATATTCAGCATACTTCCAGACATAATCTGTGTAAGATTTAGGGCACATTAGATTTCTAGAACAGATGAATACCTCGGATACACACTCTTTAACTGCTCAAGGATGATTGGTTGATAAAGTAACCATGTGGAACATGGTCAAATTAAGCACCAGCCAATACCTTCCCCCTCTTACAGCTGCCATAAGTCACGCTCAGAGCCATCCAGAGCAATCACTTCTATTCTTCATCCTATCTTCATATGGTTACTTTACACCTATTCTAAAAAGTCTCTTTAACACTGAACTTTTATTTAGTCATACAAAGTGACAGTATTACAAAAATTGTTGGAAACAAGTAAAGCACTCAGGATAAAAATATCTCCTTTTAATCTATAATGATAAAAGGTAAAACAATTCCCTAGCTTAAAGGCTAAGAGCATGTCAACTGCTTGGCAAATAATATTTTTTTTATT
Organism: Pardosa pseudoannulata; assembly: GCA_032207245.1. NCBI lineage: Eukaryota > Metazoa > Arthropoda > Arachnida > Araneae > Lycosidae > Pardosa > Pardosa pseudoannulata. Next base: position 92,912,233 of record CM063498.1, on the reverse strand, counting down.
TTACTTGCTATAATGTTTCACATACACTAAAATAAGTTCAGAACCCAAGAGAGATTGTTTATTATTTTGCCTTTAATGGGATATACATAATAAACCTTGAGATGATATTCATACTATTTTAAAAAGCCAATTAAAAGTTTTAAATGAATCCGCATAGAATAAAATGGTAACCTAAAAGTTTTAAAATAAGATGGTGTTACGCCTCTCTAGCATTACCATAGCATTACCATACTACATTGTTTTAATTGCATCTCTTTTGACAGTTTGTAATCATCCTCTTGAGTTATCTGCTGATTTTTCAGCTATAAGCAGCTTTCCCGATGGATATTTCGCTATGCCATTAAGTCTCAAAATTTTCGCAGTCGTGTTTCATACTAATAAATCCCCAACAAGTCATTTGTTTGTTGAATAAAAGTCAACCATTACTCTCATTCTTATTGGTTTATCGCATATGGAACTTGTACAGTTATTTTATTAGAAAAAAAATATTACATCATAGACATATCTAGAATAACTTTGTAGAAACTAAACATTTTCATAATTATATGATAGTTTCTGATTAATCGATAAGTATGTTTAAGAAATCATCAAAACATAATTTGTTACATTGTTATTTTTTAATACAGGCTCTCGATACAATTCTTAAAGCCCTGAGTTTGTGTTCCTCAGCGGAAGCTATTTGTGCCAAATATCACGAAGAACATGGGGATATTCTCAAAGATATGGAAGACTACGAAAATGCAGAAGAAGTAAGAAACTTCTATATTTTGTGCTTTTATAAAATTAAGTACACATTGGGTTCATAATATTTCACAAATTATTCTTCTTTATTAGTACATTACTCTGATACATAACAATTGTAAGAGATATTTTTCAGGCAGAAATAATTATTGTTTTACCCATAATTTGCTATTCTTCATGATAGCTGATGATTAGTGGATTATGATTTTGTAATATTATATATTTATAATAATTTAAGTTAAAGTGATCAAAACTTAAAGAATAACGAATTTATATGAATATTTTAATTTTTCCAGTATTAAATGTTTTTATAGAATACTATTTATTAAGTATCCTCTTTACTAATTAAATCTTAAACAATGTTAATGTTATTATAATTCAGAATCATTCAAATATTTTCTATCTAAGTTGCATTATCATCTGAACAGATTAAATTCGCAATACTGTTTCTAAAGATTCATCCACTAATCAATGCACTAATTGATAACTATTTGTATAACCCGATTAAGTTATAGGACACTAGTTTTCAGTATTGTAGAGAAGTACACAAAGTCGCAAATAAATCGCATTCAGTAGTTATAGTTAAATAATAGTTGAAGTTAATCAACAATACAGAGGCATCGAATCTGGAATTTATGTAAGTATCTTAATGGATGTAAAAGATAATACACGTCCAATGAATATGCATTGTATACATGTTAAATTGAATTTCAAAATTTATTAGAATGCAAATTTCTCAAATATCAACTGCTCCATATTTTTTTCTGTATTCTCTGTTAAGTTGAACTTGCATCTTAATAATAAATTGCAGAAAACATGCCTACTCCAGACATAATATTTCAGTTGATTTCTTTATCTTATAGGATAATAAATATTAGACTATAATTTAAATGCAAATTGTTTTTACATGGAGAAGCATTTGAAACCATTCTATTACAAGAACAATTTTCAAAAAGTGATTTAAATTTCGTGTATTTTTTCTGCCTAAAAGCAGAAATCCAAAGATCTTAACAAAGAATATTTTAAACACGAAGATATTAACAAACAATACTATATTTTAGAAACACTTAATAGAGAAACTACATGAGTTCCTTATATGCTTATATGCTTATTAAATTTTTAACATTTTTGCTAAATGCACTTGAAATTATTGAGTGTGAGGTATGATCATCCAATTCTTTAAGAGTGGACAGCTACGCAAGTGCTAATTTAGTATTTTGTAATAATATCAAAAAATCATTAATTTTTAATTTAAAAAAAAGGGAAAAATTGATTCAGAAATGGTTAGTATATATTAATTCAACAGTGAGCAGATTTCAAATAATTCTGTTAGTCAGGTATCGGTAATGTTTTAATCCTTGTTGTGCTGAAAATATTACAATCTACTCAGAATATAATATTTTAATATTCTACAGGTAAAGTACTTTGAATTATTCACTCTATTCAATTTGATTTACTAATATTCATATATTTTCTCTGAAATTTCTAACTATTTAGAGTATATATTGCTATAAAAACTGATGGTATTAAAGTGCCTTAAATACAAAATTTCAAAAAATCTTATTATTTTTGACAGTATTAATATCATACTAAAGGAGATAAAGGTACATTGTAATTGAAAAAAACCATTGCAATTAAAGTAAATTGGAGATTTCCTTTATATAGAATGCAGATTAAAATAAAAAAGTAATGTGAACATCTAGATAATGTAAGTGCAATAAATATAAAATTTCAACATAATACATGTAATCATGTTTTACTGATGCGAGGTACATACGTACCTACAAAGGTCACAACAACGTTTTTGCTTTATCCTTGGTAGATTTAACACATTGTGTGCAGGTTCATTTCGCAACGGAATTCTACCCTGAGCGTTATGTTTTGAGCGTAAATTTAGTTATTCAGTTAAATCTCAATAGATCAAAAATTATTTAATTTTTTAACCAACACTTCGTATTTTATATTGAAATATATAAACAAATATATAAATAGAAATATGTAAAAATAACCACAAGATTTTTGTAAAGAAAAAATATAATTTTTAGTGGATAAAATCATATGGTATCTTAAATATGAAAAATCAAATAGAAATAGTAGTATACAGTTTTAATTTTTTCCCGTTCTGTGGTTCCACATCGACTGATGTAAAAATTAGTTTTTATTTGATTAAATATTTCCAGAATCTAAGTAGTAGACAAGTACATTTGGCTTCGTTTTCCTGTATATAACGTTATTTTTTTACCCACAAACAATGTTGTTACTCTAACCCGTACTAGTACGTGACCCGCGCTCAAGTATCAATCGTCAGAAAACTTACTAGTATTTGTCCCGCATACAATGTGTTAATATCCGATAGATTGAAATTTTTCATTTCATACAGTACAGATTGAAATTAAAGAAGTAAATTCATAGGTAAGTGTTATAATGGAACTAAACACAAAATTTGGACGATCTGTGTCTAATCGTGTTTTAGTTATGGAGATACATCGCACGTGGACACTTTTATATGAGCGTCATAAAAAGACAAGTTTAAATACAAAACGTCATGGTAAAAAAATAATATCTAAAGTTTCAGAGTTAAATTATACTTGTTAGTACGTAATAATTTAAAGCTGAAAATAGTCAGAATGATCTTAGACACAGTGACAACGAATATTTTTTCTTGAAATTAGAAGACTAAAAGTTTATGTAATTGATTTACACTTCATTTAATTCGTACAAGGAAGTTGAAAGTTTGTCCTTATTTACAAGTATTTAACTTATAAAATCACAGATATTTTGCTATCATTTACAATTTATGAAATATCCATGCATTTCTTAGAGAAATCCTTAGACGTACTAACAAGTAATCCTTAGAAGTGAAGCCCGATTCATTACATTCTGTATTCTTCTGCTGATGTGTATCGCTGTTTTAATAAGTGTTGTGACAAATTTCTTTTCGTTGCAGAGTTACAAGCTAGCTCTGATGCTTGATCCTAAACTAGCGAAAGCCCATTTAAATCTAGCTGTTATATACCACATTAAAGTAAGTAATATTTTAAAGAATATTGTGATACATTTATTAATCCTAGATAAGTTATATGGGGGAGTATGTCTCATTAAAATAGTGTATATCAAAGTTTATTTTCATAATGTAGTTCACAAACTAAATTAAAAATTGCTGATTATTTACAACAATATCAATTGTTTCTTGTCTAATTATCGAAATTCTAATGTTCTAGCTAATGTGATATATTTATTCGTGAAACAGAAATTTTCATCGTTTTATCAATTCCTGAACGAGAAAACCTAGCCTCGAAACAAATCCAGTAAACATGTTTATTATGATACATTGTTTTTGACACATACATATAAAAATTTCAATTTTTATTAACGAAAGATTCAAAATTTCTTTTGCAAGCAGAAAAGTATGTAAACTAGGTATATTACTTCTATAATCTATTTTTATGCTTCGTATTCCAACTTAATTTTACTCATTTCAACTAGTATGATCCAAATTCAGTGATATAATTTTTTTCCGATTTAGCAATTCTAATTAAATGAAAAAATTTCAAATGTAATCATGTCAAATATCGTGTTGAATCATACTCGACTTTGAACTTTCTCAAAAGAAAGATGATACTGAGACCTGATCGATATTGGATTACAAAGGATTAAAAAAAAATTATTGGATATAGTTGATGGAGGTCTTTATTGAAATATTTTGCTATTTGAGACATAAATAAACTTATATGTATTGTCTAAATCTGACATTAAATGACTGCAAAGATTTGAAAGAATTATTGTTTTATGTTTGTTCGCAATGCTACAATAAATGTTTTACAGGAAAGCAAGAAAAAATGGATTTAAACCATACAGATTCTGTTCATAAATGTGATCTCTGTAAGGATCATAGTTTGGCAGATCTAAGAAATGGTAAAATATAACATGATAATAGAAGGTCTTATCCTATGAATTTTCCGAACTCATGTCATAAAAACTTAAATTTTCAAAATGTAGACCACATCCATCACGTTCCTTTTAAATTTCTCACATTTACAGCAATACAATCGACAACTCCTTGTCCATTAGTGAAAATATCCTTGGAAGTCTTCCGATACCTTGTCGTTTTATGCTTTATCGTTCCCACGTTGTCCTGATGCTGACTCCTCATGATCATTTTACATTTTTGGAGAAAATAGAAATTACAGACTTCTACATCTACTAGGTAGAAAAGTTAAAACTTAGTTGTTTGGGATCAGAGTCACCATGACAATCACTACTTCATTGTGTTTATTTACAGGCACATTGCCATTACGAAGCAACTTCCGCTATCACCAGTTGTGTTACAATTGAGTGCATAAAACATTTTACTAATTCAGTTGATCGGTAATCGTTCAGTTAATCAATAATTACATTCAAATTATATCAACGCAGGAGAAGGATAGTCATCCAGGCCTTGTATTATCTTCTGTGTCCTCACTGATAAGCCTGATACCTTGAAAAAGAACCTTTTTTACAATTTAACATTCTCATAAAATCATCTAGAATTTCCTAAGTTTTTCTCCAAACATTATTTTTTTAGTTACTATTTTATTTCTTCATTAATATCGATCATTGATAAATACTTAAATAAAAAGTAATTAAGCCTACCTCTACCTTATGCTCACCTCGACGGTCTGGCGGTTGTTGACACCTCAGTGGGTTCCCTGTCAATTGAGTAGTCTGCGTTCATCTCTAAATTGCAAATCAAGCTTAATCCAGTAACTCAGTGTTCTTATTATTTACACAGATTGCGAGTTGGTTATATTATTCTATACCACACATATTGTTAATTATCGTTAAAATATTAACTCACGGCATAACGATAATGTTTCCATGAAGTGTGTCCCACTCAAATCGCATATCTGAAAATAATACAGCGATTTTTACTTATATATGTATACATCAATCCTTAAAGACGTTTACAATGCTTGCATCCATCACCTCTTTGCTATTCTACTGTAATACAAAGACATAAGGAGTTTATTCCAAGTTCCTTTATACTAAGGCATGAAGGAGTTTTATTTTTTTCCAATGACTTTGATTTAGGACTCACTAATTTTCACCCAAGAGACATGAAGGCTGTTAATTGCTTCACCTGTTTTACCGTGGTTACACCACAGGGAGAATTTAAAAATTGCTTCCGTTAGAAACTATACCCTGGAAACGTAAATAAAAAAAAATAGAAAAATTCCCACACTGATCACTCAATTGGTGTGATCTGTAATCGAACCCAAGCTCTGGAGAAACGTAATACTTCATTTATAACATAATACCATGACTATCATAGTTACAGTTAATCCACATGGTTAAAGTGAAAAGCCAAAATGTATCATATAGTGTAAAATAATTTAGCTTAGTTAACAGATCATGTAAGTACATCAGACGTTAAGTTCATAAATCGTATCGACTGAAATTCACATAAAAAATGTACATCGGAAAATTATTATCTAATATACTTTTTTAGATATTAATGTATTTAAGGCACGTGACAAGAAATAATAAAAGTCATTATTTATTTATAAAAATTTAAATAACTGAATAGGGGATCGGTGATAAAAATACTTCCAGATAAAGGTAAATCAATAATATATTAGCAAAAATAATATGAAACGGTAATATTTATTAAAACTGCCAAATATAAGTAAATTATTTTATTCTGAAAATTACTTTATATACATTTACGATAAAGCTCAGTTTAAAAAGCCTCTGTTTAAAAAATATGATGTCTGGAAGACTTCAAAAGATTTATTTCATTAATTTAAAGATCAAAGTTTAAAGAAATTTACCTTTAAGCCGATTTGCTTTTTACTAACGAAAACTTCATTATAGTTTTTTCAACTTAAATGCATTATTCATTTCCTCGAAATAAACTGCTATTTCATTATTAATATAATTCAGTCATTATATTTTTCAAGCATAAAAACATTTATATTTCCTCAATTTATATATATATATATATATATAATATCTAAAAGAATTATCGAACATATCTAATTCTGTATCTTCATTTTTAAAATTCTTAGAAAAATAGAATAATAATGTATAGAATTTTCTAAAGGTAACAATATTTCATGTAGAAACTTTTATTTATAGTAATGATTAAAATTATTTTCTCATTGAAAATTATTAAAATCCATATAAAATAACTGATGAATAAATTCCTTAATCTTCGATTATTTTGATTTTTTAACATAAAAGATTTACCAGTGGGAAGAAATGCTTTTGGTTTCAATTCATTTATCCATTTGATTTCTTTCGTAATAATATAACACATTTAATGCAAGTTTATAAAATAAAGAAAGAATGTTACAGGATTTTAGGTTTAATAGAATTCTGATTGGCCGAATTAATTTGCATCCTATCCGATTCTGAAAATCAAAGTATCAAATAATTAGATAATTTCTGAAAAATGATATTTGTAAGTTATAAAATCAGATGCAGACTTTAAATGACTTCTTATTAATCCCTTTAAATCAGTGTTTCTCAACCTTTTAGTATTCACGGCCCAATTTTCAATCATAATTTTCATCGCGCCCCCCTCCCCACCGCGTACAATAAAATGTATACAATAATAATGTATTTTGAGCATTATGGCGCTAAACCTGCACTACAACCTTAATTTTAAACTTTGCAAATTACCAAGAATATGGAAATTTATTGACATTTTGCAACACTGATACTCAGCATTGAAAAAACAATAATCCTATGCCTTTTTATTGCTCTTGCGTCCCGCCATGTCGGGCATTCTCACGGTTTCGCGAGAAGTTTCGATTTGTCTGGAATTTGTCTGGTCAGCTTAAAAGTTAAGTTAGGAGCGTGCGCAGATGTGAACAAATGTTTTCTCATAGGGAGAAGGAGAAAGTTCTATGACGCCAATTTCAATTCCAGACAATCTCATTCGAGTCGATCCTTCTTATCGCTATTGAATCTATTCTTAATGTGTATGTTATATATATTTTCGTGTAATTGCAATTCACGGTATTAAATATTCACGGCAGCAGACTTATGCAGAATCATGGATAAATTTTTAAGCGGGCGTAAGCGAGCATTAGACGATAGACAAGCATCAACAAGTACACAGACGAGCGTGGTTCCGAAAATAAAATCAAGAAAATATTCTCAAGAATACTTAAATTTTGGGTTCACTAGTACTGAAGTAAATGAAGAAGAAAGGCCCCTGTGTATCATTTGCTCAAAAATGTTGGCGGCAGACAGCATGAAACCTAATAAACTTAAACGACATTTGGAAACGCTTCATAGTGAGTACGTAATCAAACCCAGAGAATTCTTCGAATTAAAATTAAAATCATATGAAAAGCAAAAATCATTGTTTAAAAAAACTTTGCCTGTGAATGAAAAAGCTTTAATTGCCTCTTACAAACTTTCATATAAAATAGCCAGATGTAAAAAGCCTCACACCATTGGTGAAGAGCTTATTTTGCCAGCCGCAATTGAGATTGTAGAAATTATGTTTGGAGATAATTTTGCAAAACAATTGCAGTCTATACCTGTTTCAAATGATACTGTTGCCCGTCGAATTGCTGATATAGCTGAAGATGTAGAGTGTCAGCTTTTGTCGAAGTTGCGTGACAAATTGTTTTCAATACAACTCGATGAGGCAACAGATAGTAATAAAGATGCTTATTTCATTGCCTATGTTAGATTTTGTGATGATTTGTCAGTAGTAGAAGAATTACTTTTCTGCAAACCAATAGAACTCAAAGCAACAGCACTCGCATTATTTGCTATCTTAAATGATTTTATGAACGAGGCAAACATAGAATGGAAAAATTGCGTCGGAATATGCACCGATGGTGCTCGTTCTATGTCCGGAAGATTCCAAAGTATTCAAGCACTTGTGAAACAAAAATCGCCACAGTGCGTCTGGACACATTGCATGATCCACAGAGAAGCTTTGGCTTCCAAAGAAATGAGTCCTGGTTTGAATATTGTGTTAACTACGGTTGTAACCGTAGTAAATTATATAAAAATGAGACCCCTGAAATCAAGAATCTTTTCCGCACTTTGTAAAGACATGAGTGCAGTACATTCAGCGTTACTATTTTATTGCGAGGCAAGATGGTTATCACTAGGGAAATTTTTGCAACGTGTTTATGAATTAAAAGAAGAAATCGCCGTTTTCCTAGAAGAGGAAAACAGACCGGAAGCAGAGAATTTTCGCGATAGTTTATTTGTGATGAAATTGAGCTACATGGTCGACAAATTCGAGAAATTAAATAACTTGAATCTTCATCTGCAAGGAGCAAATACACATATATTGGATACGAGTGATAAAGTTAATGCTTTTTGTAGGAAATTGGAATTGTGGAGCAGAAATTTAAAGTAAGAAAACTTAACAATGTTTGCAAATTTGAATGATTGTATTAAAACTTACAAGGCTGAAGAACAACATGTAAAAGTTGTTTTTGCAACCATTGAAAATCATTTAGCAATGCTAGCAAAGAATTTTAAAAAGTACTTTCTTGCTGACGACAAACTGATATCAAGTTACAAGTGGGTGAGGGATCCATTTCAAAATACTCCCGAAGGACTCTCAATTGAAGAGGAAGAAACCTTCATAGACTTCACGGCAAGCGGCGAAACCAAAAGACAATATAGTAATAAATCACTCTTTGAATTTTGGGCAGGAGTGGATGATGAGTTTTCTGCACTAAAAACAAGGGCATTTCGCATTCTACTACCATTTTGAACATCTTACCTTTGTGAAACTGGATTTTCTGCAGTGGCTTCTTTGAAGACAAAATATAGATCACAGCTAAATATAGAAAAAGAACTGAGAGTGTCTATTTCTAATATTAAACCCTCCTTCGAAAAACTTTGCTCTGAAAGACAGGCCCAAGGAAGTCACTAATAATTATTAAATTTGTTTTTAATTTAGTAAGTTGTTTTAATTTAATAAGTTAATTATTAAATATGTCGAAATGTATTTTGTTTTGTATGTGTGTGTGTTCTTTCCTTTCAGTCACTTAATCAATTTTTTTAAATAACATTTTCTCTTGGATATGCTCGCGCGCCCTAGGGGGGCGCGCCCCACAGGTTGAGAATCACTGCTTTAAATTATTCAGTTTTTTCTTTAATTATATAATTCATCATTGGAATATGAATTATGCATGTACGTTGAAGTTAAAACGTTAGCTTCCTTTTTCAAAATAACGCTCTTGTCTGCACAATTTATCTGAAGTATTGTCAACTTATGATAACCAGTAGCATTAACATTCCCTGCATTGATATTTTTTGTAATATAAGGCTAAAAGTTTCCAAATTAAATATACTTCATTCAGCTCAAGAAAGTAACAAAATTGTAAAAACTCAAAATTATTCTGTGAAAATAACAGAATTTATTTTAATATACTCCTTTTCTTGCAGTAATAATGCAATTTATTCATCTGCGTTTGAAAACATTAATATATTTATGTTGTATTGCTCTAGAGTGCAAGTACTAACATCTGTACCATGTATCTGTTTTATATTCATTGAGAGTTTTCGTTATGTAGTTTGGATTGTTTTAAGACACTATGGTCTACGATTTTGTGGATTAAACTACGGATAGAAATAAAAAAGAAAGGCTCAACTAGATGTTACAATTGTTCTAAATGTACAATTTCAACATTCTATGTAATAGTACTAAGTTATGGAAAATAGGTATGCTCAGACATGGTATTTCAAAATGGGTATTTCCGTTAATAAAAAAAAACCAAAATTTTTTCTAGAATGTAGTATCTCATTTACTCTATACAGTGAAGTAAAAATAAAAATTCTCCAACAACATGATAAATTAATGACAACAAAAGAATTAAAAAAGAATTTGTATACTTCAATACTGTCTTGAAAATATCGCTTCTTGATCCTATAACTCATATCGTACATGACGCTCTCTTTCATCGTGTGCACATGTAGAACAGTTTCGCATCAAATTTAGGCTAAGTAGTTGTAGATGATTGCATTCAGGTCGATTACTGATTGTTTGCTATTCGTGATTTTTAGACAAGTGCAAAATTGGGTGCTCCTGAATATTCATTGTCAGTGGATTTGATCTAGTTTGTTTTCGAGTGCTACTATCAATTTTTGTAATATAAAGCTATGAAAGCTAGAACATACCGTTTATGGTAGGTTAAGAAAGGCTAGACAAATCTGTACTAGCAATGGAAATAAGCATACCGACAGGTATCGTTAAATAATTTCTTCACCATTCGGCCATTAAACATATAAGATTTTTTTCACATATTTCTTCAAATAGATCAGGGTGGATGAATTATAAATAATTGGAGCATTACTTTTATTCTAAATTTTCATTCCGAAACGTGTTAAATATCGGAAACAAAAAAAAAATGAAATCATCTACAACTACTTACAGTAAACGTGTCCTATTTATGGTAATTTTAATTTGTTGCATTCATGCTTATTTCTGACTGGATCTATGGTTCACTGTTAAGTTTAAAAGATCCATGGACTGCAATTCGTTAATTTTTGAGTTCGGCGGGCAATATATTTGTATTATGATGTTAATCCAACTAGAACTAACAGATATATTTCCATTCGAAACTTCTAGACATATACCGAAGTAGTGGACATATACATGTAGTCTATCCCATCGCACGTCGACATACTCAGCAACGAGAGAGCAGATAGATTGGCCAAAGAGGGTTTGCAGAAAATCCAATTTTTTTCTCTGCAACCCTCACCTTTTTAGAACATTAATCCATTATAAACGCTGATAGTTTGATGGACAGAATGGTCCCTCCTAGCCATTTCTGGTACGCTGGCAAAGAGCTTGGCACTTCGTTTTCATTCAGTTGTGACAGAGCTTCTTTAACGGCAATTTGCAGAAGTGTCCATACTAAAAGTAGCCATACTTAGAGTCTCTCATATTTCAAAAGGAGAACGATATTTGCAGTCTTCTAAAAAAGTCAAGCTCAGCAAGCTTCTGAGCCCATCCTGGACTGTTTGAGACTTTCCAGAGAGAACATTTATTCGTCCCTCTTGTACTTGATTTCATTTGGGCTAGCGGTCTGATGGATCTTGTGTGACTTCGTCAGACAGCTGGAGGATAAGCCACAACAAAAACAACAACAGACATATACATGCTATAAATAGCCGATTCCAACCCTATGCTTCGGTACCGATATGTGTTGTTCAACCAGTTCAGTATTGGTAGAGGAATGTTTTACTTCTTTCTTTCTTCAAAGTGAATTTAATAGCTGGATTATGAATAATTCTAATTCGGCTTTTTTTTAAAATTATTTTCTGTAAATATAAACTGTAGAAAACATTTTAAAACTTAAAAACTAAGAAACGCAATAAAACATACTTATTTTCTTTTGCATATTTTTTTTATTTAAGCAGATATTTTAGTAATTTTTATATTTTCAGGGAAATTATACGTTAGCCAAACTGCATTACCAAGAAGCTTACAAGTTGGATTCCTCTCCTCAAGTCCTGCTTGACAACATGAGGAAACTGCAAAGGAGGATATTTGGTGTTTCGGATAATACGTGTTGGAGGACAGATTCAGCGTGCATTATACAGTGATTAGAAGACTCTCGTGAATTTCGTGTAAAGAAAAGTGATATGAAAGTGTTGCTTACTGAAGAGTGATATTCTTCGTGGGTGAATATTTCATAGAGCACTGTTTCTTTTGCCCCTTTGAAGATTCGTTATTTTACATTTGGCAGTGTTACTGTGGCAATGATTACAATTTAATCACCTGGATACTGAAGTGTTAATCTTACTGTGGTCTAAGTACTGGAATGTTACAGAGTAATCTTATTTTGCATTTCTGTGAGATAAAATAGATAGATTTACTAAAAAATTACTTGAATGAGAAATTAGAAAGCGTACACTTTAACCCCTTAAAGCATTTGTCCGTCTCTGACAACGAGGAAATTCAAAATTTACAAGCAATCAAATCATTTACACTTTGTTTGTATACCATTTCTTTTAAACTTTTACACTATTTCCCTTTTCCTAGTCACTCCCACACAACTGAAATTGCAAAAAATAACTTACACTATAAGTATTTTTTTTTCTGTAAAAGATTAAAAACTTTAAAAAATTCTTAACAGTTTTTCATAAAAAGAAAAAAAAAGAAAGAAAGAAACTTACCTAAAGGGGTTAACAACTGTTAAATTTTCATCAAAAACTTAAATTTTGAGATTTAATGCTACATTGAAAAAGTGAGTTCTTGCATCAAAATGCGATTCTTCAATGAGTGACACTTTAAAATTTAATGAATGGTAAAATTATTGTGGAAATTATTTTGACAAATATTTACAATGAATCAAATTCAAACTTTCTCATCTAAAAAGTGAATAAAAATATTTGAAAAGAGAGTAAAGAGTTTAAAATCTTTGATAAAAATATATAAAATATTGTAAACTTTGGTATGCCAAAGTAATGGACGAATCTTCAAGGGGTGAAATTCAAAATTCTGTGCAATTTCTGAAACCATTTCTTTTACGAAAAGTCAGTATCTCAGATTTAAGAAGCCTAATTTATATATTTTTATTTGTGTGGATATTACAGGTAGCAAATGACAAAGTATATTTTCACGTAATAAAATATGTTTTCAGACAGCATAATTAGTATAATGTATTGAATTGAAAATTATTTATATTTTATATGAAGTAATAATATGGTTAAGAATGTTCCTTAAGATCATTTGTCAAAGTATTATATTTGTGTTTCATGATCTCTTGGGGGCGATCTACTATTTTCACACAGAATGAGTGGAGGCAATTTTTTTAATTATACAAAGAATTAAAACTCATAGTTATACTATGGCAAATTTTGATTTTTACACGAGGGGCATCAATAATTAACAAAATTAGTTTTGAACACAACAAAAAATACATTTAAGGTCAGTGTGGAATGTCAATAAATATATTATCATTTTATTAATTTTCTATATAAAGGTAACGGATTGAGGCACGTATTCCTGTGTTGGTTAGTTTGATAATCCAGGTCTTATAGAACTCTATCACCTACTAGTAAACACCTACCTGTTTGATATCGTGGTTTCAAATATCTGACACTCAAAGACACTGTTGATGTTTATCAACATTTTCCACATTTTCAAGAACTGTTCTGAATTGGGCAATTATAAAAGTACAGCCGCAATTACGTATAGAGATTTTATTGGCCCCCTCGATTTTTATGTGTTGGAAACAATTGATGTCAAGGCCGTAGGAAAGGTAGGGGATTTAGTAGACCGGTCTCTTCCGAAATTCTAAAATTCTAAAAGACCGTTTTGTGGAGAGAAAATTAACCAAGTGTGGGTGATTGGCATATATCAACAACCTAGCTGTACATAGACAACAGTGTTCTCAGAAAGAGACCAATTCAGTCATAAATGTATTGTATGGCTGCAGGCTTTTTATCCACCCCCCACCCTCATCGCATATGGTCATTCGTGTTAACATCATTTTCCATAAACTATTGTGTAGCGTCTTCTTGTCTGGAGTGCTCCATGGTGAGTATTTTGAGACAGATTCTATCTTCTAAAATAGCTTCAATTTATTACTTTAGTCTAGATTTTGGTATTTGGCTAAATAAGAGAGATACTTAAACGAATAAATGTAAAAAAGGTTTTTTAATGTTAATTTTACTATTAAATTCATCAGATAATTCAATACTCATTCTAAGCTTTAAACTTGGTCATTATATCATATTTTAATCATTTTGTAATTTTAAAACTACATTGTGTTATGGTACTCATTAAGGGTATACATGCACAAGACTTGTAGTTTTATTGAATTTGTAGTTTTTTGAAGTATTATTCCCAAAGAACTTGTTCTTTGTGAACAATAATTTCCGTATTGGTCCCCTTGGTTTCCCCTTGGCTAATTTCTAGCTACAGCCCTGATTGATATAGATTCACACACGCACACACACACACACACACACACACATATATATATATATATATATATATATATATATATATATATATATATATATATATATATATATATATATATATATATATATATATATATACATATATATATATATATATATATATATATATATATATATATATATATATATATATCGTGGTACAGAGTTAAGGCGAATGGAAAACAGTCTTTCTTGATAATAATAAGTTTATTAAATCATCGTTTCTTTAGAAGCAAAACCTGCTCCATTTTCATTGTTCGTGGCGAAGCTACGTAGAAAAGGTGTTGACCGCTCCATGTATACGCGCTCACTGATCTTATCTGTTTGCAACCTCATCACATTTTTCAAAATGCTTCCTCCTGACCGGATTGTCCTATACCCTTACGGAAGCGAGGGTCTTTTTCATTTCTTTTATTATATATATATATATATATATATATATATATATATATATATATATATATATATATATATATTCAAGAGTTCCCTTTTTAAAATCGCTTATACCTCAAGTAATTTCCGACTACCCCTTTTTTAGACCTGACGTATACACACACACACACACACACACACACACACACACACATATATATATATATATATATATATATATATATATATATATATATATATATATATATATATATATATATATATATATATATACATATATATATATATATATATATATATATATATATATATATATATATATATATATATATATATATGTATATATATATATATATATATATATATATATATATATATATATATATATATATATATATATATATATATATATATATATATATATATATATATATATGTATATGTGTGTATGTGTATATATATATATATACATATATGTATATATATACATATATATATATATATATATATATATATATGTATATATATGTATATATATATATATATATATATATATATATATATATATTTATATATATACATACATATATATATATATATATATATATATATATATATATATGTGTGTGTGTGTGTGTGTGTGTGTATGAACACACAATTGTTACACTGAGTTGAACTATTCATATCTAAATAGATTGCCTCTAAGATTTCAGAAACCATTACGTTACTTTGATTCAAACTCGATTAGGGTGAATTTATTTCAAATGCAATACATTACGCTTTTTTAAATGGACACTGTAATTAAATGTGAATCAAAATTATTTCTAGAAATTGTGTGGAAGTTACAAAGCACGTTCAAGAGACAGAACGTTTGGGTTTGTGTAATAATTCACATTGAGTCACGCAAGTAAATAATTTCCACTAACAGATCTCAGAGGTTGTGAAAAGTGTTCGGTGTATAGAAAGGAAGTAGTTCTGCTATTGTAAAGCACTTCGATGGTGGTTTCTGTGTAGGTGTACGAAGTTGTGAAGAATGCAGTTTCACGATCTTGCGCCCCAGTATGTGAGTAGAATGCACCTTACACTGCGTTGGATGTTTTATGTTAGTATAACTCTTAAAATAAAAATCTTTTGAAAAGTAAAAAAAAAAAAGACTAATTACTTTTCAAAAGAAAAACATTTTCCTTAATATTGTTGCATAAAGAACTAAATTTGCAATGACTGTATTTAATTTGTAAAAACATAGGTAATTTAGTAATAGTAAAACATTTTATTCAGTGAGTAATTTTAAAATAAATAATTACTTTGATTTATATACTCTACTCTACAAATACAATAAATATATACATTTATATAAGTAAAAATGTTTTACTTTTTGTCACAAATTTCAAATGTTTCTTCAAATTTGTATTTATAAAAACATTTAAATACTAATTTATCTTTAATCTAAGTGGACTGAATTATATCATTAAGTAAAAGTTCCAATGCATGTATAAAATCTATACATTTAATTTTTACTTTATATTTATAATAAATAAAATATTACTACCACGTACACTGCAGCGTAAATTAATTTTTAAGTAATAAAATACCAAAGTAATTTTAAAGTAAGTAATGACTTTCATTTATATACTCTACTCTAAAAATACAATAAGTATATACATTCATATATGTAAAAATGTTTTGCATTTTGTTACAACTCTCAAATGTTTCTTCAAATTGTTATTTATAATGACATTTGAAAATTAATTTATATTTAATCTAAATGGATTGAATTATATCATGAAGTAAAAGTTCCAATGCATGTGTAAAATCTATACATTTAATTTTTACTTTATATTTATAACAAATGAAATATTACTACCACGTACACTGCAGCGTAAATTAATTTTTAATTAAAAAATACCAAAGTAATTTTAAATTAAGTACTTACTTTGATTTATATGCTCTACTTTACAAATACAATAAATATATATATTCATATTAGTAAAAATGTTTTACTTTTTATCACAACTCTCAAATGTTTCTTCAAATTGTTATTTATAAATACATTTAAAAATTAATTTATCTTTAATCATAATGGACTGAATTATATGATGAAGTTAAAGTTCGAATGCATGTATAAAATCTATACATTTAATTTTTATTTTATATTTATAGTAAATGAAATATAACTACCACGTACACTGCAGCGTAAATTAATTTTTAAGTAATAAAATACCAAAGTTATTTTAAAGTAAGTAATTACTTTGATTTATATACTCTACTTTACAAATACAAAGTAATTTTAAAGTAAGTAATTACTTTGATTTATATACTCTACTTTACAAATACAAAAAATATATACATTCATATAAGTAAATATGTTTTATATTTTGTCACAATTCTCAAATGTGTCTTTAAATTGTTATTTATAAAGACATTTAAAAATTAATTTATCTTTAATCTAAATGGACTGAATTATATCACGAAGTAAAAGTTCCAATGCTAGTATAAATCATTTAATTTTTATTTTACATTTATAATAAATGAAATATGACCTCTTACATTGCAGCGTAAATTAATTTTTAAGTAATAAAATACCAAGTATCTTTTTAAAATAAGCATCTATAAATGCATAAAGAAATATCTAGAAATCAATGTGTAATTATATAAATATTATTAATTGCAAAATACGTTGCTCCTACAAAGTTTAAATACACATATTTGTACTTTGTTGGACATTTAATGAAATCAAAATACATGACGTTAAATTTCTTCTAATTTTATGTTAATCTCTGTAAACGGGGGCAAGATTATGAATGAATCATGAAGCTTACATTGGTTCTTGTTAAAGCAAAAAGACATTTGTGGTTTGATGTAATAAGGAAGTTATTGGATGTGGACTATGTATATGTTGTGAAACGGTGATGGAGATATCATTTGCTACAAGTATTGAGAATGCTCAACTATAGTGCTGTAAATATAAATAGCTGGACTGAAACAATCACAGCTAAGATGTATTTCTGATTTTGATATGAGCTTGTTTTAAAGCTTCATTAATTTTTTACACGCTGTTCATACATCTGTGTTTATATATGTCAGTCGGTTTGTGATAACTGTGAAATCTAGATACCTTTTCAGTGATAACTCTAGCTTTTATTTTAGTGTAAGTTCTCATGTAGAAGATATTATTTCATACGAAAGACATAAATTTGCTGCGACGAGATATGTTAAGCTTTGGAGTGTGATATGACAGATATTAATGTTCTAAAACATTTCTTGGTAAATTTGAAACAGAAAATATTAATTACAATTTATACGATTATTCCTCGGTATGATTAATAGTTAGGTGGAATCCAAGTTTAAGGGGCAGTTGGCTCGTTCTTGGCGACATTTGGAAATGCTTGCCAAACGTTTGCCAAATAATGTTAGGATCAGTTTATAGACAAGGTTTTGTAGTGTATTATGTGATAACTGTATGAAATCTTGCAAAGTAAAAAATACAAATCTATTAATAATAACATAACTTGATTACGTTTAGGAGGCTGTATTACATTAAAAATAAACAGAAAAAGGGTAATGTGGTAAAGTAAAATTTTAATCAAACTTCGCAAGTTAGCAGACTTGAATTGCCAGAAATATGGCCTTTAGAATTTTACCACAGTCCTCAGTGATTTCACATTTACCCTGAAACTTGGATCCGTCTAATTGAAAACAAGGTATGGTATCAAATGTAGAATAAGAAATAGAATAGTTTTCAACTCATTAAATGAAAATCACTGATTCACTGTCAGATGAATGTCACCTTCCTGGAAGCAGACACTCGAACATAATGCAAAATGGCAAAAAGGCAGAGAATGTTTTGTTACAAATATGCCAGTGTCACTGCAGTTCATCAAAGAAAATATTACAGCTATCTAGAACAAAAAGATTATTCTGTCACTCAAAAATAAAAAAAGTGGATATGAAAAGAAGAATTCTTAGAATGCTAATTTTAATGAGAATGTCTTTGTTCTTCGGTTACAATGGTCATTATTGTTCACATTTGCTTACGCCATTGAAATATTTGATGGGTTGAGGACATGTTTATTGTTCTTCCCCTTTTAGAAAAAGCTGCGTAAGGAAAAATAATACATGAGACCGTAATAAGTTATCCAATTTCCAACAATGTTAATTTAAATAAAACTTACTTGCTTTTTTTAATGTATAACTAACTGTTCTTTATTGTTTAGAATTCTGAAAATAATAGCGTTTAACTTCATGATTTTCTATTGGAACAGATAAACGTGAGTAATATAAAAATAGTGAATAAAAATGTGGTAAATAATAAAAAATTATGTTTAAAATTTTATTTTTAAACATGGTCGATTCTTAAAAATTATGCAAATAATATATTAAACCAAAATTTCTTATTCGTAATGTTTTATAAAATAATGGATATCCTAAAATATAGCATATATCAAAGAAGTTAAAAGAAATCTACTTTCTATTAAAATATAAAAAAGAACAAAAACTGGTATCACTAAAGGATTTTTAAATCATTCATGCAAATATCCTTTTAAGCTTGTAAAAAAATTGAAACAATGTCGATTGCCTAGAATTCAGTTTCATTTTTACCAAGAAAAAAATATTTCTGAATAACATTATTTTTTGTAAGTTTATTAATTTACATTTGAAGTGTTTTGATATTATTTATATGAATATGCTAAATATAGTGCCATTAAATGAATTATTTATTTCGTCAGTAGTCCCATGTGAATTCTGAAAACTCAATAAATGTAGTTTTCTTATGACGTAAATAGCTATCAAAGATAAATGATTAAAACTGGTAATTATGTTCTAGATTTTGAACAAGAAATTTTATAGGTATGTAACAATATATGGTAAGTTTCTAAATAAGTAGGGCAAAATAGAGCAAGTGCGTCATATGAGACTCAAAATTCAACTTCAACCAATCATAACTAAGCATGTACTAAAGCCAGACTAAACATTTTTACTGTATAGATTAATTTATATTCCTTTAACAAAATAATTGTTTCTTTAATATCTTAATTATTATTATCAGTTGACCAAAAAAACTGTTTTCTATCCAGCTATAGATATAAGTTGCATAAAAACAGAATAAGTGCATAACTATTTTCTAAATTCATTATCTGCAAATTGAATACTCGAGATAGATTCGAAAAAGCACAATTCTCACGTATTCATACTGTTCTTTAAATTATAAAATCAAAATAAAAAACTTGATAACTCCTCTAGATTATTCTAAATAGGCATCCAGTTCTTACCATATTCAACGGGTGGTAGTGTATTTAATAAAAATGTAGAAAAAAGTATGTCAGCTTAACGCCCTTGTTTGGAAAACGTTCTTTCTAAATTTCCCTCTATAACTTTTTGTTAACTATTTTAATTTCATATTAGCAGTCAATAAACTGCTAAAAAAATCTTCGTAAGTCACTTCAATAAGTTTCCACATCATATTCCGTTACAATTTTAACACATTATATCCGGGACATGTACTTATACGTTTTATACGTTTTCCGACGATTGATAATTGAGCGCGGGTCACTTTCTAGTACGGGTTAGTGTAACAACATGGTTTGTTTGTGGGAACAAAAATAACCATATATACAGGAAAACAAATCCGAATGTTCTTGTCTACTACATAGATTCTGGAAAAATGTAGACAAATAAACTAGTTTTTACACTAGTCGATGCGGAACCACAGAACGGGAAGGTAGATTAGAAAATCAATTAATATTTAAATTTAACTCTTTATTTATCCTTGCGAAAATGATATTATATATATATATATATATATATATATATATATATATATATATATATATATATATATATATATATATATATAATATCATATATATATATATATGTATGTATATATATATATATATATATATATTTGTTTATATATTTCAATATAAAATAGGAAAAGGTGGTTAAAAATTAAATAATTTTCGATCTATTGAGATTTAAATGAATAACTAAATTTACGAGCAAAACGCCCGCTCCCGGTACAATTCCGCTGCGAAATGTACCCGAACAATGTGTTAATACTAGACATGGTGAATAATTATGAAAGTTTAAACCTGAGTTATTATACGACATATTTCAGTATTCGAATCTTATGCTAAATATGTAATATATAGAATCTAACCTTGATTTTTTATTGTTTATAGCAGAGGATGAGGCCTTGCATACAGAATAATAATACAACGTTAAGCGTTTATTGTTTTATCCAATGTAGATGTATTGTCGACAAGTAAAATTTAAAAATTATAAATGCATAAATGTACACAGCACGACAATTGAAACAAAGCTATTCAAATTTGATAAGGAGATTAAATACTTACATTTTAATTTATAGGATTCAATGGAATTTTATAAACATATTTAAGGACCATAGAAATTCTTAATATAGGTATGGATAAGACTTCTTAAAAAGACCATACTCTATTCTGTACGGCCTATGCATTTAGGAAGAAAGAAAATGTTTATAAAAATTTAAACTTTTTTGCATTTAATTTTCGTGAAAAGATACCTATTAAAATAGGCAAGGATTATACGAGAAAAATTAAAACGTTTCCTTCTTGGGAAAGACATTGGATCATGAGCATACCCCATGAATTCGGATGGATGCACAGGATAAACAAATTCTTTCAATTCCAATAATCGGGGAATTTCAGTATCGGTAATCGATTTATAACACAATTTGTTTGGTATGGGATGAAGGAAAAGAATTTATGTTACTTATTAGACGCAGGTCTGTACTGTGTACAACGGTAATCGTAAGTAAGTTTCTATGGCAGTATAAACTTGGTTGTTTATACCCTAATAATTTTTTTTCATCTGGAGAAAAAAATTGAAAAATGACCTTTCCAGGTCTTACATAAATGTCGTATGGAAAAAAAGTTTTACAAACTTTAGATAGATCTCCAACCAAAATGCGTTTCCATGCCAAGGAATGCTCCTTAGGTTTCAAAGTGACATCTTTTATTGTTCGAATTTTAACAAATGACAATTTTATAAAAAATCTTTATTGTTATATTCATAAAAAAGTAGGCGTATGTCTGATATCATTGAAATTATAAAGACGTATATTGTATGAAGAAATTTATTGAAGTGATTTAATAAGAAAGTTATTTTAATTTTTCGTAATATATCTAATGTACATTTAAATAATAAAATTCGTTGACAGAAGTAATAATTCATCCTTTCTTGCTCATCGGGGAATATTTCTGATCTATGATGTTCACGAGCACTAATATTGATTTTTAGATTTTCAGTCTTAAATATAAATGTATCTCATATTTTAAGAATAAATTGACATAGACAATTTGATAATAAGGACAAAAATTCAACATTTATGCTATATACAATTTATTCTATAAAAACTGAACTATAATTTTAAAGATTAATATAAGAAAATGTTAATTAATAATACTCCTGAAAAGTAATTAATTATTAAAACTTAATTCAAAATTTTTAAAATAGTTCTGATTTACATAATAAATTAACATTGGTTAAGAAATGTTTTGTATAGATAAGATTTAAATTTAATGATGTTGTATCAATTTATATTAAACTTCCAATTCCTTTGGAAATGATCTCTAAACAATAGAACAGCTGGACCAAAATTAATGATCTGAGAGATTAATTCGTAAATTATTGAATGATTCGTAATGGAGGAATACTGAATAATCATCAAAGTTTATTATGAATTCAGATTAAGAATGGCATTATATTAAATATATACCGATTTGTTAACGTTTTACTGGTTTTGCTTTTCCACAATGACTCATAATGCAGGGTTAAATCCAGTTTAGAGGAAGAACTGGCAATATTTTTGCAACATTTTCATAAGAATGACTAAATTACAGCGAATCATACAATTCTTATTTTATAATATGTAAAATTTAAATTACTTCAACAACTCCTGCAAAACAGTAACATGAGTAATAAAATTAGTATTATTAACTTCACAAGAATAATAATAAAATGAAATATTCTGCAGAAGATAGATAAAAATTAAGATATATAAAAGTTATTTATTTCATTTATGCCAATTCTTACATCTTTAATAGGGTATCATCAAAATTCAAATATTTTCTTTTTTTATTCTAAATAGAATAAAAATGTAAAACTGCTTCCAGAAAATAATAAATTAATAAATACTGCCTATTTTAGCGTTTCCACTAAACTGGAACTCTAACACTGTAAAAAATTTGGTTATTAATGTGGACATTTTAATCTTACTTACACATATATATTATATAGTATTTATTTTATAATTATTTTTACTGTAAGCTAAATAAATCGTGTAACTGATTATTAACAATGATTATGAATAAATTTTTACAAATCATAGCTTAAAATATTCCAACCTTTTTTAGTAAAAAGGGAATATTTGTAATTAGCAGAGTGCAATGCATCATAATTAGTCAATTGAAATTTATATAATAGAATCAGTTTCATATGAAAGATCTATAGAAAGTTCATTCTACATTAAATTTCCATTATTTCTGTTACATTTTGGTCGTTTTATTAATGCAGTGTTACATTAGATAGTGAATTCTTTCCTAAAACGATGTCATTCTTACAAGAAAATTTCAAAGTATTTTTTCAGCTGATAATCTAAGATACTTTCAAAAAGAAGTAAGCTTAAAGTTTAATTTAAATTCATTGATTCATATTCATTTCCTATTCGTGAAATAACTATATATTAAATATATATTTTGTGTAATTAATAAAAATAATGAAATAGCAATAATTACGATTATAATAAATACTAAATGAGGTAGAATGTATATGTTTTTTGGCCATCTCAAATGTTTTTACAATCAATATAAACTACATTCTAAATTACTTATGGTAAAAATAAAAAAATATTATGAAATATTTTATGTCAGAATTATGCTAATATTAAAAGTGCAATCATGCTCGTAAAGAATTTATAAGATTATTTATAACGTATAATTAATTGAAAAATATTTATAGTCTAAATAAAGTAATTACAGTTTTATTTATCGAATTATATTTTAAGAAAGCCTGGACATTTCAAACTAACTTTTATTGTACGAAGGTGTATCAATAAGCACACAAACAATTCTGAGCACAATTATAAGATATACAATTAAAGTGAATATCAAAAGGAAATGAAAATATTATAGATTTATGACTATTCATTGTAAGTGTCTTTGAAGTTAAGGAAACTGTCCCAGCGGTAATTTACTTTGAAAATAACAGTCTCAGAGATCTCATTTGACTGTGTGACTGTGATTATGTAATTTAGATATTTTTTAATTAAAAAATCATGGAAATAGATTCAAAACATTTGGAAATCACATCTTTCATGTTTTTTTTTGTTTAATATTTTTTTGTCAATAGAAGACAGCACCCTGATTTACAGATAATAGGTGAGTCAGCAAATTTGTGTTTTCTATTGAAAAATAACAAATTCGAACCTTATCGGAAGTAATAATATTCATAAACGTCTATGGGAACTGTATTTGCATATTGTTTAGTTACTTAACTATTACGCGAGTTTAATGAAAATTAGTAATGGTTTTATCAATATATATAAGACTTTCAAAAAGTATTTTTACATACGAAGGCGTTTTACAGCATGCTCCTTATTTTGAATGTAATTTTTTCTATATATATTGACATTTTTAAGTTTCATAAATAATACCTATAAGCTTCTTTAAATATCAAAGAATTCGTAATAGTGCATCTTAAAGGAAAACTATTTGCATCACTATCCCATACTAACGATCAATGTAGCTGTTTCGTAAATTTTCTTCATTTTTGTATGGTTTTCTCTAAATTTCTTTCTTTTAATAAAGGAAATGTTACCAATGCTTATTTCTCCTCCAAAGTAGATGATGTATACGTAGCCGTAATTTTAAACGGTAACTAACTCATTCTACAGAAATAGTTAATTAGTGAGACCTCTAAAGCATCGAATGCATGTTGATTCATCCTATACTTTTATTAATTGGAATTTCACTAAATAATTTGATATTGAAAACAAATGTGCGTTATTTATTGATACCCCATCCTATTTAATCAATTAGCTTTAAAATGTAATATCATTAGTAAACATATCTGTAAATGTGTTTAAACTTTCAAATTAAAATAAATATTAATAACAGTCAGAGTTATTTTTATTTATAATACATCTTTAAAATCTTTATATGAATCTTAGTTTCTATCATAAATATCCACAGAAATAAGTTAAGAAATAAGTTAA
This sequence comes from Pardosa pseudoannulata, assembly GCA_032207245.1. Taxonomy (NCBI): domain Eukaryota; kingdom Metazoa; phylum Arthropoda; class Arachnida; order Araneae; family Lycosidae; genus Pardosa; species Pardosa pseudoannulata. The sequence goes on along the minus strand of CM063498.1, from coordinate 92,886,903 downwards.
GATATGAAAAATAGTACTGAAAAAATAATTTTATTTTTCAGTTCATATTATTTTTTTTCTATAAATCTTATAAAAATTTATTTACGGAAACATACAAAAATGAATAATTGATTTAAAAAAATAATGGTAAAATAAAGTTAAATATTATATTATTTAAGGTAAGTAGTTGTTAATTTTCATAATAGTCGGTAATAGGCATGAGATATTTTAAAATAAAATTAATTTTTCAATACAATGTTGAAAAATCATTTATAATTATTATCAATTATAATTTTATTTTATTTACTAGTAATAATTATACATTCATTATTCTACATTCTCTAAATAAATAAAGTAGAAAAAGCGAGATTCTTGCTAAATTCACTTAGTTATGTGTTTACGCTTGCCTGGAATAAAATATTGTTTCCATTCTCTTAATATTCCTTTTACAAGAAAATTGTTTATGTCATATTATAAATAGTTTATATGTTAATTACAATGCAATATGAATCGTACTTTATATGTAAATCAGATTTTTTTCATAATTTATATGCTGATGTTTTGGGTTTTAATCTATACAAGCAGTGAAAAGATTCAGAGAAAAGGCGTTGATTAATGTATTGACTTTTCCCCAGCTGTTGATGGAATGACAGAATAGATACCATAAAACAAATAAGGAAAGCTATAAATGATATTTCGCCATTGTATTATTAATGACAGAAGGAGAGCTGATAGATTGTAGTTTCATTATCTCATGCATATGCGGTAGAATACGAATAAAGGGAACATCTGATTTCCTTACACACATTCAAATATTCTGAATTAAAACTTTCCTCAAATACTTTCCTATGTTTTTTTTTAAGAAACCATCTCCTGCATTTTTACGTCTCTAATTAGATGCGAAATATCAAATACCAAATTGAGATGTAATCATTGGGAAACGGAAATTGCTTTATGATAAAATATATTTTCCGAGAAATAATTTTTACATTTTAAATTATACTTCATCTTCCACTTGCACTTGAATAAAGATAAAAAAAAATGAAAGTTAGTCTGCAAAAAAAAATTATATTTTCTTTTCATGAAATGATTACATTCCAAAAAAATTTTTTTCCATTTTCATTTAAATATTATTTTATTTCTTTTCTAAATTTAATTATTTTTTCTCGATTTCACAAAAGAGGAACTCTTCAATTTGGATTTTCATGTTATTATTTATTTACTAAAAAAATTGTTTTTCTTGGAAATGGAAAAGATTGTATCAACTATTAAAAGCAAATGTATAATTTAATTTTCTGAGTATTTTTATAAAGTTAGCCGCAATAACAATAGCTGGAATTTCAAAACGTAAGGTCTTTTTGAAATTTTTCAAACTTTATGTAGTGGAAATTCTATAAATAGGAACTATATATTGAAATGGGAATCAAAATTGATATTGTGGGAAATGGAATTCATTGTAGATAAATTTTTATTAAAAAATATTCCTTGAAATTTTGATTTTGATTACACTTAAATATTATTATTCTGACATCGCAAAAATTAAAAAAAAAGATAACATTTTATATGCTTAATAAATATATCTATAATTGCAGTCTAAAATTATTTTCATTCGAGTTTTCAATAATCTAAATAATGTATCAAAGTAATTATGTTTCAAAGACTATTGATACTTAGCAGAAACAAACCCCACTCATACTTAGTTTAAATAAGCAACAGACCTAATCTAAAATCTGTTAATCATGAGCAGTTCAAAAAATATTAATTAATTAGTAATTTAATTACTTTATTTAAATTTCATAAAATATAAACTCTTAAATTTGGGCTTTGATGTTATTTTTTATTTAAAAAAATATTTTTCTTAGAAATGTAGAATGTATTAGCTATTAAAATGAAATGTATAATTTAATTTTTTGAATATTTTTATAAAGTTGAAAGAAATAACAATAAATTTCATTTTAAACAGTAAGGATTTTTCTTAACATATTTCAAAGTTTGTTTAGTTGAAATTCTAAAAATAAGTACTATATATTTATACATAATTTAAATATACATAAATTAAAATTAGGATTGTGGGAACTGAAATTCATTGTACATAAATTTTTATTTAGAGAAATTATTCGCTGAAACTTTGGTTTTGATTGAACAAAAAATTATTATTATGACATCGTAGAGATTAAAAAATATTTTAAATGATTAATTAATCTATCTATGCTTTACAGTCTAAAATTTGTGTCATTCGGATTTTCAATATTATAAATAATTTTTCATTGTTAATGTGTCACAAACTATTGATACTTAACAGAAACAACTCAAACTTAGTTGAAAAGTGCAGCAGGCGTAAGCTAAAATTTGTTTATCATGAACAGTGCGAAAATTATAATTAAAATTAGGAATCATAAATTAAAATTAGGATTGTGGGAACTGAAATTCATTGTACATATAGTTTTATTTAGAGAAATTATTCGCTGAAACTTTGGTTTTGATTGCACAAAAAATTATTATTATGACATAGTAGAGATTGAAAAAAAAACATTTTAAATGATTAATTATTATGCGTATGCTTTACAGTCTAATATTTGTGTCATTCGGATTTTCAATATTATAAATAATTTTTCATTGTTAATGTGCCATAAGCTATTGATACTTAACAGAAACAACTCAAACTCATACTTAGTTGAAAAGTGCAGCAGGCGTCAGCTAAAATTTGTTTATCATGAGCAGTGCGAAAATTATTAACTAAAAAACTTACTAATGTAAATTTTGAGTAAATGTATTGTTTTTATGTTTAATGAGCTTTTGATACTTAACAGAAATAATCTAAAACCATACTTAGTTAAAATGTACAGTAGACTAAGCTAAAAGATGTTTGTCTTGAACAGTTTGAAAATTATTAATTAATAAACTTACTGATGTAAATTTTGTGTAAATGCATTGTTTTTATGTTTAACAAGCTTTTGATACTTAACAGAAATAATCTAAAACCATACTTAGTTTAACTGCTAAGTAAACGTAAGCTAAAAGCTGTTTGTCCTGAACAATTCTAAAATTATTAATTAATAAGCTTACTCATGTAAATATTATGTAAATGCATTGATTTTATGTTTAACGAGCTTTTCATACTCAACAAAAGCAATCTGAACTCATACTTAGTTAAAATGTGCAGTATATCTAAGCTGAAAGCTGTTTGTCGTGAACAGCTTGAAAATTATGAAACAACTTGGGTAAATTTTGAGTAAATGTATTGTTATTATCTTTCACAGATTATTGGTACTTTACATAAATAACCTAATCACATACTTAGTTGAAATGTGCAGTAGACGTAAACTAAAAGCTGCATCGAGAACAGTTTGAAAATTATTAACTAAAATACTTACTGAAGTAAATTTTGAGTAAATGTATTGTCAGAAAAAAACAAATTTCTGTACGTAATCAAAATAATAAGTATTTTAAAGTTTATTTTTGTTGCTGTACCGATCACTTAAACCTAACGGATCTGAGAATCATTGTATTTTTGATGTGTGTGTTGTAACACTGAAGATGTGAATGTTTTCATATATTTGTGTATGTTGCATCAGTGATGTAAGCGGAAGCCGTCCTCCAGTCCAATCTCTTGTCGACAAAAATGTGATATCTATGCAATAACACAAGTTCCATGTTTTGCTATGGCTGTCAATAAATGTCACTCTTTGTAATCATTGTCTATGTTCTTTCTTTATACATTTTCTCACTTTCATTGCAAACTCTTTTAAAACTTCATATTTGATAAAATTATGCATTAGAAAAAAACCCAAATTTTCTACACATTTTTCATTATTTTCTCCCTTTACGTAGGTTATTCATATTTCTGGTGCAGAGAGATAACTAAGCTCAATTGTTATTGCTCCAGACTCAATAGCTAGGTCTTGAATGCAGTACTTTACAAATTTAAAATAACAGTCAGCTATATGTAACCATACTGTGGGTCACTGAAATATTTTGTATTAGAAGTGAATATTTTATTCACAATGTCTTGAGTATTATTTTTCAATATTATATCTAATTTAAACACATTAGAAGTAATATTGAAAAATAACACCCAAGACATTGAAAATAATTTTCAGTTATATATGTAAATTTTCTGTTACACACAATTTAACTTGATTTTCTTTCTTACTTATATGAAAATAAAAAATCAAAAAGATTTTGTGGTACTTGATATTTAAAATGGTTTTATCAATTATACGGAAAAAATAATTTATTCATGCCCTTCTTGTCAAAGTGTTACAAGTTTTAAAACTTGGTTATCAAATGAAAAAAAAATCAACCCGTGAGGCTTGTATCGTTATATTTCAAATTAACACTATGACCTGGCAAACAAAATGATTAGCCACGAGCAAGAGAAGAAAATAATGCAGAATCTCCTGGTAATATTGATATGGATAGTCAGGTAAATTATCATCATCCTCTGGATAATAATAATAATGACAATAAAATTCGATCCGAATAGAAATGAGTAGATGTTTGATCTTGGCGCAAATTAGAATTGTGTACACAATGTTATAAATTAGTCTGTAAAAAACACGTTGTTTTGGAGGATAACTAAAATATCTGCAACCCTCAAGCTATTTGCATCTTTCGAAAACTCTGTCAGTGGATTGTAACGTTACACTCAGATTAGATAACACATAATTTCTTCACTGATCTTAGTCAGATAATTAAAAAAACAAAAATGCTACCTGACCTTTCAAGACGATTTATTCGGATATATGCATAGACAAAATATTTGTGCCTATTCTGTATCACTCCACTGTAACTTCCATTGAGTATTTTTGTTAAAAACCTTTATTAATGC
>CM063498.1:92827093-92877093 GCA_032207245.1 Pardosa pseudoannulata | reverse complement strand
GAATTTGAAATTAACCCTCTGACTGCTCAATTTGTAAACCGAGATCTGTTTATAGATGAAAGGTTATTCCTTATAAATCAAAATACCTTTAGTATAAACAAATAACATTGATATGCAATTGTTTAAAATTTTACTTTTTAAAATTATTTTTTAAAAGACAAAGTTACATCAAAATAGATTATCCCACTGGATTATCAAAAGTTTTGTATTAACACTAGAAAGTTTGTAGGTGTCGATTGCACTTCATCGTCTGTTTAGTTTGTTCTCCTCTCCCCATTTTTTCATTGAATTTGAAATTAACCCTCTGACTGCTCAATTTGTAAACCGATATTTCTTTAAAAAATGAGTATTTTTTGTTGCATAGTTTAAGTATATATATAAATTGGAGAATTCAAATACTACTTTTTTTTCTAGAAATTATTTCTCATGTTGTCTTTTATCATGAGAAACTAAGCTTTTAGGAAAACTAATTTCAGCTGTTATCCCAAAAAATTATGGATCGGGGATCATTCTCCTGAATTTTCATCTCTGTGGTCTAAAATATTTATTTAGGACAATTTCCCTTAACATTTTTTCAGTGTATGCATTAGTTTTATAAACTATGTTATTTATAACCTTATCCTTTTTAAATATACAAGTATAATAAAAAATTGCAACTGATCTTCAGGGCTGCATATATCTGTCTTCTGTCCTGGATCTTCATAAAAGAAAGTATAGAAAATGCAGGTGCATGTCTTAAATCTAAGGGACACCAGACTTTAGTGGATTCTAATAGGCTATCATTCTTACTCTCAAGACAGAAACTGCTGTCCTTTTCACTATCAGATAAACTTTTCATTTACGTAAAATTAACCAATGTAAAATAATTTCAAGAAAATAAAATTAAAAATTATCTGCAAAGCCTAATTTTAATTATCTTTCAAGTGAGAATAAAATCTCTTGCACAAAATTGCATCAAAATAGATTAACCCACCGGATTCTCAAATGTTTTGTATTAACACTAGAAAGTTTGTTGGTGTCGATTAGACTTCATAGTCTGTTTAGTTTGTTCTCCTCTCCCCATTTTTGGAGTGAATTTGAAATTAACCCTCTGACTGCTCAATATGCAAACCGAGATCTCTTTAAAAAATGAGTATTTTTGTGTCGTATAGTTTAAGTATATATATAAATTGGAAAATTGAAATACTATTTTTTCTAGAAATTATTTTTTATATTGACTTTTATCATGAGAAGCTAAGCTTTTAGAAAAACTAATTTCAGCTGTTATCACAAAAAATTATTTTTTAATAAATTTCAATTGTAATACAGTTTCTATTTATAACATACTATCTATAATTCTGTTATATAATATAACTATAATTTTAGTCATATAATTCTATTTATTACCTAATTAAATGTCTAAGACTGTATTTAATTTATTCCACTTGTTAAACGATGAAAAGACGGAATGTAATTAAAACACATGACCGCAAAAATCGGGGGATGAGCAAATTTTGCTACCTTTGAATTACCCGTGTAAATCGCGGGATAAGCAGTCAGAGGGTTAATACGTAAATTTTAATCATTTTTCATGATGATTACACAGAAAAAGTTTTTTCATCCAATGTTGATTAGGATATTTTACATTTTGATATACTTAGAACGTCCGCTACTGTCATTTTGAAACCAAGGAAATTTAGCGTTATAAATAGCTGTCATTCATTCAACAAAAGATGTTCACTTAGTATGTAGATACCATTGATAAAACAAACTTTCCAAAGTACTATCGCTCATTTGTTTGACCTTGAATGGAGTGCTATTTGTTTCACAGTCGAAATGAATCAACTATACTAAAATTGATCTAAGTGTTTTATTACTTACCATTTGCTTATCTTCTAATAAAAAATGCATTCGATTTTCGAATATTGTGCAGAGTAGACATTCTGAAACGATGGCTCGTAGTAAAGGACTAATACCTGATGAAATTGCTAATTTGTTGCGAGAGTTTTCTGAGAAGGAATCGGATGGTGGTGAGCTGTTGTTCTAATTTAGAATATTTACAGGAAAAAACTAATACCACTCTATCCATTGCACATGAGGTATGTACAAAATATTATGCATTAAAAAGATAAATAATGGTTAAAAAATTTGCATTCTCACAAAAATTATGATTTTGCTTATGATACTAATATTTATCATTATCATTGTCTTATTTCATTTTAAAAGATTGAGTAATTTGTTTTGCTGCAATTTTATTATGATATTAAGGATTATAAAACATGATAATTACATAAAATAAAGTTTTAAAACTAAACCTCACTGAACAGTAGTCCTGTAATTATTTAGTTATTTTACATACTTTATATCACGTTGTTAAAGGCACTAGCGAATGTTTAAAGTTAATCGAAATCCCGGACTTTCTAGCGTCAACTCGTCAGCTTTTTAGACAAATTTGAGTATGTAAAAGATATTTTAAAATATTTTTATTTAAAATCATTTACTTGTGAAATCTATTCTATGAGGGATCAGAATACATGTATGACAAAGATATAAATATTTAGATGAAGATAAATTTATATTTTATATAAAAACATACTATAAACATTTCCTCTGGAATCTGGTTATTTTTTCTACTCTTTCAAAATTCTTTGGTAGTTTTCGTACAGCTACTCCAGATTCTCAAATGGTTTTCATACTGCCATAACTCGTCAACATTTTACACGATTGTGAGTATGCAAAAGAGATTTTAAAATGCTTTTATTTAAAATCATTTGCATATGAAATCTATTCTATGTGGAATCAGAATATATGTGTGGCAAAGTTATAAATATTTAGATGAAGATAAAATAATATTTTTAATAAAAAGTTTAAAACATTTCCTGTGGAATCTGGTTACATTTTCTACTCTTCCAACATTCTTTGGTTACTTTTGTACAGTTACTCCAGATTCCAAATTTTTTCCATACTCGTCAGTTTATTACATAAATGCGAGTATGCAAAAGGTATTTTTAAACGCTGATACATACAAACATCGTTTACTTGTGAAATGTATTCTATGAGGGATCAGAATACATGTATGACAAAGATATAAATATTTAGATGAAGATAAATTTATATTTTAAATAAAAACATACTATAAACATTTCCTCTGGAATCTGGTTATTTTTTCTACTCTTTCAAAATTCTTTGGTATTTTCCGTACAGCTATCCAGATTCTCAAATGGTTTTCATACTGCCATAACTCGTCAACATTTTACACGATTGTGAGTATGCAAAAGAGATTTAAGATAATTTATGTATAAAAACATCTTTTACTCATGAAATGTATTCTATGGGGGATCAGAATATATGTGAGACAAAGATATTTAGATGAAGATAAATTCATATTGTAAAGCAAATCATACTAAAATTGTTCCTCTGGAACCTGGTTAGTATACATACTCTTTTAACCTTCTTTGCTATTTTTCGTACAGTTACTATTCAATATTTATTACTAGTCAACCATTAATTGCACACTCCTCTTTTTCTGACACCTTTTTCAATCACTTTAAACTGCTGAGAGTAGCACTTTATTTGTTTTAAATTAAAGCAACTAAGATCTTGAGGATAATAATGTAAATAATCAGGTAGGAAATATATTTGTACGATTACACGACCACCAAGCATTTTATAGCATTCGAGAATTTAGTCTGTTTAAATACTATATATTTAGGCTTAGTATCCCCCCAAAAAACAAAAGAAATGTGTACCACATATCTAGGTGCAGTTTATTTTCTCTCATAGTTTCTTCTAGGTAATGTAAGTAATAATTTTTGTATTTCGATGTTTCCAACAATGCTAGATTTAAATTCCTTTTGTCATGGGTATTAAAATTCAACAGTAAGGTACAAATTGCATGTATTTTTCCTATTTAAAAGATTTTATCTATTGTTTTATTAAACATAGTGTAATTAAGATAAATATTATATTAAGTATTTGCCAGTGTAATTAAAAGAATGTTTTATTAGCCAGATGCAAAAGTACTTACCACTTATATAGAACCAAATGTTTCATCTTTTCTTCTGAATCTCATTTATACAGAGCCGAACGATGGCCGAATGGTTAGGGTGCTGGCCTTCGGAACCAGAGTTCGTGGGTTCGAATCCCACTATGGCATGGATGTTCGTAGCAGTTCGGAATCGGCTTTAAGCAGTAGGTCCCTGTCTCATTAGCCCTCGTGTTGCAAAAAGTAGACCTTAGCGCTCCAAACCAAACCATTCATACAGAAAGTAAGGGAGTTTCATAAAGCCCGTGTGTCGATCCAGCTATATAGAAATTCTTTCACATGCAAAAATCAAGGTGTTTGAATTGCCTGTGTAATGTAGATTTATGTTAAATTAAAAATACCAAAAAAAAGAGGAGAAATAGTTGGACAGAGGTAAATAATACATAATGAAACACAATTTATACTAGATTTAATGTAATCAATGAACAGATTTCTCTTTCGTCTATTGTGATTAATGTTGAATAATTTTATTAAAGACAGATATTCTCAACCTGAAAGCAAACCACCACCTTCTTCGGCAAGAATAAATAATCACATCTACTTACCAGCATTTCGTTTAAGATAGTATATTCCTCCATGTCACTATCAGTTTATTAAGATATAATGCGTAAATTTAATATCAAAACAATATCAAACACGATGTGTGACATCACGTTCTATTTTCAGACTATTTTACACTTTCACGTCCTTAGATGCTATCGTATTCAAAGGGGAAAGATAATGTTATTTTTCTAAGCACATAATTTAGGCGGAATAACAATCGCGTGATATAGCCCCAAGGCACGTGATTGACTCCTCAATTCTGACATCTTAATTAAAATGCTCATTATCCGCTCATCATTTTCTGTGCTGATGTGGGGGTACTTTGAATTTCCTCTTTTGCTTTGCAGAATAACTTTCAATGAACTTTTCAGTTATGCATAACAAATCCATTACACATTCATGATAAATGATGCCCAAAAGTTCATTTGTTACAATTTTAAAGCTATCAACATACATAAATAAAGGTAAAAATACTGTTTATTCTAAATCTTGTAATTTTCTGTGCTAGATTACAGATTACTTTTTCTTTTTTTTTAGTATAATCGATGATCCATAAATGAAGATATTGTTATGTAAAGGACTTAATTTTTTAAATCATATTATTTCTTTAATACAATTTACATTTTGCTTTAAACTTATTTATTTAATCTGAGAATTTTAAATTCTTAAATATTTAATAAAATATATGCTCATAATAATATAGAAAATTTCTACCAGAATATTATAAAACAATACATTTAAGTCAAACTTATAATGAAAACATCAAATTCAAACTTCTGGGGTGCTACCATATTACAGTAGACATATGTCACTGATGATTTCTGCGTCATAATGATGTCAGAAAGGAAAATTAATTGTACCAAATTTCCATCTCTAGCTATTTCTGACGTCATTATTACGTAGAAGTCACCAGAGACATATGCCGACTGTTATATGGTAGCAACCCTGTTTTGTATGAGTCTTCTACAATAACGAGAAAGACGTGCTAACCGTTTTAAGGTATGGTAACCCCAGTAAGGGTATGGTTGTTATATCTTACTCTGTATCAATATTCTGGCGTTTAGGGCAATTATGTATCTACAAAATTCATTTGTTGATATGTTACTCTGGTAGATGTGTCTGTTTACATAGTATATGAATCTAGTCGTCACGTATAACCAATATATACTAACCGTTCGCAAATTATAAATAAATTAAACCTTGTTAATCTTTATTTATATCCTATTAAGTAAAAATAATATACTATGTATAAAAACAAATTAAAATTTTTTATACTTCATTTTTTTTCGTTACGCATTTTTAACTCTGTATTTTAGTGGTAATGCTAAAGTTACGTTGAATTATTAATTGAATATTTAAGAATACATATCGCTTTGCAGTTTCAGATAAAAATTAGGACAGTTAATTGTAATAAGTTTTATTACAATATAACATTATATTATTTTTACAATATAACATTATACAATATAACATTATAACATTATATTATTTTTATAACCTTTATAATATTGATTTAGAAATCAATATTATAAAGGTTATAAAAATAATCAGAGCTCAAAGTACCATTAATAAATGCTGCTACACGTATCCGCGAAAAATTATCAACGTTGGCCTGAAATCTGTCTTTCGCCAACTCGGTTGATCAACTTCAAATTGACTCCAATATGTTTTTCGCCAACGGATAGCAAGTTTTTCTCGTCATTGTATAAAACTCGTTTTGTATTCATCTTCAAATAACCATTGACTTAGTAATTGTGCCTAAACTCTAAGCTAAACAATAAAAAGAAAGAAAAATTAAATAAAGTCACGAATTAAATATATATTAAGAGTTGACAAACTGCTTCATAGACACAATGGTGATATTGAGTTAAACGAATAATCCAAATTAAAAAAAAATTAAAGTAAAGCTGTACGCAAAACGGTAAAGCTTAAGTAAACATTATAACCTGTGGTAATATTTACATGGACTAAATAAAAAGGGAACGATCTAAGCAAAAAATAAGCAGGTTATCTTGCAACCTCACTGAAGATATTTTATCAGACACGAAAGCCTCAATAGCTGACGCAGAAGAATAAAAACCCAACAAAAGTAAATTGGAGCTTTGATTAATAAATATTGCAGACAGTAAGTTTTGCAGCAGAAATGAGGATACTTCTTAATTGTGGAAACAAGAAATATTTAACATGTGGAGAAAAAAGAAAATCACTCACTAAAAGCAAAGACAAACTAAATATGGCTGAAAAAAATAAAATATGAAGAGCAGACACCCATGTCTTGTTCACAACGTAATGAGATCACAGTGTCATATTACGTTGTCACAATCAGTTGTCTGTCTTGTACAGAATTATTTAGTACGGACTAAAGAATTATTTATTCACACAAAGAACATTGTAAACAGTATAAGAAAAATCATAGTAAATGAAGGCAAGAATTAGGAAATTATTAAAAGCAAATATTCTTATTAGTAATAACGAATAAAATAAAATAGGTCAATGGGAAAGAACAGCCTAACGGCTTGAGGAGAACTAAACAATAGCAAAGATAAAATAAATAAATAACGAAATAAGTAAATATTAATGACAGGCGCACATTATGTGTGCTTGTATATGTGTGAGCCGATGTATATAAATACATATTTTACTACTCTAATACTATGTTAACATCTTTTCTACATTGTAAAAGAAGAGATAGCTTATGAATAAATGAATCTCCCGAACGTATTCACATAGTTGAAAAAAGGAAGCAAATTACAATTGCAACTGTCTATTTCAGATTAATACTTAAAGAGCCACCTTCATAGCCGATCCTTAAGATGCCATTTAGAATTAGGTGTGGCCTTCAAAGTCCCACACACACGCACGAAATTTTTGAATCCTTTTTGGAAATCAAACTATCAACCCGGCACGCAAGTAGGACTTTGACAGTTACATTTGTTCGGTCACGTTTCTAGCCCAGGCAATTAGCGATCCTGTCAAGCATGTTGACGTCATCGCAAGCTTTTCATACAGCTAAGAACCAAATTAACATAAGTTTAATCCTAAAATTTAAAATATGCTGTTTGTCACCATTAAAAAACAAAATTTATTCTTCTTCGATATTATAAAAAAAATATTATATATATATATATATATATATATATATATATATATATATATATATATAGAGAGAGAGAGAGAGAGAGAAATGTATATACAGATATCTATATATATATATATGTATATGTATATATACATATGTATATATATGCATATATATGTATATATATGTATATATATATATATATATATATACATATATATATATATATATGTATATATATATATATATATATATATATATATATATATATATATATATATATATATATATATATATATATATGTTACGGTAAAAATGATAAATCTGTGATTATATAAAATTACCGGCGATTATACATAATCACCACTAAATACGGTAAATATGATAAATTATTTTATGTTTATCACATTTACAGGTTAGTTTATAAAATCCTCAACTCATAATGCGGAAGGTAATAAAAGTGCTCAAGAAGGTTTAGAGTTACAAGCAATGAAAGTGTTGAAGGTTTCAAATCTTAAATTTACTGCTGGTAAAGATGGTGACACAGTGAAACTAAGAATACCAGACATTGCAGGTAAGAAATGATCCCCGAAATTTATTAGAGGTGATATTAGAAGTTCAGAATGAAGAGTTTTATCAGTTAGGAACGACACAAGGTAGACATTCACAGTTGTATACAAGAAATCTATTAACAATTTGTGAAAAAAATTATTTTACTTGAGGATGTTTCATATTTAGCAATATCACGTCGAGAATGCAGTGGAAAGACATCTCAATCTGGAGGTCAGGGATATCAGCGGTGGGTTTGAAAATGGCAATGGAAGTCTGATGCAAATGTAAAAAATATGGCAAAGTTTGTAATTCTAAATGTCATAAAAGTCTAATATGCTAAAATAAGTAAACTTAAAATATTTAGTAATTCGTAGTAATAGCCTTTAATGTTATTTGAAAAAAAAATTTCTCTAGAATATCGGCTTAGTTTGTTTTTTATATGTAACTGCAGTTTCTATTTTTTATGTCCAATTGTTTTGTACAAGATCATGTACTTTGCATTTTTTTCATGTCACAATACCTGTCAGGCCCTTATTCAAATTTCGTTCAGGCTAAATAAATGTATGTGACTAAAAATAACCATTTATTAACTTTTTAATTGCAAAATATAAAATATTGTAATTCGTGGTGTCTTACGCCATCTTGTCCAACAAAAAAATATCTTTCTGAGTAGTAACTACTCAAAACAAACCTACACTCTATTCTACTGGCCCAATAAGTCATGATATTTATCATATTTACCATTACAAGTTATATATTCATCAAATTTAGTGGTGATTATGATGATAAGTGCAAATATAAAAAATCTGGCAAGCTTTGTAATTATAAAATATTCTAATACGTCTAAAGAACTAAACTTACATGTAAATGCAAATAAATGATATTTCCCCATAGAATAAAGATTTAGTTTGTTTCCGCAAAATAAACCGAATTTATTACCTGCCCCATTATGAGTTAGGGATTTTAAAAACTAACCGGTAAATTTGATATATATGAAATAATTTATTATATCTACCAAATTTAGTGGTGATTATGTATAATCACCTGTAATTTTATATAATCACCGCATTTATTACTTTTATCGTAACATATAAATATATGTACATATATATGTAGGTATATATATATATATATATATATATATATATATATATATATATATATATTTATATATATATATATATATATGTATATATATATATATATATATGTATATATATGTATATATATATATATATATGTATATATATATATGTATATATATATATATATATATATATATATATATATATATATATATGTATATATATATATATGTATATATATATATATATATATATATATATATATATATATATATATATATATATTTATATATATATATATATATGTATATATATATATATATATATATTATATATATATATATATATATATATATATATATATGTATATATATATATATATATATATATATATATATATATATATATATATATATATATATATATATATATATATATATATATATATATATATATATATATATATATATATATATATATATATATATATATATATATATATATATATATATATATATATATATATATATATATATATATATATATATATATATACTTTTGTTATGTGTGCAAAATGTACTTATGCATACTCTGTGAAATCAAGGAAATTTAAAGCTTAAGTTTTAAGATCATACTGAACATCTGACTTTATTCAACCGCTAGAATGTAAATATGTTCGTAAAAATAGGAAGCCCTTTACTATCACTGCTGTCTATTTGAGATTAATATTTAAATAGCGTTTTGATTTAGGTGTGGCTTAGCAAGTATCGCAGAGATGGAATTTTTTTATTCCGTTAAACCAAGCCGGCACGAAACATATAATGTGACAGCTAGATTTTTTCAGTCATGATTTTGGTGAGGCCAGTTAGCGTTTCTGCTCCACATGCAGAAATCGTCGTAAACTGTAAGAGTTCTTAAAGTAAAACTAATCACAACTATGTTCTAAAAATAATACACAAATAAAATTTATAAAGGTGACTAATCATCGAAAACAGAAATTGTATTTATATTCATAATGCAAAAGAAAAATTATTTTCATTACAAAAGTATAAACTAATTATTGTCTGTGAATATATAAAATAGAAAATTTTTATGGAAGGACTCATTTTAATATGTGTAACTGTGGTATGGTTTAGTTTTTAGTGCTATGATCTTCTATTTTGCCACACAACTGCAAACCTTTCTGTTACCTACTTCTTAAAGATGATTCCGAACTGCTACAAACTTCGACCAAGCAAACTTCGGTATCGAAGAACAGCACCCTACCCGTTCCGGTTTCGTTCAGTTTATATGAATATGCATGATTATTAACTATATTATACACCTCCCCCACGTATATATATATATATATATATACACATATATACATATATATACATATATATATATATATATATATATATTAGGATTATTAGGATGCATGAGGTACTATCTTCAATGTAATAAAAAAATAACAGTCGATTTTTTTTTATTTTACAATACAGATCAGATTATAAAACTAAATTGAGTGGGTGAAAGCATTGGATCCCACAAAACATCACAAACTCTTCTGCATATTATGGTAAACATAAGATATTCCTTTGCTTTATTACTACCATGAAACCCAATAGGCACTATGAAGAGACAAAGATTATGCCAGAAAATATAGCATTTTGATCCCTCCAATTTTATTTTAGAAGCTGGTTAGCTCAAATGTGTATTATGCAGATAGAGGAATAAAAATAAATTAAATGGTTATTCACTCTATGGTTGTTATATAGATTTTAAGAGTGATGAAGTGACACCCTAATGTATTAATACCCACAAGTGACATTTCCATAGAAGAATAGGTGGCTTATGCACCTATTCGTACGTAGTATTCAGATTTTGAATAAATTTAATCTCTGCTTGAAAGAAAGAAGTATTGTGAATTTTGTAATTGGGCTTGTACTATTTTCTGGCATTAAAAACACACACATATATTCATTCATACACATGCACATATACCCACAAGAACTCAAAACACACAAGTACATATACATGCATATAAATGCATATATACATACGCACACACACATACACACATATGTGTGTATTCATATACATATCATTTCTTTCCCACCCTACCTTCATTTTCTACTTCTAAAGAAGTTGTCATTTTCGGTTTTTATGAACTGGATTTTACATACCATTCCATAGAAGTCAGTATTAAAGCCATCATGCTACGTTTAAGTTCTACACACACACACACACACACACACACACAAGCTTAAAACATATGTTAAAAAAACAAATGTGTGTGAATGGTAATTACTTTCATCTTATGAATAATATACAAATCTAAAGTGATAAGAAAGAGAACTAATATAAATACACAGCAACTGAAAAGTGTTCATCTGTAATATTAACAGTTGAAAGCGTTTCATTTGTGGGCTGAAATGTGAAAAATTTTCTTCTTTATATCTTACAGTTTAAATTTTTTTAAGGTAAAAATGTAGAGATTTAATAACTGGTGAATATCTTCTTTCACTTATTTTTTAAGGAAGTTTTAATTGCAGACATTTTAGCACAATACTAACATTTTTGATGTTTTATTTTACTGCTTGCAATATTATTATAGTAAAAAATTTCATATATCATTCTCCTGAATTTTCATCTCTGTGGTCTAAAATATTTATTTAGGACAATTTCCCTTAAAAATTTTTCAGTGTATGCATTAGTTTTAAAACCTATGTTATTTATGACCTTATCGTTTTTAAATATACACGTATAATAAAAAATTGCAACTGATCTTCAGTGCTGCATATATTTGTCTTCTGTCCTAGATCTTCATAAAAGAAAGTATAGAAATATAGGTGTATGTCTTAAACCTAATGAACACCAGACTTTAGTGGATTCTAATAAGCTATCATTCTTACTCTCAAGACATAAATTGCTTTCCTTTACACTATCAGATAAACTTTCTTACTAACTTTAATTAGCTTTCAAGTGAGAATAAAATCTCTTGAATAAAATACAAATATCACATTCTTTGCTGAGCTATTTTTCATAAGAGTAAAGCAATGTTGAAAGAATGCTATTACACACTTATTAAGTGATTTAAAAAATATATTTAGTATTTAACGTTAGAACTATGTATGTACATGTATTTCTATCTAAAATGAAACAGATAACTCTTATTAAAATATTTGTAAATCTTTAAGATATTGTAGAACCACCCTGAAATTTGTACACATTTTTACGTGAATAGCTTCAAAAATTATGGTCCAGAAAACTAAATTACTTGCCAAGCATAATTAAACAAAAATGAGACAAGAAAAATGATCTCACTCTTTATCCTGTGACCTGCGGTACTGGATTTCATGGTTTTGAATACCAGTATAGGTATCAATATTCGTAGACTTTCGGAATAGTATAAGTTGCAGTTTCCGATCTTATTAGCTGTCGTGTAGAAAAATAGTAGACCACAGTAATCCAAATAAGACTAAAATCATCTGAATGTCATATATACTCAAGAACCAAAACATTATGATCACCCCTACATTTTGCAATGAACTCGCCTGGATAACATGGAAAGCACGTGATCAAATGGAAGTGGTATTTAATATCTGCTGGAGAGTCTGAAGTATCATTCTTTCACTTACTTCTGTGTGTCATGGGAAAGGCTGCGGATCTAAGACATTTGGATAGAGGGGAGATTGTAATGAGTTGAAGGCTCGGAACAAGTATTTCCGAAACTGCAAGACTCGTGGGTTATTCGCGATCTACAGTTGTTAGTACTTATGCAAAGTGGATGAATGACGGTCAAACCAGCAGAAGTCGACATGGTGTTGGACGTCCATACGCCATCAAAGAAAAAGGTCGTCGGAGACTGTCTCGCATGGTGAAGCAAAACCGGAGCCAGACAGTGGCTCAGCTAACAACCCAATACAGTGTAGGGCCAAGTAAAATAGTATCGGAGCACAGTGTTCAGCGCACACTGTTGGATATGGGGCTACGCAGCAAATGTCCCACACCTGTGACTTTGGTGACCAAGCGTCATCGCCAGCTGCTCCTACGCTGGGCCCGGGAACATCGCAACTGGTCTATGGATCATTGGGAGAGAGTTGCCTGGTTAGAAGAATCACGGTTTGGCGTTCATCACGTCGATGGCCGTGTCAGGATACACCGTCTTCCAGGCGAACAGCTGCTCCCTCAATGTACAGTAGGTCATACACAGGCCGGTGGAGACTATTTTATGTTTTGGACCCGTCGTTGGGGTAGAGCAGACCATGAATGCTACAGGGCATCAGAACATCATTGAGGATCAGTTGCACCCTTACATGGCCTCTATTTTTCCAGCTGGAGTTGGAAAGTTCCAACAGGACAACGCCCCGTATCACAAGGCTAAAATTGTGTTGGAATAGTTCCAGCAACATGATGCTAAATTCCAGTTAATGTTCTGTCCGTCTAATTCACCGGATCTCAATCCGATAGAACAAATTTGGGATGTCATGGGACGGCAGCTCAGAGTTCAAAGACCACCAATTCCCAATATCTCAGATTTGCGAAACCGTTGCTTAAACATCTGGTACAATCTATCTCCGGCCATCTACCAAGGACTTGTGGCATCCATGAGAAGGAGGGTTGAAGCTGTATAACGCTTCAAAGGTGGGCCAACTCGATGTTGATAGGTGATCATAATGTTTTGGCTCTTGGGTGTAAATTTAATAATTTAAGTGTTAAAAATGGTTTATGATATATTTAACAAAGTTTGTCTTGAATGTAGACCTGCTATGTGACTTCAAATTTAATTAATACTTTATAGCTTAGTAGGATCGGACTGACAAGTTATTTTATCTGATATGATTTTTTAAAAATTGAATATATATACAAAACAAATTGTGTTTGAATTTTGTCCCTTCCTTCATGAATGGTGATTCTTGAAATCACCATTTTAGGGCATCAATTTCTGGAAACTTCATAACATAATAAAATGTTAATATAAATGTAAAAATTAACCTTACAATTCCTAGTTTTAATTTATTTAAATGTACTCCTCCTTCCTTCTTCCAGCCATTCAAGCTTCGTAGGCGACGCCTTTAATTTTATCTCATCGGATGATTGTGAAGAAACTGTGTTAAACTGTATGATATATAATTTAATTTTAAATTTACGAGTTTACAAAATTCATTTTTGTTTTTCTGATTTCCGTGTAATTAATACTAATGACTACTTTATTCATTTTCAATAAAGTTGAAAGTAAGTATCCAGTTCAAGGTTAGAAGTTTATATTCAGCTATACTAAGTAAATTAAAACGGAAAATTATGTATTAAAACAGTACTAGAAATTCTATAAAATGTATAAACTTCTATAACATAATCTTTAGATCTTAATGATTACATATAAGAAGATACTACGTATTTCAAGGTAGGAATATTTAAGACAAGTCTAAAAAACAATTAAAGGATCACTGCAAACTTCACTGACATGTAGACATGTGGTAGGTTTTATTTTTTATTTATTTTTTATTTAAATCTAAAAAAAATATTTCATTTCAATAATTTAAACTATAATGTTATTACAAAAGATAAGAATTAAAATTTCGATTACAATCGAATTTGATAATAAATAATTTAATTTCGACGGAAATGACGTTTTACAACAACTAAGCATAATTTGTTATAAAAAGTAAAAAAGCACAAAAGCAATAATGTATATTCCAACATTTTAAAACATTACATGTGACATTAAAAATATTATAACTAAAAATTGCCTGAAAATTTATCTGGCTTTAAGATATTATCTGACCACTCTTTGTACTAGCCGATCCTGAAAAAAGAATGTATGGAGTTGAACAAGTGACTCTCCCCCCCCCCCCGACAAACAACTCTTCCCCCCCGCATCTGCAGTGTATTACACTACAAGTTTGAAAGAGTACGAGGACAGGTAATCAGCCTGACGAATTGTAAACAGACTACGCTTTACTATGGGGTATTGTCAGTGTGGAATCAAAAATAGAAGAAACGAACGAGAGGGGGGCTGTCAGTTGATTTTTGATTAAGTATGCACTTTTGTGATTGACAAAGTGTCGGATTGAAAGCTGATCAATAATTTCTTTTCAGTATTATCCTTTTTATTACACATTCATAGTAAAATAGAATGGTAAATGTTGTCTTGATTTGGTTATAGACTGCATACAGTACATGTCGTGATTGAAATTAACCCTCTAAGCGGTTCGCACGTACAATTCCGCCAATTGTCACGTACAATTTTCGACCTCCAAAAACGTTCCGAAAATGGATGTAGTGTGCATTTCTGCTAGTGCTTTTCTTGGAGTTTTGGGGTAGGAGGGTCAGGTCGATTGTTTAGGAACTGCACCCCTCTTTGACTGACATTTATTGAGGGATGCACCCCTACTCCCTGAGGCACAAAGACGCTGATAGCTTCTCATGGCTTTGTCAATCTCTATTTCGAAGTATTTCTTTTGCGGTAACACATGTATCTCTAATTGCACCACTTAAATATCTTGGATGACTTTAGTAAAAGAATATAAATAATTCTCTTAAAAATATTTTTATTCCTAATTTTAGAATCCATTATTTCTTATGGAATGATCTTCGAGACTTGACGAGCTTTATGTGTATTAAAAATTAACAATCTATAATGTCTATTTATATATCTATTTCTAAACGAAAGTAAAGGGACAATAACGAGGGTGGGTTTCCCGTATTCCAATCTAGTCGACAAAGGGTGAAGTAAAAAATCATAAAACACTTTGGTCACTGACACAATAAAACTTTAGCGTATTTTTGGAGACTTTTTTTCCTCGGTGTGTTCCACTCGGACGGTTAATCTTCTTTCTTAGCTTTCTAACAACGTGCAATGGCATCTGTAGGCTAAATCCCAGTTCAGAGGGCCACCGGACCAAGTTCAGTGAATACGCCAAGCTTGGGCCATGTCGCCAAATTCTAGAACCCAGTTTTCTGCCAAACCTTGCTCTATTTTTCATTTTCTATATATTTTTTTAATTTTTATTCATCTTAAGAAAATTTCAAACCTTTTTTTTGTTCAAAATATGCTTTGAATTTGGGTATAAACTTAATACAAAACAAAGCACAAGTTGTAAACATCACTTGCGACATTTTGGCAATGATTTGTACAAAAATAGAGCCAAAAGCATGGCGGCCGGACCCCGGAACTGGAATTTTACCCATCTGTATTAGGGAGGAGACCTACAACACTAATTACCTCTCTGTAAACGTGATTTTTAACATATATGCTTGTTAAACTTCGCGTTGAGTGCATTGTTTGTGTTATTATTTTCCAAACACATTCAAGAATTTTCAGGATGTTTGATTCGCACAGGCATGCCTAATTCCAAATTGCTTATTCAATCTCGGCTGCGTACGGATATCTTTAAATATTAATAACAAATAAATTTGGCAATAGTAAATTGCAACTTTTTAAGAAATGTGTGAGAAAAACCAGGCTATTTTTCAGTTATGTACATTTAAATCAATAGGTTATAGTATTACATTATTATCCAGATATATACATATAAACACACACACACACACACACACACACACACATATATATATATATATATATATATATGTATGTATATATATACATGTATATATATATATATATATATATATATATATTATATATATATATATATATATGTATATATATACATATATATATACATGTATATATATATATATATATATATATATATATATATATATATATATATATATTTTTTTTTTATATATATATATATGTATATATATATATACAGAGAGATAGAAAGGAAGAGAAAGAGAGATTTTGCGATCCAAATCTAAATGACAAAATCAGAAATTTTTAAATTTTAAAGTACTCCTTTTTAACATATTTTATTTCTCTGGAAATTTCTGTATGTATATTTGTATTATTGTCTACAAATTTATCTCCTCGAAATTGGCTTAAAGTAGTAAGTTCTGGCATTATTAATCTTTGTGTAACAAAACAGTAGACCGTATTGTTCTAAATCAAACCTATTTATTTATCTGTCTACGGCTCTCCCCATTCTTCTCTAACCACCCTTTGTCTATCTCTAGATATATAAATACACACATATACATGTGTATGTGAACATCTATACATATAAAAGGTTGGAAATGGTTGCTATGATAATATGAAAACAAATATTCTTCTCCCAGGTGAAATTTATGAAATATTTAGCATGTGCATTTATCAAATAAACTCCATTTATAAAAGCAGGAAGGGAATATCCTCATAATTTATAAGAATGCCCAAGAAAGAAAAATGTACAAGTAATGACGACTACAAATCAGAAGAAGCAGAAAACAAATATGAATATAAATAAAATGAAAGAGGAAATGCATTGCAGTAGAAAAAAGTTAACCAAAATATAAATGTACGCTTTGCATATTGGAAACATAGCTTCACATTTTATTAATGTTTTATAAACATAATTTATCAGTTTCTAACAAAATGTATAAAAAAATCTATATGTTCTCAGATTTTTCTTTTAAATGTATTTTATTAATTTTATTGCCACCAAAGAATGTTAAAAATGAAAGGTTACATAATTTTTAATATTAAAAACATGATAATAGTTTAGAACAGCATATAATTCAACGATAAAATATGGTTTGAAAGTTAATAAATGTTTGAATATTAAATATAAATATAGAAAAAATAGTTTGTTCTAAATGGTTTATTAAATATTTTTGCTTATATAGAATTTATTATAGAGATATTACTAAGTAGTTATTTTGTTTAATACTTCATAACTTAAAGTATCAATTTATTGAAAAATGCACTCGTAGTGAAAGGTGTAAATATATACTAGGTTGAATAAAGTATAATCCATGCATTATATTAAATTACATTAAAAAGTCGAATATGAAATATTTTATTCATTTTTTGTACATTTCATTTCATTCTAGATGCAGGGTTTATTATAATATCATATATTAAATCCTATATGTATGAAGGATTTTCACTAAATTACACTAAGCAGATATTTTGTTTAATACTTCAGCTGAAAATATCAAATTGTTTAAAGAAAATATAGCAATGAAAATGATGCGATTTAACCTATGTTGAAACATTGTGTAATCCATTCAATTTAACTTACATTAAAAGAGAGACAAATACAAAATAAATAATTTTTTCTGCCTTGTACTATTTTTAATTCTTTTTAAATTCGTTGTGTATGTGTAAGAGCAGGATTGCACCATAAAATATAGCCACAGGAAGAAAAGAAGATGCTGCAGAGAAAATGTAAACACGCAAGTGAAAGATGTAATGTCCAAGAACTTTGTTAGAAAAACAGTATTAATCTTTGTTCAGAATCAACTTTTCATTCCTTTTTTATGTTTTGATTCCGTTTTTTATATTATTAACTTTGTACGTTACAGGTATGGGGTTTAAAAATTCCTTGTACATTATATATTTATAGTATAAGTTAATACGTACACATTACTTAATTTTTCTTATGTTACAGACTAAATTTTCTTTTAAACATAGCTCCAAATGGCGTTGAATGTTAGTTTGTCCTTGGAACCGAGTCTGTATTATTTTTAGAGCATATGTAATTTATAGTTCCCGTCCTGCGATGTCACTGCTACAAGAAATAATCGATAACTATTAAAATAACAGTAGATGTTGAGCAAGGAGCCGATGAATCCTGCAAGATTTTCTTGCCTAATAGCAAGCCATCATTCGGGATTTAAACTTCGAGAGAGCTTTCCAGGTGTTTTACCGCACGCATGATCTCTCAGTTAATCAGTATGTGGCCGCAAGAAAAGCATATTACACATTAAAATTCAAAAGAAAAGCAAATGAGAATCTTCTTTAGTGAACGATCTGAAAAAGTTTCTAAGAAACAATAAAGCAATCTTCTTTTGTATACATATGAACCTGAAGTCACTACGAGAATAATAGATATTTACATCTTCTATATTGAGCAAGCAAGAGTTGGCATGTTGACCAAGCAGCCGATGACTTCTGTTAGATTTTCTTGCCTAATAGCAAGCCATCATTCGGGTTTTAAACTTCGAGAGTGCTTTCCAGGTGTTTAACTGGAAGCACGATCGCTCAGTTAATAAGTATGTGTGCAGAGCAGAAATAGCGAGATAAGCATATTGCGCAACAAAATTTGTAAAAAAAAGAAAATGAGAATCTTCATTAGTGAACGATCTGAAAAAGTTTCTAAGAAACAATAAAGAAATCTTCTTTTGTATACATATGAACCTGAAGTCACTACGCCAATAATAGATATTTACATCTGCTAACAAACGGTGGAATTTAATACTTCTTTATTTACAGTAAGTAAAAATTACCAATAAATAAAGTATGTCATTTGAATTTTGAAAGGGGCCTAATATTGCAAAATCCATCTGTAGCAATAAGTTACATTCGGTTCAGATCTTTTTACCTCTTCCCACAGTCATCATCAAAGACATATAGAACAGGACCGGTTTGAACTAGAAAGAAACTTCGGACTTCTCCCAGCCAAAAGAAGGGTTCGTTGGTTTGGGGGATTCTGACCCCCGGTCATTCTGGAGTAGACCCCTGTTTTTTCTCCGCGAGGTAATCTGATTTTTTTAGCGGACAAAGTTGTTACCAGAGGAGAGTAGAAGGTGAACACTGCTGGCATCTGCTGCTTGCGGGATTAACCTTTTGAGGAAAATCATCGCCATATTGTGTTTTAGTACCGACGCCGACTCGATAGCAGTCTTCGATATCTACAAATGATAAGTTGATTCCAGTTGTACTAGTTAGGTATTTAATGAATTGTATAAAATCATTTATTTAAGACATATTTGTCTATGCGTTTCTTAATGAGTTCTAATTTCTTTTTTCACAAACACTAGGCCAACGTAACATTATTTTTTATACCATGTTAAGCATAAAGACAGTCAATATTTTAAACGACCAAATCAAAAATACTAATTTGCTCATTTTAAATATTCTTTCTAATTTTTAGTTAAAGGATGTCTGAACAATTTAGTTTACTAATTATTATATCATAGTTTACAACTACCCTTCAGTTTTATTGCATTTAAGAAAAGCCTACCATCTTTAATTTCACTAATTTTAAATTTTACAACGATTTCAATATCTAGAGAAGTAGTGGAGTTATGATAAAATGAGAAATAGTACTTTAAAACCTTAAATCAAAAATACTAATTTGCTCATTTTAAATATTCTTTCTAATTATTTAGTTAAAGATGTCTGAACAATTTAATTTACTAATTATATATCATAGTTTACAACTACCCTTCAGTTTTATTGCATTTAAGAAAAGCCTACCATCTTTAATTTCACTAATTTTAAATTTTACAACGATTTCAATATCTAGAGAAGTAGTGGAGTTATGATAAAATGAGAAATAGTACTTTAAAACCTTACTACAGTCAAAACAAGAAATCTATTCATGTTAATTATTGTATTAAATGAGACATTTTAGATAAAATCTTATTTTAGTGTATATATATTGCCTATTATATCGGTAATGATGTCCACCTCCGATTTTGAACATCCTCGGGTGGGAGGGGGGATATTTGAGGCTAACTCTGTAAGTTTCTCCAGCAGGCCTCCCAACGGGAGTGTGTCCAAACACTTCCCAAGCTCCAATCCACCACTCCGGTACTCTATCCCATACGATTGATTAGTATACTCTTTCAGGACATTTTTTGTTGTTGATCAGTTACAACCGATATGGCCAACTCAATAGCATATAACATCACCAATCCACCACTCCGGTACTCTATCCCATAAGATTGATCAGTATATCCATCAGAACATTTTTTGTTGTTGATCAGTTACAACCGATATGGCCAACTCAATAGCATATAACATCACCAATCCACCACTCCAGTACTCTGTCCCATAAGATTGATCAGTAAACCCTTTCAGAACATTTTTTTGTTGTTGATCAGTTACAACCGATATGGCCAACTCAATAGCATATAACATCACCAATCCACCACTCCGGTACTCTATCCCATAAGATTGATCAGTATGCCCTTCAGAACATTTTTTGTTGTTGATCAGTTACAACCGATATGGCCAACTCAATAGCATATAACATCACCAATCCACCACTCCAGTACTCTATCCCATAACAATGATCAGTATACCCTTTCAGAACATTTTTTGTTGTTGATCAGTTACAACCGATATGGCTAACTCAATAGCATATAACATTTTTACCATGGATGCTATTTTTAGAGCTTTAAATAAAATACTGAACTAGAGTAGCATTTCCGTATATTTGATCTTTAAATTAATTCTGATGGATTTCGCAAAATTTAAGCAAAATTTCTTTGATTCTGTGAAAAATAATGTGTTGTTATTAAAATCCTTCCTATACAATATGTCACCTGATTTCTCCCCTTACCCAATCACATCTTGCCTGTTAAATATAGAAGTTAAAACATTAATCTTAGATTAATATTTGGTCACTCACTGCAAGTTTTAGTTACACAAACTATCATTACACATACAAAAACAATTTTTTCAAACACAAAGAGAGATACAGTCATTTGTGATTGTTAGGTGACCCATAACGTGTGATTCCCAATATAACTGTTTGATGAAAAGAGCTGTTTTTAATAGAAGGCTTCTATTTGTAGTGGAATGTCATTATTGTGGTAGGTGGGAAAAAAACTGAAAAATTAAGATGATTGACAGAATTTTTCGACTTTAAATGAATACTGAAAACATGTGAAATTATCTTTCTTGTTTAAAAAGCATTATATAACACTTTTGGACTAAACTCAAACCCTATCTATCAACAATGTGTGTGGGGGGGATGTATTTGTGCCAATAACTAAAAATTAATCATCTGTTTACGACTCCCGTAAATTGAGTGGAGTACGAATTTTGTTCCCGACAACTAATCACGTGAAATTAGCGAGCAAAGAATTTTCTGCCTTATTTCAATACTTATCCCACTATTTATCCGTGTAGGTTAAAAAAACATTTGATGCTTATTTTCTTTAATTTTTTTTGTTTTATTACAAAATATTTATAGCATTTTGATACAAAATGTTTAAAATGGTTATTAATCTGAAAATAAAAGTAGCGCATGAATTTTTCAACTTAAAAACTGTGTAAGGTATTTGGAACCAAGACCTGTGTTTCGCAGATGTATATCCTTCACTATATCTACAAAATCGACCATTTCCACTCGGCGTTAATCAGGGAAAATAGGAGCCGGCCGGCTAAGGGGGCTAATGAGGTTTTTTGGGTGTATCGGTTGTTCTTTTTTTGGTAGGGCCACAGTGCATCTGAAAGGAGGATTCCCTTTTCGGAAGGGATCAATTTTCCAGAAGCTGACCCCCCCAAGATGGAAAGGAGAATTCTTACACTGACTCATCCTAAGACATACAGCCATTGAATGAACAAGTAGCCAAGACAGCAAATATACTGCAGCTGACCTGCGAGAGGCCCGCCATGGCTCGAGAATTAATGTGGTCAACCATTGTAAGAACAAGCACGACAGAGGTAAGTTCGAGACTACCAGGGAAGACACTAGAAAAATATCAATCAGGTGAACCCCGGTCTCATCACACACGTGTATACCTCATGGAGGTATACCCCTGAGGTTGTCTCTCATTTAGCACTACCCAGAGGATACTTACGGCTTGAAGCTCGTGGCCGCGGACGCGAGAGATGTTGCGCCCCCAAGACGAAAAAGAGGATCTGCGAACAGTTGAGTTCTGGAGTCAAGATTGAGCCTGCGAGCTGAAGAGATCCTCTGGTTGGAGTGAGAGAACGTTGCAACGTCGATTTATTTTTATATGAAACGCTCGTCCACCTGATCTGGTTGCGTCATGCTCCGGGACACAGAGAAAATATGTTTTTGTTCTACCTGTAATTTTCATCATTCTTCTAAATAAATGCTATTTGCTGTTCTTAAATTTTCGGAGGTAATTTAATGCATCAAAGCGCCGGCCTACGAACATAAAACATACATATCCAGGTTTAGTAGGTGGGCAGGACACACGCTAGCATATCACAACAGAGAATGGTACTTTACAAACTAGATGCAGTATTATATATTTTTGAACACTTAAAATCTATTAAATTTCTTGTATTCTTTCAACCCCTTCCTGGTTTTTCCTGTGTTGAACTCGGGAAGGCAAAATGTACCATCCTGGCTCATCCAAGTGTAGCTTGGGCACTGTGAAATTTTACACTGTGCAATCAGTCTTTCCTGAATTATCTCACATGTGCTTGTTATAGTTTCGACTGCTTTTGTTTACTTTTCTGGCTACTAGTTTATTTTATGCTCAAAGAGAGACAGCAGAGGGAAGAAGTAAGGAGAGAAACAAGGTACTAGTGTTCAGATTGCGATGTTGGACTCTGTGCAGTACCGCGTTTCCGTTTGTATCATACACGATCCAATTTTGATTAAAAATTTCATAATCACTATTGTAAATGCAAAGGATATAAATAAATTTAATTCAAGATAAAATCTAGATATTCTAAGCTTAATATTCATAGTTAGTGTGAATTGACTCCAAAGTCTAATGATTTCTGCCGCACAGAAAGCCAACTATACGGGTAAATTACTAATTTATTTAAATTCATTTTTTTACATTAAATTTTAGGACATTTTGTATGCAAATGATGCTATTATGTTTAAAAATCTATGTATGCATTAAAATAAGCATAAAAATTGACATGTTTTGACCCATAATTCCAAAATAAAATGAACCTGGAAGGTATTAAAACAACTGGTGAAGATGTGAATTTTAACATTTGTAGATAAAAGAAATATTAAAAAATTGCTCTGTATTTTAGAACCGGAAAGTATAAAAACTGGTTTGGTTACATAGCACCCTGTCTTTCAAAGATATCTAGTAACATATAATCAAAATTAAATTACATAATGAAAATATTTCTTTGAGACACCATTTCCACCTGAAAACGAGCTAGTCTATTTTAAATTGATAAGAAAATTAAAAAGAAAGTAATTTTCATCTTATAACATGCATTCTCGGTTGATATTTTAATTTCTCCCCATAGTGATTATTCAAATGATTAAGTGATCCTTTTGTTGTAACGTTTTAAGCTTCTCCCCTTAATTGAGTCTAAAATTTATTCTATTTTAATTCTGCAGAATCCAGACTTGTTTCCTAAATAAATTTATCTCATCTGTGAACGAATTTATTTTGGAAGCAGATTCTTTTCATGTAAATTACTGGATGCGGGAAAGGGATTACTCTATATTTTATTCAGGTGGCAAAATCAACGAAAATTTATTAGTTTAGCGTGTATCATAATAATAACTCTTAAGTTGCAAATATTTTCAGCAAGTGTTAGTATTAAATTTCAAACAAATGTTATCAACCATTGAATTCATACAAATGGAATTTTGTATCTGAGTAGAAATTTATTGTAAAAACTTGACTAATTTCATAAAAAAGAAAATAACTGAATTACTAAAATTAAAATAAGTTTATTAAAGTGAATAAGAGTTTTAACTTGAATGTTCAGTTAATCGGGGGGTGTTTATGCATTGTTTGTTTCTACGAACCATTATTTCTTAAACTTTCAATGGGGCGATTACGTTTAATAAACCTTAAATTTCATTTCTGTTTTAGTACAGTTTTTTTAGCAATTTAGGTGTTTCTGCATTTCATTTTCTTTTATTAAAATCAATCTTTTCAACCGATTACTTGTGACCGATTGGTTAGGGTGCTGGCCTTCGGTACCAGAGTTCGTGGGTTCGAATTTCACAGTGGCATGGATGTTCGTAGCCGTTCGGAATCGGCTGTAAGCTGTAGGTCCCGGTGTCATTAGCCCTCGTGTTTCAAAAAGTAGACAGTAGCACTCCAAACCAAACCAAACCAAGCCTCATGAATCAATCTAATTTCATAGTATAGCAGTTGGTTGACAAACAAAGAAAACTATCTGTCAGCCGTGGAGTTAGAAGTTACGTTTGCTAATATCTTCTTAAATTTGTAGTGTCTGAGGAAGTCTTTTTTAAGTTTTTTTTTAAGAATTCAGTATATGTTAGAAATTTCATTGTTATTCATATTCTGGAAAAAAAACAAGGATAGTTTTCTTTTTTGTGAACTGCTATACGATGAAATTCGATAGATTCATGTGGCTTGTTTTGGTTTCGTTTGGAGAGCTACGGTCTACTGTTTGCACATAAGGGCTAATGAGACCGGGACCTACGAACATCCGGTACCTACAATCAGTACCCTAATAGATTCATGTGGATTAGCGTTTAAAAATAGACAGGACTAACGTTGTGTTAACTTAATAGAAAAGCTTAGGCATGGTTAGGTTGAAGAATTAAAATTATATTAAAAGTATACTAATTTTCCTGGAACAATTGATTAGGTGACAGATGTAAAGTACTTTCGATGCTAAATCTAAAAAATATAGATTTATTTGTAATAGTCATTTAAAAGTCATATTTCAATATTTATATAAAAACAGAATTGCCACTATAGCTCTGAATAAAACTCAACCCATTCACTTTAAGTATGAACAAATGCAGCAAAATACGAGGTTGAGTTAAAAATTATCTAAATTTTTCACTTTAAAATGTATTATGAAATTGTGCATTCTCTCAAAGCAAAAGGTTGTCTTTTGATCTTGAAGCTAATGGTGCAGCGCATTTTGCAGGTTAAATGATGCAAATTGGCAACCTCGCAAAGAATGCTCGTTTAAATTTCACCATCCCCAAAAATATATTTTTTACTTTAGAATTCACATAATAAATTGTTATGATATTCTAAGATAATTTCTGTTACTTTGGACACTATATGGCCACAGAATTAAATAAACATTTCGTTACTTTTCTTTGGTGTTAACTTCTAATGAAACAACGATGAAGAACCTGCAACAGAAGAATGAAGTATTGAGTAATTGTGATCAAACTTGCATATTGTTTAAACATCAGTGTTATTATAAAATAAACATCAATAAAAATCAGTGTGCATAATGTCAGAAGAGTTACAGCAGCAGTGTAGATAACTTATGACTAATTTATTAATATTGTGAACCCCCCCTTTTGTCTAGAACTGACGGACGAATTCAGCTTATCGGGAGCCTCCTGTTTCGACAATAGTCTGGCGACGTTGTGTCTGGGATGGTGACAGTTCTGTTGGATAAGCGTCACACCCCATATCGGTTGAGGTAATGAGCATAGACGTTTGCATCGATATTCCAGAATCGGGACAGCCAGCGAATGAGAATGCAGCTAGAAAAAGCGTTAGCCGGAGTTCTCAGGTAAATGGAATCGTAACTGACCTAAAAACGGTTGCCGGGACCGTAACTGACCCCCAGGTATAAAAAGCCTAGAAATTTTAGACTCGGGGGCTTTTCGACATTTTTTTACGGAAGTGCTTTGACATCATAAAGGTTTCCGCGCCTTTTGACTATAGCCAGCTTTTTAGTGATTGCGTTCGGGATACTAGTAAAGTCAGCCCACATAAAGAACGGTAGGGTCTCGGACACCGAACGGGAGATAGATTGGGTTTGGATAGGCCTCCCGACGATCACAATGGATAGGCCTCCCGATTTGTGAGATTATTTAATCTTTTTTTTACCTACTGTGATCGTCGTAGTAATTCAGTCCCAGCAAAAATCCTCTAGATTTCTACTTCTTTTGGTAGAATTAGAATCCCTTTGTATATATTATACATACCCCGTATTTACTCCAGAAAAAGTAAAAGTGATTTCCAATTCTATTGTGACAGTGATCCTTCTTCACGCTACTTCTCACTGAAGAACATTAAAGTCCTCACAATATAGAGCTTCGATTTTTTATTAGATTTTGTAAATACAATTTTATTTTTTAAATTAAGAATTAGTAATTGTATTAAACTGTATTATCCAGAAAAAGTAAAAGTGATTTCCAATTCTATTGTGACAGTGATCCTTCTTTACGCTACTTCTCACTGAAGAACATTAAAGTCCTCACAATATAGAGCTTCGATTTTTTATTAGATTTTGTAAATACAATTTTATTTTTTAAATTAAGAATTAGTAATTGTATTAAACTGTATTATCCAGAAAAAGTAAAAGTGATTTCCAATTCTATTGTGACAGTGATCCTTCTTTACGCTACTTCTCACTGAAGAACATTAAAGTCCTCACAATATAGAGCTTCGATTTTTTATTAGATTTTGTAAATACAATTTTTTTAAAGTAAGAATTAGAAACTGTATTAACAGTGCCAGTATAAACAATTGGATTTATTTCTTATATATTAAGTTTCCTTTTACTTATTTTGTTTTAAATCTACAGTATCCAGAAATGTTTTTCATGTATCTCATAAACGAATGAATTTAGTCTAGAATAATATTGCTTTAAAATTTAAAATGCATCTTATTGTAAAAGAATTTCACTCTACATTATATAGTGCAAACCAGTGTAGATTTATTGGTTCAGTGTGTATCAAAACAATCATTTTAAATTTAAGAATACTATAATTGTTGGAATAACTACATGTATTTAAAACTTTAAAAGATTTTGATAACATTTTTTTCAATAATTTGTTAGAGAACGGACGTGAAAATTTAACAGTAAGAATATAATGGGTTAGTTATATAATCTATCATCTATAATTTTATTTTTATTGAAGCAGAAACAAGCATTCAAACATTTTAAAGATTCTATAAATATTATTATATTTAAATTTACAATCTGCTTTCTAGGCATAAAACAATCCCAGCAAACTATTAGTATAAGACTTGAATTAAATTTGTGATAATATTTGTATCACTTTTAGGTTTAGTAAGTTTAATTAATTTTTGACAGCAATTAAGAGGGACAATACCAACGTTTCCAGACACAGATTAATAGTTTTACTTTGTGATTAACTTATTTTAATTATCCAGAGTCCTAACTTACTTCCTAAATAAATTTATCACTTCTGTGAATGAATTTATTAGGAAACAATTTCTTTCACGCAAATTATTTGAAGCAGTAAAAGAATTTCCTATATTTTATTTTTATAAAAAAAAACAGTGTAACTGTATTGTTTTGGGTTGTATCAGAATAATCGTATTTCACATTCAATACGAAAGTAAAAAAAAAATTAATGATTCTGTGTCTTCATATTACGATATTTTTTATATATTTATTAAAAATGCCACCACAAATATAATTGTTTATCAAAATAAACACAAGTAGCAAGGTTGAATAAAACCAAATCATTATGTAGCTAGGTATGGAATCATAGTTTGAAACTAACACAGCATAATTGGTTGTTTAAGATTTATTATACTTTTAAAATATAATTTTGGATTAGAAAATGTAGGTTCTGATTGATTGACAAACATAAATATATAGATTTTATGATGTTTAGCATTAGGATTTTCCGAACCCATCATGGGTTGTTGGTCACCCACAAAGGCCGCAACGTATCATCAATGTTTTGTCACCCTGAACAACTGTCATATTCAAATGAGTGACGACATGCATTAAAATGTTAGTGCTAATCAAAAACCATTGTATTTAAAGCTAAGGATTGACAAAATAAATATATGAAATATTAGATGTCTAGCATATGGATATCTAACATACTATTGTAGGTGACCCACAAAGACCACAACGTATCATCAATTCTTTGTCACCCTGAACCTGTCATATTCAAATGAATGACGACACGCATTAAAACGGGAATGCTAATCAAAAACCATTGACCTATTTAAAGCTTCACCGGGACTGACAAAAATAAATATATGAAATATTAGAATGTCTAGCATATGGATATCTAAAAACCCAGCATATTTGTTGGTCACCCACAAAGGCCGCAACGTATCATCAATGTTTTGTCACCCTGAACAACTGTCATATTCAAATGAGTGACGACATGCATTAAAATGTTAGTGCTAATCAAAAACCATTGTCCTATTTAAATCTTCACCAGGATTGACAAAAATAAATATATGAAATATTAGAATGTCTAGCATATGGATATCTAAAACCCAGCATACTATTATAGGTGACCCACAAACGCCACAAGGTATCATTGATGCTTTGTCACCCTGAACAACTGTCATATTCAAATGAATGACGACACGCATTAAAACGGAAATGCTAATCAAAAACCATTGACCTATTTAAAGCTTCACCGGGACTGACAAAAATAAATATATGCAATATTAGAATGTCTAGCATATGGATTTCCAAAACCGATCACATTATTTTAGGTGACCCACAAAGGCCACAACCGATCATCAATGCTTTGTCACCCTGAACAACTGTCATATTCAAATGAATGACGACACGCATTAAAATGGAAATGCTAATCAAAAACCAATGTCCTATTTAAAGCTTCACCGGGACTGACAAAAATAAATATATGCAATATTAGAATGTCTAGCATATGGATTTCCAAAACCGATCACATTATTTTAGGTGACCCACAAAGGCCACAACCGATCATCAATGCTTTGTCACCAAGAACGACTGTCATATTCAAATGAACGACGACACGCGTTAAAATGGGAATGCTAATCAAAAAGCATTGTCCTATTTAAAGCTTCATTGGGACTGAGAAATATAAATATATGAAATATTAGAATGTCTAGCATATGGATTTCCAAAACCGATCACGTTATTGTAGGTGACCCACAAAGGTCACAACCAATCATCTTTGTTTTGTCACCCTGAAATACTGTCATCTTCAGATGAATGACTACACGCCTTAAAATGCGAACGTTATTCAGAAACTATTGCCATATTTAAAGCTTCATTGCCAAAATCAATATAAATAATTTAAAACATTTTCCTTTCACATTATCAAAACTAACCAGTAAATTTGTTTCTCTAAAAAGGTTGTTTTTTTTTGTCTATTGCTAAATCACAAATAGACAAAACCACACATGGGATCAACTAAATAGAAAAAATTCTGTTGTAATGTATTTTCACTCAAAACTTTCAGTGAAACTGTGATAATAAGTAAATAAATAGTAATAGTAATTCAAAAAATCTTAGCACTTTCATAAACTATACTAACTGCTAGGAGGTACACTTTAGTAAGCTCTGTCCAGTGATATGACAATAGGAAAAAATAATTCAACTGAAAAGTTTAAAATCACCTTTAATATAAAAAATGTCAAACGAAAGAAAAGGATGATTGAAAATATAGTTATTAGAAAAAGAGATAGAACAAAAAATAAATTTAACTAATATAATCATTTATTTGAAAACACTATACATTAAATGTATGCAATGTATGTTATATATACTTAATATTAAATGTGTACAAACAATCTGCTTTTTTAGAGAATAAAATTAATTCATGCTTTAGGAAGAATTCTCCCATTTTAATAGCTTTACTTTTCAAATTTTGGAAATAGCATAAACTTATAGCAAATTCTACTATTTTGGGCAAAAATATCTATTGTGCCTTCTCCTTTTAAAAGGTTTTGGGTGATTCCTTGAATTTCGTTTTTGCAGTAATGGTATATGACATTCATCAGCAAAATTCCATATATTTACTACTAGCTGAAGAAACTTAAATATTATTAGTACTTACATTAGCAAACTATTTCCATGAAGCAGAACTATTTATCTTCGCCAGACCGTTCTCTAAACTAAATGAGAACAAATGCTTTGAATGCAGCATTCTGATGTAGATACTACAAAGTGAGCGCTGAAGTCATTTGCATGCAATTGTGCGTATGTAACAAATTTAAGATTCCAATTAAGATAACAATTTCGTATATTGACACAGTACGGAATAATGGTTCTTCAAAGGACGTATTATTCAAAAGATTTATACAGAGGCAGGGTAATGACTTAGATTTTAAGACTCATCGTTTAACTGGATGCTTAAAGTAGACAATGTAAATGAACTGAAATGTTTGAACAGAGACAGAGTGGCATACAGTTAAAAGTTAATTAGAAGAGCTTTCTATAAAATAATGGATAATAAATTCAATCTACGTCCAGTAGCATAAAGTTGTGTATCAGTATAAAGTGTGTCAGAAAATCTATGCAATTAACCCCGAGGCAATTCACAAGCACTTATGATAGGTAAGTGGAAAGAAAATGAACACCGACTATCTATCTTGTAAATTATAAAAGCCATTTTGAAAACGTGAGCAGTTTTTTCTGTGTATTTTTCAGCAACAAATTCAAAAATATTTCAAACTTTTAATTTTTTTAGATTAATGCAAATGTCTGCGAGTTGATAACAAAAAGTTGATTTCTTAACTCATTCAAATTGTATCGTTATTCATACAAAAATTTTAATTAATTAGTGCATTTAATTAGACAATAAATGCCAAAACACACTATAATAAAACAACTCAAAATTTGAGTTTTAAACTTAAACTGTGTTTCTACATTAAATATTATTCTTAAATATTCTGACTTGTCTGTAGATGAATTGTACTCGCTGACAAGCTCTTTCTTTTAATAACTTTAATTCAATGTTTTACTTTTGCTTTATTTTTTTTTTATTAATTTGACGACGCAATAGTTAAGATTATCAGTTTTTTTCACTTCTTTAAGTAAAAAGTATTACCAAAAATTACAAAATTTGAGGTATCAATAAATTGTAAATACCCTCTAGAAATAAAAATGTGCATAATCCAACACAGCTTTGACAGTTAACATTTTGAATGATTACATCTTACTTATAAATATTAAATAACTCGAATTTTATAAATATGACATTTATGGTGTGAACAGTATTTGGGCAAAATGGTTACTTTTAGCATGTGATATAAGGTGGCATATTTCAGTTTTAAGAAGAAATGCTAAAATAATAAAATAAACATAATATAAATTTTCATATATATCGTTTAAAATTAAACAAAATTGTTAACTATATTTATTGTTTATTTTGTATAAAATACGAAAATTACTAAATTAGGATACAAAATATATATAGCAAAACAAATCACATTAACTTATAGTGTAGACAAATAGTATAAGATAATATTATGTACAAATATATTAATTATCGACTTAACGTTGTAGAATAAATATTTTGTATGCATACACACACACACACACACACACACACACACACATATATATATATATATATATATATATATATATTATATATATATATATATATATATATATATATATATATATATATATATATGTGTGTATATATATATATATATATATATATGTATATATATATATATATATATATATATATATATATATATATATATATATATATATATATATATATATATATATATATATATATATATATATATATATATATATATATATATATATATATATATATGTACAAATTGTAAAGGCTTCAGGAGATGTAAATATGAAGAAAAAATTAATTTTATAAATGAAGAACTACATTTTTAGATTTTAATGTTACAATAAACTTTTATAAATCTATCGTCAAAATAAAAGTTTGTCACATGTAGTGAATGATTTATTTACTTTTGTTTTATTTAGACTCGAAAACTATCAGTAATTTCGCTTAACATCCTTCAAACTAATATTTAATGAGATGGTAGAGGTACTGCTTTAACAAAAGTTAAAATAGGCAAATCATTTTAACAGAAGCCTTATGGAGGAAAAGAATTTTGAAATTGGACAAAATGATCTCGTTAGTAATTCTAATGTCAAAATTCAAAATGTTATATATATAAAAGTAGTTAAGGTGTGCGGAATATAATCATAGTGATTTTTATATAAATAAACACTAATGTTTCATTTTTTATCTTAATATTACAAGCCAGACAATAGTTTTGTTAGTAAAAGAAAAATACAACAGTCAAATAAAATTCTTTTTTAAATAACTTTAATTTTTTCAGTACCTTCTTAATTTCTTGTGAGTATATTTTAGTACTTAAAGAGTTTTTAATAAATATATATTGTACTTATAACATCTTCAGTATTTTGCTCACAGAAGCAAAATTTAAACTTAAAATAACTTATTAAAATTTTTACTTCAAATTCCACTTAATTTTATGGGTTTGCTGAAAAGCTTGTTAACTATTTTTAAAAAGTGATGTTAAATTCATGTAAAATATTCTTTTACAGTACCCGTCTTAAAACTTTGTTAATATGGTGAACATTTATAACTTCTTGAAGGATATTCTACTCAATAATTTCTCATATCATAATATGTAATTGCAAATTTTACTACGCATTTTCTGGTAAATATGTGAATAATTTAAGAAGCAGCACTATGAAATACTCTCAGTTAAAGCTATTATACCATTTAAGAAAATGGAACAAAGAATCCCCTATATAATAATAGCCTAAGTCATGTGTTCGTCTGTCTTCGAATTTATGAAGCAGACATTTATGTATGGATACAGGAATCTATATTGGATTCTTGATCAGTTAGAATAGCAAAATTCAAAGCTAGTAAAGTTTAAAAGAAACAACTTTTAGTAAAAATAATTGTTAAAATGGAACAATATTTATTAAATATAAAAGGGAAAATTGTTCCTCATACAGTTGTTCCAATAGTTGTGGAAGGAATATGCTTATTTCGTTCGCTTTCGTATCTTATATTTGAAACACAGCCTTTTAGCAGTGAACCGGAATGACTTGTAATCGGGGTCTTCAATCTCAAAGATTTTTTGATTCAATCAATGTACATTGATTTATAGGGGACATTCAAACAGCCCTGTATTACTGATTCAACTGATTTGGGATTCAACTGTATTCTCGCTATTTAGCATCGCTTTCCGAGTATCGTGATGAATTTCGGACAGACTTTGGAAGCTTTTTTTATGGAACCCACATCTTTGAAACAATTACATTCCGCGGTGGTCAACTATCTTTTGAAATGAGTTCAACGTGATTCTAAATTGCATTCACAGTATCGGGAGACATTAGAGGAATATGAAGATAAACAAATTATTGAGCGTGTACCAGATATTTCTCAGCTGAAAACGAAGAATTTTTTTTACTTGCCTCATAGGTTACTTTACAATTCTGGAAAATCAAAAACTTTACTGATCCAGTCATTTGAAGGGCTATATGCTAGTTCTGAAATACTTTGTTATATGCATTTCAAAAACAAAATTTATACATATCTAATTAAACATTAAAAGATCTTTTTAATAACGATCTATTCCAAAGTGAAATTTTACTTCAGATGCATACAATTTTGTATGAAATATATTTGGTATTTTAAACATATTAAAGTATCAATTTCCCACTGTGAAATGCTCTGCAAGGTGACCAGTAGGGGAAAATGAGATAAAATTTGAACTGTAAATGGTTCAAATGCTGTGCTTGACATTAATTAAATGAAAAATGTAGTTCAAATATTTACAGATAGCTGTCGCTGTATAATGCACGTAAACGCATATAACATGGTAAAGCATCAGCCTTCTATCACTCTTAAACGATGACAATATTTTACAGCTGCAACAGAATTCTTCTGGTTCTGGTAAAACAATTTTACCAATACGTCTTTTTCGTGCAACATATAGGTATGATGAGTAGAGAATTAACTATCATTTTTCAGAGAATTTACTAACATCTTTTTTCAACAGAATTATGCTAAATGACATGCGCTGAACTCAAATGAGATTTCAATATTTCCAAATAAGTACCATTCTTGTTGACTCACCACCTATTGGCCAATTTTTATAACAATTGTTTTATTTAACAAATGCCAAGGGCATGATTTGAATTACTCGTAGTTTAAATGTTATTTAGAAGGACAGCGCATTCATAGCCCTCTAATACCACTGAGAAAGAAAAAGCATTATTTGCTAACTCTGTATAAATGATGAATCTGGAAAATTCATTGCAAAAATTAACTGAGGAGAAAAATTTTAAAGCTTCTTTTATATAGCAAATTTCGTAGGAAAAATATTTTTCCTAAAAGGGGATGTTCCGGTTTTATTGCTATCTTGAACATAATATATTAAAGCTGTAAGTGTAAAGAAATGTTAAATAATTATGTTTGAAATTCTTATATAAAATACTTTTCAGAATTTTGATTTTTTTGCATACACTGTAAAAATAATTTTTAGTTAAATAATTTCTTTTAAAAATTACTGACTGGAAGTAGAGTCTTGAAGAATTTTTCTGAATTTAAAGATACATCAACCTTCTCTGAAAATTAATTATAATTCTTAAAATAAATAATAATTTAAAAAACTGTTGTTATATACATTTTCCATTAACAAAATTTAGAAAGCTGTTTGAATTATATAATTAATATTTCGTTTGAAACTTGTCTCAGAGGTAACAACTTTTAATTTTGTTTTATAATATTTTCAACACTGTTTATTTTTTCTTTTAAGAATTCTATTATACCTATTTACACTTTTTCAAAGTTAAATGTTTTAACATGTTAATAGACTACTAGTAGTAGAAGCAATTGGTTAGTATATATTTATCACGTTGTAGTGGTTTTAGGGTTTTATTTATCGGAGACTACTTTAGATTTACACACATTTAGAAAAATATATATGTATATATTAAAATATTCTACTAAAGGAATTCATTTTTAGATTACAGATACCAACTGATGCAGATACCTCTGGTCATATTTTATTCAAGTTATCTCCAATAAAAGATATCCATCTAATCTTTCCACTTTACATATCCAATGCCATATTTCCAATGAATACATCGATAATTTTTATCTTCAAGATGTTCCTTAATTAATTTTTAAGGTGGATTAACTGTTTATCACGTCTTAAAAATGTTTATCAAATTAAGTGCCTTGATATCACTTCAAAACGAGTAGTTACCCAGCAGGATATATATTATCTGTCAAATATGTATTTTTTCTTACTTTTATCTATAACTTACACCATAATTAAAATATCAAATAAGCTACTATTGATGATTTTCTCAACTTAAAGGTACATCACTATTTTCTAAAAATAAATTATAATTCCTGAAATAAATAATAATTTAAAAAACAGTTGTTATATACATTTCCCATTAATAAAATTTAGAGACCTGTCTGAAATATATAATTCATATTTAGTTTGAAACTTAATTCAGAGGGAAAAACTTTTAATTTTGTTTCATAATTTTTTCAACACTGTTTTTTTTTCTTTTAAGAATTCTAACCCACCTA
The DNA here is from genome assembly GCA_032207245.1 of Pardosa pseudoannulata. Classification (NCBI taxonomy): domain Eukaryota; kingdom Metazoa; phylum Arthropoda; class Arachnida; order Araneae; family Lycosidae; genus Pardosa; species Pardosa pseudoannulata. The sequence goes on along the minus strand of CM063498.1, from coordinate 92,840,787 downwards.
TTTACACTTTTGAAAGTTAAGTGTTTTAACATGTTAATAGACTACTAGTAGTAAGTTACTTATTACTCCCGACCCAGCAAAAGCCATACGGGAAATGACTACTAGTAGTAAAATCAATTGTTTAGTATATACTTTATCGCGTTGTAGTGGTTTTACGGTTTTATTTATCGGAGACTACATTGCATTTACACACATTTACAAAATAATATATGTATGTAATGACGGGGACTAACCGGCTCCGAAATTTACACTTCTTTTATAATTGCCCCTATTATTTTCCCTAGCCCGGGCATGCTGGGCTGCCAAGAGTCCCTCTAAACGTCTGTTAGAAAGAAACACATCAGTCGTCTTGACCGTACGTAATCTTTATTTCAGCTTCTCAAAATCGCACAAAATCCAGAGACATCTGAACCTGGCGGTGTCAGAATGCTCTCTCTCTAATGCCAACCTTTTGCGAGAGACGACCAAATCCCGTATGTGTTTTAGTTTCGTGGGAAAATGCTGAGGCAACATTTAATTGTTTAGCGAGAGTAACCTTTGATTAAAGACATCTGCCAAAGTGTGGCGTTCCAGATGACTATTATTGCTGACCGTTACATATTTTCCTGGGAGAGTTATTTCATCCTCATTAAAATGCCAGCAATATCATTTTCGCTTTGAGAATCAATGAAAGAATTTCGGGGTTATGTTGAAGGAATGAAAACATCCTCGTTTAAATTGGATGGCTGGGAAATATGGTTAATATAAAGAGGAGAAAATAAAATTTAGAATAATGAAGGGGAAAAAGAGATAATTTTGGATAGACTTCAGGCCTTAGATATTGATATTATTACAGGTACATATTAAAATATTCTACGCAAGGAATGCATTTTTAGATTACAGATACCAACTGATGTAGATGTCAACTATCATACTTTTTCTAAGTTATCTCTAATAGAAGTTATCCATCTACTCTTTCCGTTTTAAATATCCAGTGCCATATTTCCAATGAATACATCGACAATTTTTATCTTCAAGGTGTTCCTTAATTTATTTCTAAAGTGGATCAACTGTTTTTTCAAGTCTTAAAAATGTTCACCAAATTAAGTTCCTTGATATCACTTAAAAGCGAGTAGTTACCGAGCAGGATATGTATTGTCTGTCAAATATGTATTATTTCTTACTTTTACTTAAATCTTACACCATAATTAAAATATCAGATACGTTACTATTGATGATTTCATTCTTGATCACTAGTTTATTGTTTGAAGAACATACATTCTTTAAAGTTTTTATTGGTTCTAATAATAGACAAAACTTGATTTGACATTTTTATCAAAGTTATTCCATATTAAATCTACAAAAGATAGTTAAAGCTGAAGTAACTATAGAGAAATATTTCTACATTAATACAAGTTACAAATTACGTTTTAAAATTTAGCAATACAATTTAGAACTCTTGGAAAGAAAAGAAATTATTGAATTTAAAGAAAATAAATGCTATTATTGGATAAAATGTATTAATAGGAAATTTCTAAATACAAGATTTAAAACTTTTAAATGGAATTTCTAAAAAACCAGAATCTTTTGCTACAGCATGAAACATTTTCGGTAATAACTGGCATAATAATTTTCTCAAATGAATAAAATTTGCATTGTACGATTTGTGAAGTTTATTTGTACTAAAATGTTAAATATAGTCTTTTATAAATGAATTATAAACATTTTTACTTTCCTTCTTTGCAGTTTTTTTATATTGTTTAATTCTTTGTCCCTCAATTATATTTTAGAAACTGTAGGGTTATTCTATTGCTTGCATGAATGTTATATGACTACATTTTTAACTCAAATGAGATTTGCGTACTTTATTTGTTTAGATAAACGTATTTTCATAAAAAGAAAAATCCTATTTATTTTTTAAAAGTCATACAAACATATGCATATATATTTTAATTTTATTAGTTTAAAATTATTTATACACAAATTGCAAAATACTATATATATTATTAATAATTATTATATTTTTATAAATATTAATATCGGATTATTTATTAAAATTTGGATGTAATCATTGTCAGTAACCTAAAGTAAAATATTCTATTATCAACATATTTTAAGCCTTCAACATGCTACAATTAAAGCAACAAAACAGTAACAAAAATTTTATCCATATCTTGTCATTTTTTAATGCTTTAAAGTATACCTTAAAAAAGTGCTATTAAAAGAATCCTCTGCATAAAAAGCATTAAATATTTTCTTTTAAAAATAATCCCACTTGCATTTGGAATTTCATTGAAAATTATTCTTTGTATCTTGTATTGAAACAAATTGTAAGCATTGAGCGAAATGAAAACACGGTCTCCAGGAAAAGGAAGTGCAAACAATATCGGCCATTACATACTGACTGCCTAAAATCCACGGAATACTAAAGCAGACTTTAATTCCTGGGCCTCAGGCTTCTTTGAAACTTTTCTCCCGATGAAGGAATTCCAGAGGAATATCGATCTCTGCAGGCGGCAAAGAAGCCTTTTCTGTGAAACGTTTAGAGTTGCGAGCGGAGATTAAGCTAAGTGCATATCTCTGAATATTTAAAATGTTAACCTCAATGGGGAAAATACCCCTCCATTTATTATGCGTACGTGTTGAATGGAATTACTCCTGGTTAGTTGGAAAAATACACAATAAAACTCATATTTCATTTGTCAACTTATCTAGATATGTCCTATAGCTCTCTGCATTTACCCTAAAATGAAAACAAGGCACTAAACTGTTGTATCTGGACCCCAAAAATGCAAAAGAAAGGTTTGGATGCCTTGTTGTATTTAATTCATTATGACTTCGAATTACACTATCTTGTGACCTAAGTAGATCACTTAAAACTTTGATTTATTTTTTTTAATATAATTTTGTTAGAAGTAACAAAACAATTTCTTGAAGTATTACGTACTATTTAAATAGTACCATTCGATAGATTTCCTGAGTACAAAGCAAGATATTGAAATGTTGGCTCTTAACGCCTTGAAGAGCAGCACGTAAATGCTATACAAGTCTACCGTTGGGAAAACCATTGCCGCTTACGCCATCTAGTAATTAAATCTAGCATTTAAAAGATAAAACGTTCAGATCTCCATTATGCATACGCGACGCTGGTCTCTCAAAATCAACCAGAGATCATCGCTTGGAGACGATGCTGGACTGATATGAGTGAAATCGCTGTGTCGCTTATACGATACGTTGCTTGCGAAGGGGTTAAATGTTTTCATTTCTTTGTTTATGCCACCCGCTTACGATGCTCCCAGTTGAGGTCTCTTCTTTGCATTATAACACGAAATGGCACAGCACATAACTACCATGTAAAATATGGCACTTTATGTATGATTTACTTTAACTTGTTATAAAAAAGATTGTGCTTCTTTTTACCAATTCCCTTAATCCATTTTACAATTATCGACCCAAAAAATACATGTTAATAATCTGCTATTAGCTGAAATGACATAGGATATAAGGTTTACAGATATATATTTTGCAAAGAATGTTATTTCCTTGAAGTTGCGTTACAAGTATCTACCAGAAACCACAGAATGTGAGGAAGACTGCACTTTGTAGGAGAAGCCCTTTAGTTCAATCCAAGTAACTTCTTTGCACACAACTAGTTCTTTACTCTTTCCGAGGAGAAAATTTGAATGTATTTCTTAGTATTTTCTGTTATTTGGTCTTATTATGAAATATATTTTATCACTAACATATTTAATTATCTTTAACCCTTAATTTGGCTAAGTCCGCTAGACCGGACATGTATATTTACAACTACTATATAATATAATTGTCAGTAGTCGCCACAGCGGACATTAATTATCTCAAAAATGGAAAATGATATTTTTTACAGAGATCCTAATATCTGTACAAACAGGGGAAAATAACAAAAATTAAAATTTGAAAAAATTTGAAAAAACATCGTGTTAAATTAAGGGTTAAAGAATCGTAGCTAAGAACAAAATACTTTATCCATACCTTGTTATTTTCTAAAGCTTTATATTACTCATTAAATAGAAAAACCCTAAAATGAATATTTTGTAGGAAAAGCTTAATTACTCCTTTATAAAAAGAATTCCACTTGCTTTCAGAATTTCACTGAAATTAATCCCTTAGATTCTCTATTCAGATAAATAGTAAGAATTTAAGGTATTTAAACACCGACTCAAGAGAGCGCTGTGCAAACAATGTCAGCCATTACATACAGTGTTTAAAATCTACTGAATTCTAAAAGTAACTTTAATTCCTGCGCCTCAGGTTTCTTTGAACCATTTTTTCCCCGATGAAAGAATTTTACAGGAATATCGATTTCTGCAGGTGCAAAGAAGCCTGTTCTAAGAAATACTTTAGGGGATTAAGCTAGGTGCTTATATCTGAATATTGAAAAGGACTTGATGGACTAAAATATCACTTTTTCTTTTATAAACATGCATATTTAGTGGATATACTCCATATTAGTTGGAAAAATCTTCATTGCAAATCATTTTTTCAGCGTTATTAAAATTATCTACATGTATTTCTATTTACTGTAAATGAAACTAGTGACACCAAACATATATAGTGCAAAAAAATAAGTTCTAGCCTATTATATTAATTATTTGAATAACACAATCATTTAACCTAAATTAAGCATATAAGAATAATTAATAACTTTTAATATAGTTTTGACAAAACTTTCGTGAAATTTTCATTTAAGGTATTCGTCTACGTTAAAAAAGTCATTTTTTTTCAAAAATCATATTTTTTTTATTTCTTTATTGTACAATCTCAACTTTTACGCTTCTGAATATGTATTTGTTTTGTCTCTACGGCATTAAAAAAAAGTTACAGCCGTTTAAATATCAGTGACAGTTGTCAAAACAAAACGGAAATAGCGACTTCGAAACCCGAAGTTGTGAATTTAAAGCCTTTTAAAGAGCATTTCATTAAAAAAAACTTTTTAAATTTTCATGAAGATTAGTTTAAACATTTTCCTAGTATTTTTAATAATTAGCAACTTGGCAATTAGAAAGTTTTGAAGCAAAAAAGTATGGGGAGTTTTAAACATGTATTTTATTTTTTTAGTCGTTAAAGTTGCTTTCATAAACTTCAAATACGTTTTTCTCAGAATGGTATTTTTATAAGATTTTAAAACTTGATTTGTGATTTCTCAAAAAGTTCTTAAAATATTTTGTTAAAATTTATTATGAATGCTTTTGATAGCGTTTACTAGTGAATGACCTAAAAGCTTTAAATTAGGATAAGTTTTAATAATGTTACACTCATAGTTAGATATAAAGTTTATGAAAATTCGTTAAAAATTCAATTTATATGAGTTTGAAAGACCAAAATTTTTTACCAAATATAAATAAAGGAAATATTTTAGGTGAATCACTAGTCCAGTGTACAAGAAATGTGTTGCATCAAAAAATACTGAAATTATCTAATTTATTAAAAAATTAGACCTTTTGAAAAAACCCGATTTTTTTACTAAATGTTCTTCATTTATTAGAAATTTTATAAAAACTTCTCCAGGAATAATTTTTTAAGTGCAGTTCTCTATGATAATATAAAGAATAAATCTAAAAATGTAAAAACATGAACTAGTTTCTACGTTTAAAGAAAAAAGTTCTCCCAACGTTGACGGATACCTTAACTTCATAAGACTAATTGCTTTTTAAGTGTCATATATTCATATTGTAGATAATGTATAGTTATCTTTAATCTCACTTGGTATAAAGTATATTTTTTATTGGCCTTATAAGTCATCTACAGCTTTGTTTTGCAATTAAAAATCTCGTAAATACATATCGAATAGTTGACAATTAGCTGTAAGGAATCATACTTGGTGAACAGATGACTGAAGTGCAAAGAATATTGTTTATTAAAACAAATTTCCTCTTTTTTTTAATTATTTGGTTTATTTTTCAGCCCACTATTAGAAGCATATTTGCACATTTGTAAAAATTTCATGAAACTTGGTACCTTTTTAGCACACATGTCATGGTTGAAGTAACTGATGATTATTCAATATACGAAACTATGTTCTGCTCTGTTTATATTTTTCCTCAGATTATTAATAAAGTTTCGAATGAATAAAAAATACTTAGTTATGTTATTTGAAGCAAAACACATAAAATATATACACCAAGTGAGAAAAACAAATATCTCTTTACCCGCAGAATGACTTTTGAAATTCAATACTAGGAAACTAACTTTTAATTCAAATACAAGCTAATTATCTTTTCCTTTCTATGAACCTCAAGATTACTATGAGCAATATATACATGCATAAATACATACACACACACACACATATATATATATATATATATATATATATATATATATATATATATATATATATATATATATATATATATATATATATTCTAATTTTCTTAAATATTTAAATTTTTATGTAATTTATTTTCTGATTGTTAAATGTTGAATATTTTTAAAATGTAAGATTTAATACAGAAAACAGATATTTTACTTTAATTTGAGATAAAAATTTAGTTTCTAAGATGCATATTTTAAAAGTCATGTTGCGGGTAAATGATTTTTATTTTCTCTATTATTTAAATAAAAAAATGTGTTTGAAATGATAAAAATAAATAATTTTACAAATATGATTCTACAATAAAAGAATTGTAAACAAATACATTCTTAAATAAAGAGAAGTTTCTGTTTTAAGATGAATTGTAAAAATGGTTTAAATACAGATTTTAATCCTCAAAATATGTCCCCATAAAAATTACTTCCTAGTAGTTTCTATCATTTTATATTTTTCTTTTAACTAGATTGTAATGAAAAAAGGTTTAAATCCGTAGATTTGTGATCTCTAAAGAAACATTATAGCAACATTTACTATTATCAATGCCTGATTCTTTTTAATGATTCATATAATACCACAAAATGAAATGTTGTAAATAGTAATTCATTAAAAATTTAAATTATTAAAAAATATATTTCAGAATTCCAATCAAAATTAATCTTACACTTCCTATATTTAATGAAATTATAAGAATTGAAGAAAATCCAAACTGATTCCTATGAATACACAACAAATATTATTGTTTATTAGATACTGAGTGCCTAAAATTGCTAAGGCAGCATTTAATTCTTGGGCCTCAGGCTTCTCCAAAACTTTGCCCCCAATGAAGAGTTCCAGGGGAATATCGATCTCTACAGGCGGCAAAGAAGCCTGTTCTGAGAAATGTTTATTTTGTGGAGATTAAGCTAAGTGCGTATCTCTCAATATTTAAAATGGGGAAAATATCCCCTTTCATTTATTATATGTGTATGTTAAATGGAATAACTCCTCATTTGATGGAAAATCCACTGTATATACTCATATTTCATTTGTCATCGTTTCTAAACTTTTCTCTAACTCTAAACGAAACTAATGGGTATACACTATTTGGAGGCAAAATAAATTAAATACAAACGAAAGAACTGGTGTCTTAATGTGTTTAATTTAACCTCTTCACTACTAAAGTTCTAAAAAATATTTAATGGTTTCCAAATTTTTATTTTACCTGCAGAAGATATTCAACATATTTAATACCAGTAAAATACTTATCAGTATAAATTAAATGCGTAGAATCTTGAGGAATGCTTTCAGAAAATCGCTTAACTAATTTACCACCTACACCTAACTGACTCCTATATTCTGCAGGAATGCATCCTTTACCATCATAAATAACAAAATCTGAAACTAAGCCATCTATTGGAGAAAAAATAAAGTTTTTTAATTCAAGAGGATTTGGTTTATTAGGCGAAACATACAGCGTTCGGAAAATGGAATAATTTGTTTTTATTCAAGAGATTCGTCAAGGCTTTCAAACAACAAAATTTTGTAACCTAAATTCAATCGTTAGAATTTTTTTCTAGTGTAATATAGTTTTATCTCGTGAAAATCACCATCTAACTAAAATGTATTAAGACTAATTGGCCTATCACCAAAACCAGTACTAAGCATTACTAAGAACCAGTACAGTTTTTAAAAATGCCGGCTCTTTAATGATGTTTAGTAGAGATTTAGAAAAGCTTTATAGGCTTAAATAATCAATACATTTTAATTGTTTTTAAAGAGATTTAAATCGCTTTATTACACACCCATAATAAAAAAGGACAAAAAATCAGTGGAATGTATGATAGAATATTATTAAAGTCTATGCCACAGATAAAATAGCTGTATCTTTATTAAGATGTATCAGTTTCAAGCTAACATATAATTGTATTAACAGTTAGATATTCATTAATTAAATCAACATGGTAAAACTAATTATTTTTCTTTGTTCTTACCTGTAAACTGAAGTTGAGTTGATAAAAACTATCTCATAAATTCATATTACTTTAGTCAGTAGATAGATGCACTTAATCTTAGTTTACGATGAAAAAATATTATTATACAAATAACACTCCTGAAATCCATTTTGATATGTCTAGCGTTATTCTGATTACAGTTACGTGCAAAATTAGTGCTACATCCATACGTTGGACACGAAAATACATATTTCATATTGTCAGTTAGATGTAATCAACCATAGTGTAAGGTGAATAGATATGTATTATACGCAGAATACTACTGAAATCAGTTTTGCTTCTTTATTGAGTTAGCATGTTTCAGTCATGTACAAAATTAATACCACATCCGTACGTTGGACATGAAAATACATATTACATGATCATCAGTTAGGTATAATCAACTATACCGTATGGTAAATAGATATGTATTTTACACAGGATAAACTGAAATCAATTTTGTTTCTTGCGATATCATGTTTACAATCACGTATAAAATTAGTGCCACAGTCATACGATGGGCACATTTGAATTTAAAATTGTTTAACATCCATTAGCTCTTCCTTTTGTTGATATATGCATATTTATATTAATACATTTAAAACCTCCATGTTTTAACGCTTTAAATTGCTTTAAATTATACGCTGCAACAGTGTTTCACTCATTTATTGAATTCGACTGTAAACAATTCTATTCATTCTGTATTGAAATAAAATAACTCAAAGAAATCCCCGCGTTGACTCCAGGAATTGCAGTACAAACAATTTTGACCATTACATACTGAGTGATTAAAAGCCACTGAATGCTTAAGGAGTATTTAATTCCTGTGCCTCAGGCTTCTCCGAAACTTTTCTCCCGATGAAGGAATTCCTTAAGAATATTGATCCCTACAGAATACAAAGAAACCTTTTCTGAGAAATGCTTAGAGTTGCCAGCGGAGATTAAGCTAAGTGCATATCTCTGAATATTTAAAACAGGAACCTGAATAATGAAAATATCCCCTCCATATATTAAAACTGTGTTGAAGGGAATAAATTCTCATTAGTTGAAAATTCATTTCAACTCATATTTCATTTGTCAGCGTTTCTAAATTGTATACTATTCTATAATTGTATACTAATACTATAGCTCTTCTCATTCACATAAAGTAAAACCATTAAGGCATAATTTATATAATTCCCCTAAACCTGAATTAAATTCATAAGAAACTTTTGGTGTCTCAAACCTTTAACAGGACATTTATTTTTAATAATTGTAAATTGAAATATTCTCAGGAGTGTAGCAAATTAAAGAAAAGAAATTCATTAACAATCTGACTGCACATCCAGCGATTTCCACGGGCAATTCAAATGTAGCAAAATTTGCTCATTCCGCGATTTTCGCGGGCATGTGTTTTTTTTCCCTTTATTAAGAAGCACATTCCGCCTTTTCACCCTTTAACCAGTGGAATAAATTATATACAGTATTAGACATTTAATTAGGTAATAAATAGAATTATATGACTAGAACTATAGTTATATTAGATAATAGAATTATAGATAGTCTGTTATAAATAGAAATTAACTGTATTTCAATTAAAATTTATTAAAAAATAAATGTTTTATGTGATAACATCTGAAATTAGTTTTTCTGAAAGCTTAGTTTCTTATGATAAAAGTCATTATAAAAAATCTTTTCTAGAATAAAAGAATTAGGACTTCAATTCTCCAATTTATATATACACTTAAACTATGAAAAAAAAAAAAAAAGAAAACGCAATTACAAATTGAGCAGTCAGAGGGTTAAGCGTAATATATATATATATATATATATATATATATATATATATATATATATATATATATATATATATATATATATATATATATATATATATATATATATAATCAATTTGATTTTAGACACTATTTTTTTGGGGGGGGGGTGAGAATGCTTCCAACCACCGATTAAGGAAATCTAAAAGTAGAAAGATTAATGCTTATAATTTATGTATTTATGTTTTTAAAAATTCATTTTGTATATACAACAAACTGACAAAAGAAATGAATATTTTTTAATTCATATATGGCGGTTTCATTTTTCACGAATCTTTAGAAACAGGGAATTATTAGAAGATGATAGCAGAAATACAAAGTCCAAAAAAGCTCAGAATTCATATTTTAAAAATAAAGAATAGTTATTTTTATATGCCAGTAGTAGACTATTTTACCACTCGGGTGGTAAGTATACTTAACCCAGTTATAGAAAAAAATATGTGATAAATATTAGCATTAAACATTTGTTTCACCTAATGTTAGCAAGTTAGAATGTTTCAAGAACTCATTATATGTTGAAGAGAAATATAAAACAGACACTTGATAGTGGACTAACGTTTTTAGCTTGGTTAAATTTAAAAAAAAGACTTCACTTTAAATACATTGCTTCCCAATAGCGTATTAATTATCTCAATTCTTTTCACTGATTACGATAATTTAAATGCAAATAAATTTTTAAGCATAAAACTTAGAAAAATGTACTCGAAATGTTTCATTTATATGTGTTTAAATTAAATTGTAAGTAATTAACAAATTGCTTTCTTGTAACTGATGAAATTGTAGCTCACAGTATCTTCGTGAAAATTCTTGCTATTTTTATAGCAACAAAACATCAACATTATAAGTATATTATGTTTACATAAATGCTTTAAGTTAACTTAATCCAATAGGTCAAATAAAATTAAACATTCTTTAATACAGTTAAAAATAATACCATAAGTTATACCATCCAGTTTATATTATTTTTAACTAAAATATCAATAGTTTTCAATTAAGAGTTAAATATCACTAGCTATATATACTCTGACACTTTCAAGTGTTATTCATTGGAATTTTGAAGTGTCACTGCCTAATAACGTATTCCATATGTCCCCAAAGTGGGCGGTACCGCCTATCATTGGAGCTAAAGGTTTCAGGAAGGTCATTAGTTGGTTCAGGGGTAACAGGAGGCTTCAAATTAGAGTAGGTGTTAGTGATTAGTGGAAAACAAATTATTAATACATACTTTTATGAAACAAATTTTGTCATTTACAGATTTTTTTCATATATAAATATATATATATACATATATAGGTATTTATATATATTATATATATATATATATATATACATATATAGGCATTTATATATATTATATATATGCATATATATATATATATATATATATGTGTATATATATATATATATATATATATATATATATATATATATATATATATATATATATATATATATATATATATATATATATATATATATATATATATATATATATATATATATATATATATATATATATATATATATATATATATATATATATATATATATATATTATATATATATATATGCATATATATATATATATATATATATATATATATATATATATATATATATATATATATATATACATATAAATATATATAATGTTACGAATTTCGCAAGTTGGCATGTATTTTTGTCGTATACTGTGTATTATAATGGGTAAATCATGTATTTGGCGAGATATTGGCTCTTGGCGATGTTTTTGGCGACTAATTTTTGGAGCCAAGTTTGGCGATTTATCTCCAAATTTGGCGACTTGGTGACTTTCTTGGCGACCGTTTGTACCTAGTACTTTCTAGAACATTCCAGTTTCTCCCGAGGATATAAATACCGGGGGCCGATCCTGATTGAGGTTCAGTTATCTGAGAAATTTGTATAGGTAAAGACCTACGTTGTTTAGCGTTAAGAGTTTTAGTGAACTATCGCCTGTGTTAGTCAGTTCTCGCGGTGTTGGCTGCTGTATATGTGTTTTCCCTGCATTAAAAATAATGTTCTGTTATTTTTGCTGTCTTAATTCAAAGTCTACTCAATCCACGAACGCTACGCTTAATAAATTGGTAACAATATATATATACATACATATATATATATATATATATATATATATATATATATATATATATATATATATATATATATATATATATATATATGATAATCACACTTTTAACAATACACGAGTAATGTAACTGTATTTTGCAACAACTGCTTTCTAGTATTGATATATTATATACTATCTAGAAGAGGGTTACTATAAATTGAATGTTTAAATAAATGTAATATGGCTGTAAAAGTTTTATAATTTTGGATCTTTATATTGAGTTATTTAAGGAATTAGGCTTAAAGTTACATTTTCTAAGAAGAGAGCAATGGACCGATAAAAACTGGTAATCTACGGTTCAAGGAAGTCCAAACGTTTTCACACCTTTAAACACTTGCACAAATTTAAACTGAAGAAGATTCCATCCGTTCACCTCAATTACCATTTTCCTTACTGTCATCGGACTTACTTTCATCTTAGAAAAAAATATGGTTTAGATTGTTACTCATTACATGTATCATGAAATATTTCCATGCTACTCTTAACTTCGTACTTTTCATAATCCAGTTTAAAACCCAAAAGTTTTATTTACTTTGTTTTCGGTTATCATATTTTACAAAACAAATTTGAAATAAATATGGGAAGAAAGAACAGTTTGTTTACATCTCTGACGTCTGTATTACTAAAACACAATTTAATAACTCGATACTTTAGGTGTACTGTATTTTTAACAAAACAATAGCAGCAATTGAATATAAAAATCAATATATTATCTTAAATAATCTTTTATATATACAATTATCCATTTTCGCAAGTGTACGATCTTATACTACCATAAAATAATTAAAACTGTTTTGCGGTGTAGTATAGTTTACTTTTATATTGATGGGAGTAGATATAATAATCCTTCGACTGATCATAATTATTGTTTTTTTAGATCATAGCAGCATATATTTGAAAAATATATTATGTTGCCGTTTCGACCTCCAAACCCGGTTCTGATACCTTTGAACAATAAAGACATAAAATACAATACAAGTTAAAAATTAAACTCAACTAATCTTTTATAAAAGAATAATACAATATAATAAAGAAATAATATAAGATTTTAAATTTTTGTAAAACAGTGAAAAAATGAGATTTATTATTAAAACTGACATAACCTCGGTTTTAAGTGGAACCCAACAATGAGAGATTCTAACGATGTAATTTACTCACCCCTTCTAATTTCAGCCCTATATAATCAACTAGGTACCTATCGAAAATGACGAAAGTGTTAGGGTGCAGAGGTTAATTTGTAAGAGATTTACGACTTGCAGCAGGTCGGGAATGCTTGAAAACATTTATACAAATTGGGTAATTTGCTACTACATGATGTGTACGAACTCAAGTGACCTAGGTAGTCCTCACTGTTCTCGAAATAGTGTTTCAAATTTGTAAATGCTTCAGGGTCATATTGAAAGTATTGTGTATGATTGTGGACCACACTT